>JAHWFO010093546.1:730546-801315 GCA_023313115.1 Rhysida immarginata
CCACCCCCTCCTCATTAGTATGCGCGTATACCAAGGGGTTATCTACTAACCTACTATCAGTTGTATCCACTCAGCTGACTCTGGGTTAGCTCTCTCACTCTCTCTCTCTCCATTACTCTACCAAGGGTTTCAGAGGGGGGATGTCTTGCGACCCCACTACAATGACTCCTAGTCTGCTCCCATTTGCATGCTCAAAGGGGGGACTACTCTACATTCAGCACCATGGGGATCTGCTCCATGTATTCTCAAATTTGCTTAAGCCCATAGTTCTTTATACTATTTTGTATACTAGGGCACTGGAACTATACTAAACGGATTATATAATGTTAATAAATCCTCACACAGAACAAACAAAATTTAACTTCTAGCGAAAGGTCCTTTCGTTTCTTTTTCCTTACGTCGGACATGGTGTAGCAGTACGTAGTGTAGTCTGTATCAAAGAAGACCAAATGATTACTGTTTAAAATTGCCACGTCATTCAGTTTAGTTTGAAACAAGTGTGCTCTCATGGTATCTTTCTGACAGATACCATGACGTCATTTGAAAATGCCTGGTCTCACAGTATCTTTCTGCGACCCTCTCTTAAGAACCACAAAGTTCGCTCCAATCATAAGATGAAAAGGTCTTCTGGGACTGCCCCACTCAATACAATACCATTAATTAGTTACAATTTTGGCTGCAAACTAACAATTCTTAAGGTCAAGATCGATAATAGATAAAATTCAATTACGACACCTTAGCAGATGTTACTGCCCACTGCTCTTGAGAGTGGTGTCTAAAGCTTTTTGCAAAAGGTCATACGAGCAATAATTTAGCCACCAATAAAATATCTTAGAACAACACTGGCACTATTCTTCTCTGGGATGACCCTAACAATGGCCATCATGTGCAACACTAAAATTTTTGAAAGATATTTTGTTTCTCTCTCCCACAAGAATATGTGGCCACTTCTCAAGAATCTACTAACTCTACCGAACTAACCATAGTAGTCTGTAACATGTAAATCAAAGAGGGTTAATGACTATTAAAGATTAAAAAAATAAACAGTCTATTCTTTCCTAGGTACAACAAGGTGGGTCATTTACAATTAATAATCTGGTAGCCTAATTTTTGCATTGTTTAGATTTAAAGGCTATGTTACTATAAGTAATACATTAATGAAATGATGATTGGGTAGGGGGGACACCACTTAGCTAATCATCATTTCATTAATGTATTACTTATAGATCCACTTCTTTAACCATTATTCCTTGTTTAAGCAGTTGTTCAATAAATATAAATTTTGCACCTATTGAAATTAAATAATTTAGATAAATTTTTATTCTAAACCAATAGGGAAAATGTTGTCTTATACAAGGTAAGTTTCTCCTACTGTATAATGTGCTAATACGCAACTATAGCATTATAACCTGCTGTACCCGCAATTCTTACGATTTATCCCTGGGTTGAACCCAAATAATCTCGGATTATGCCCATAAGTAACTTGTAAACTAGTTCCGAAGGAGGGGAATGACCAGTCTCCATAGAGGATGGAGCGGAAAGGGCAACTAATAGGGCGGCAACTTCAGCAGATCTTCCAGGGCTCTCGGCATTGCTTTCTTTGCTAAAAGGAATCTTTTCTACATCTGTCGCTGATGCTTCTGAAACTTCTAGAACACTATTAACAGGAGGGTTCCTTCCTAAAACTTCCGTTGTCCAATTGTCTTGAACAGAGGGAAGTACCCACAGGACCTCTGGGGTTCTTCCTTGTGACCTTCACATGTAAGAGTGGGGGCAGGTGCATCCACTGCTCTCCCGGCCTCGTCGTTTCCTCCTGCAGCTGGTGGTGGCCTCGCTGGCTCTACGACTGGCTCAGCTCTCGGCACCTCTGGGGCTGGCATTGAGGTCTCTTCCTCGAGACAAATCGGAGCGCCAGGGTTTCTGGCGACGCGGCTGGCTGGGCTCGGAATTTTCTTTCCCTGTTATAGGGCTCTTAGCATGTCTCTAAACTTAGGTTTGATGCACTTGTCATGAACCATCTTCGTTTTTCCTATCTGAACATTCTTAATGAGGAAATTTACCGGATAGTATTGGTCGACAATCTGATAAGGGACTTCATACATAGAGTGTAACTTTTTCACTAAACCAGGTTTAATTTGTGGGACCACCAAATAGACCATATCATTAATTTTGAATCCATATGGCTTGTGCCTCTTATCATGATACTCCTATTTCTGGTCCTGTTCTTCCAAAAATTTATCTGTCATCTCAAATGCGTATTTGATGCAGGCTTTCACTTCGCAGCTGTAATTGGTGTCAGTGCCCTAATAGTGTTTTCTAGGAACCATAATAACGTCACCAGGTAGCACGGGGTCTCTTCCACAGAACAGAAAAACAGGCTCTTGCCTAAAGATGAATGAGGGCTAGAATTGTATGCGAATATACAAAACAATAACTAGGTGGGCCAATCGCATTGGCTTTCATCTACATAGTCCCAAAACATCTAGACCAAACTTTTGTTCAGCCGCTCCAAGATTCCATTTCTGGCAGGGTGATACGCTGTTGTAACCAGCCTGTTAATTCCCAGGAGTTTACACACTTTTCTCAATAGTTCCGATGTAAAATTTGAGCCTCTGTCCATCAAGAGCTGGATGGGGATGGAGTATCGATTGAAGACGCTCGTAACTAATGCTTTAGCCACTGCTTTAGCCATCCGATCAACAAGTGGCATGGCTTCCGAGAATCGTGAATAGTGATCTGTTTTTAATAGCATCATCTATACATAAACATTCCTTCTCGGTCACAGAGTTAGTTAACTCCCTTGTCTTCAACAACCTGCTGCAATACGCAATGGGATGCACCTTTCTTTCAAATTTCTGAAAAAAAACTGTGCCCAACGCATAGGATCTGGCACCTATGGCAACAATAAAAGGTTTAGAGAAATTGGGACTTATGAAAAACGGGGTGAAATTTAGAGTTGTTTGAGAATTTGGAAAGCTGTCTCTACTTCTTCTGTCCACTCAAAGGGTACATCTTGTCTAGTTGAATTTGTTAAGGGTTTTGCAATGGCACTAAATGATCTGACATGCCTTCTGTAATAGTTAGCCAATCCGAGGAAATATTGTATATCTTTAACAATTTTGGGTCATGGGAAATTCTTCACACCAGTGATTTTATCTGGATCTGGTGCAATTACATGCTCATAAACGACATGAGCTCAAATTTAACTTCCTTGTTAAGATATTGACACTTGCGAGGTATTAATTTGGGATTCGCTTCCCTTAATCTCTCAATTGAAAAATGGAAGGGAAAATTCTGCAACCTGGTTTCGAACCAGGAACCTCGACTATCATGGCCGATGCCTCTACCAATTGGGCTAACGCAGACACCTGGACAGCCAAGCTGTCTCAAGGTGTCTTAAAGACAGCCAAGTTGTCACGGTTGAAAGCCCAATGGGAGACGGGAACCTGGCCCGCAGGTGAGTTCATCAACTTTCTGATGGTTTGGCATGCAAAAATTCTCAATCTGCGGGCCAGGTTAAGTCTAAAAGACTAAAATGCAGTCCTGTAGGCCTTTAACAATAAAATTAGCTGTTCTTTGCCACAGCACGGGGGAATTATTAAGTCCCATCGGTAATTGTTTGAACTGAAATTTTGAATCTGGGGTAAAGAATGAGGTCTTTTCGAGTTCACTTATTTTTAACTGGAAATAGCCTTGGTTAGCATCCAGTACACTAAAATACTTAGCTTTACCTAATTGTGATAACATTTTATTTATGTTAGGTAAAGGAAATGAGTCCACCTTTTTGACCTTATTTAGCTTATGATAATCCAGAAGAAACCGATATGAACCATCTTTTCTTTAACTAACAAAGCTGTTGCAATCCAGGGGCTCGCACTAGGTTATATAAATAGATTGTTAATCATTTCTTTCATGATACCGCTCTGGGAGTAGGGAGTCCTATTAGGTGTTTGAGCTAAGGGGGGGGGGTGTATAAATTGTATAATGCTCAATTTTGCAACATCCCAGATCGCAGTCTTCATGCGAGAACACACCATTAAACTTATATAATAATTTATCTAAAGGTATTCTTTTATCCGAGGCTAAATGATCCAAATGAAATAAATTTAGAAATTCTACTTTCCCAATTTTCCCCCTTTCCCTCCTCAATGTGAGTGCTCAGTTCCACTTTTTCCTCCTCTGGTTCCCAACAAATTTTTAGCATCGACAAGCAATGTTTTACCAGAATAGTTCATTATACGAATGGGTATTGTTTCAAATTTTGAAACTTTAACCATTTATTTAGCTGCCAATACCCCTGGATTATAAAGTTGTCAGTTTGAGCACACCAATGCAATTTTTGAATGCTTCGCTTGCTAATTTACCTTCACAAACAATTTCAGAATAAGGAGAACAGATATCTTTCTCTTACAGCTGGCAAGAACTGTTTCCATAAATTGTCTAATATTTGCAGCCCCAGTCGAGTGTCTTTGATTGCTTTTTCGGAGACACCCCAAAAAAGGAATGTTATTATTCTTGTCATGCAAAGAATTATTCTGAAAATCAATGATGAAGCCAATTTTTCTAAGTACATCCCATTCCCAGTATAGCATTCAATTCTGTGAACCGGCTTGTTCTTACAATTCTTACAGTTGTTGGAAGGGGGGCTTAATCAATAATTAACTTTGAATTTAAGCCATGTGTTTATTTTGAGTAAGACAATTATTTTAAGTCTGAATTAATCAATTATTCTGTGCAGGCTGTTTCTGAAGATTATTCCAGAATACAATAAGGTCATAACACAGATATAATCGGGCAGCCTAATCGCCATCTAGCTAAGATACACGAGGTTAGGGACTCAATACTATAAATGTATCTCAGACAGTTTTTAGAGACCACCACACATAAATTATATTTTAGAGAACTACAGTCACTGGCAAAAGATAACCCTCATAACAGACCAGACAATACACTCTTAGATAAGCAAAACAAAGTGATCTACATAATGGATTTTCCTATCCGGCAATATATAGTTTTCCAATAACTTCTGCCAGAAATTATAACTATCCAATAACTTCTGACAGAAGTTATACGAGGGCATATTGAAAAGTAATGCTTCCATGGCTGTAACGTTTTTATTTTTTAACCAATTTTCAAAATTCTTTTTGTATCTGATACTTAAATTTGTAATCTATGTAATGCACTATTCACTTTTCGTCATAGCCACATCCCTTTCCATGCATTGCGCCAACGCGTGACTAGTCGGGTGAAATCATCGGAGAGGAATTCCGGGGTTGTTTTCGACACCAGGACCGAACTGCAGGTTTCACCTCGTCGTCAGAACGCAACTCACACCCGTTAAGGTGCTCTTTGCTCTTTAGAAAGTGGTGAAAATTCCAAGGTGCAGTCTTTCATTTTTGAACAGCAGTTTTTCATCTTTGAACTGTAGGTGCTGCAACCCCCTCTGATGTGTGGCGATCATGTGCGGACGGGCGTTATCGTGCTGCAGAAGAGGATCCAAAGCTGCCCTTCAATCCTCGAGTCGACGACAACCTCGGAATTCCTCTGTGATGGGTTCACCCAACTAGTCCACACGTTGGTGTAATGCGTGGAAAGGAATGGGGACTATGTCGAAAAGTGAATAGTGCATTACATAGACGGCAAATGTAAGTGTCAGATACAAAAAGAATTTTGAAAATCGGTTAAAAAATAAAAAAGTTAGAGCCATGGAGGCATTACTTTTCAATATGCCCTCATAATTATGTGGGTTGATTATTAACCCAGATATGCCTGATATGCTTTATTTTTATTTTAAACTTATTTATTTTTCACAAGTAATTAAATGTAACAATTTAAAACATGTTAGGTCATTTTTATACTTTTATAAGGTTCACTTTCTAAGAAAATGGGTGTCCTAATACAGGTCATTTCATAATTGGTGTCCCCTCTTTCGGTCCAAATAACGGCTCAAGGGAAACAGATGGGAGAAAAATGAATATTGATTAAATGGTTTTGATGTCCACTAATTCCGAATAAGAACATTTCGCGTCCCTGGGGGTGAAGGGGTAAATTTTGAAAATTTTAATTTTGAAGAGGTAGGGGTTAGACCCCATGTGTTATTTAGAAAGTTGTAGAGCATCATGTAAAATGTGGGTTTAGCAAAAAGCCGGTGAAAAAGTCCCATTGAGTGGGTAAAGTAACTTTATTACTTATTAGAAAACAGTACATTTGAAAATGAATGAAAATGAATGAGTCGTTACCCTGATAAGCTAATAAAGTTCTAATAATAAGTTCTAACAAGTAATAAAGTTCTAATAAGTTTCTAATGAGTTTTTCCTTTTTTGTCTACATTAGCTAGCCATACCTTTCACTTTACCCATTCGATAAATGGCAAGGGATTTTTGCTAAACCCACATTTTAATGACACTCTACAACTTTCTAAATAACACATGGGGTCTAATCCCTTCCCGTACAAAATTAAAATTTTCAAAATTTGGTCCTTCACTCCCAGGGACGCGAAATGTTTTTATTCTGAATGAGGGGACATTAAAACCAAATAATCAATATTCATTTGCCCCCAATCTGTTCCCCTCGAGTCGTTATTTGGACCTAAAGACGGGACATCAATTATGAATCTCCCTGTATAGGACGTCAGGAAAATCAAGTATCATTGTTTTTGATATTAACCAAAGAAGACGATGGATTTTGGGGGTATTTTTGGATAATTTTTTATATAAAAAACTTACATTACAGCTAAAAAATATCTTGTATGGAAATGAATATAACTTAAAATTAAGCAATGGATTAGCCAATTAACCAATTAATTAGGAGGACAGTTAATTAACCAATTACAATTGTGAGTTAATTAACCAATTACAATTGTGAGTTAATTAACCACTTAATAACTTAAAATTAACCAATTAATTAGGAGGACAGATCCATGAATGGCGATAAGGGTCATTTGAACCTTCAAGATTGGATGAAGCTTCTGGAACACATATAATGTTTATGTTGGATATTTATTTATTGTTAATTTTATTCTTATTATTCTACATTATTCTAGCTTCCTGCTTATTTTATGCATTTTCTTATTATTTACTTTCTCGGCTTTGCAATATGAGTCACTGAATGTATATTACCGTTAATCTGATGTGTTTTTTTTTTTTTTTTACTTTATTATTTACCCTATTGGCTTATACTACTTTTTTAAAAATAAGTAATCACAGTACAGGATAATTTATCTAATTGGACCTTAAACCTTCCATGTATCTGTTTAATTGGAATCTGATTGGTTAGCCATGTATATAAATAGCCTGTTGGCATTGTATGCCTTAGTTATGTTGAATAATGAGTGCGTAGCACTCGAAATACGTATTCATGGTGAATAAACCTTGTTGTGGAAAAGTGGTGGCGTCTTGTTTTTGCTGATTTCATATCCACAGGTATTCTGGTTACTTTTTTATTTCTCAATTTTATGTTACTTTATGTGATAACTTTCAAACATAAGATGTATACATGGATTCCTACATCGCATTTTTTACATCGGGCACATCCGACACCTGGTTTGCTTCTCTTGAGGAATCACCAGGTGGTGAAGGCGATGAAACCTAATATCAATATTTTAATTTTAGGGCGTCTTCCTGTTGTGTTTTATTGTTTGTCAAAAAATCCATTACAATTATCTTTCGAAATTCTACGTAGGGTCGTTTAATTTCCCCTTTCAACAAATGCGCATTTTGTTCTGCTACATCTGTACACTGTGCTGTTAGTGAAAAATACCACTTTTTACCACGGATTGCGATCCTATGAAGACTGATGTTTTGATCACACCTGTCAAGACTTCCCAATTTATTTATCATACTGATGAACATTATGTGGCTGTTCGATTGCTATGAACTTTTGTTCTTTCTCTGAGTACCTGTTCACATTGTGAATTGGTTCAATTGGACAATAATTTGAAGCCGAAGTCACCATGCTATTGTATGCCATTGGCATACAATTATGTTTTTTACTTCAGAAGATAGGAAATCATACTGTCCTCTATTTAACTTTTGCATGTCTTTTGAATCAAATAAAGGACATTTTCATGTTCTATTATCTCTGAATGTTCCTATTCCTCTCTGACTACTTTGTCCTAATTCTTCCAGAAGAGTTAAAAATTGTCAAAATAAAGGTGATAAGGTAGTTGAGCTTGAGGTATCAAAACACTGCTGTATTCTAGCACAACGACAGCACCCAAACCGAATTCCAATTATTCTTTTTTTCGAGAATTTCGATCATTTCATTAAAGGTAAATACCCTATCCAGAATTTAAAAGATCATATATGTACGAGGTCTGTTCAAAAAATACGTAGACTGACGTCATAAAACAAAATATACTTTATTCAGAAGTTACACATCTGGGTCCCCTTCAAAGTACTCTCCTCCCCGACGCACACACTTATCCCAACGGTGTTTCCATTTTTGGAAACAGTCCTGGAACGCTTTTTTTGTGATGTCCTTCAGCGCCTTCGTCGCATTTGCCTTTATGTCGGGAATCGTCTCAAATCTCCTTCCTTTCAAAGGTCTTTTGAGTTTGGGAAACAAGAAGAAGTCACAAGGAGCGAGGTCAGGTGAGTAGGGTGGGTGAGGAAGAACAGTGATCGACTGTTTGGCCAAAAACTCTCGAGTTCTGAGGGCTGAATGGGCTGGAGCGTTGTCGTGATGAAACAACCAGTCACCACTCGTCCACATTTCTGGCCTTTTCCGCCTTTTCAGTGGCAGTATTTCCGAGTTTAACACAAAATTTCACAACAAAATTTCACAAAATTTCACAACAACTCTTTGCTCGTTCAAGTCACTCATTCCAAAAATCCGCCAAACGAAGAAAACACATTTCACAAACAACCACGTAGCTAATCAACCAATACTGATATTTGCAATCAAAAAACTGCTTTGTAATCAGCGGATCTGTCAGAAGATGGCGACACCAAGCGATTTTGATTGGGACCAACAGGGCCCGCGCAATTCAAACAGTCTACGTATTTTTTGAACAGACCTCGTATATGGAATATCAAAAAACCCAACATTATTGTTGTATAAAACTATAGTAATGTTTTTTCAATGATCGATTAAGGCATTTCTAAAGTAAAGAAGTTTGAATGCCTATATGCCTAACGTCCTATATATAGGACAGCATTATTCAAATCGCTATAAATGTCAATTAAACTTATAGTGCAAAATAAAAATGACTTTGTATATTTCAAATAACATTCTATATTCGAAATAACTTGTTTTTATAATTTTTGAGTAGGTATTTTTTTTCTGAATCTTACATTGTTTGAGATGTGGAGCACATGCTGAAAAATCAAAAGTTTCAGAAATATTTATAAAATACTTTCACTTTCAGATTAGGCTTGGAAAAAATCTCAGAATGAACTTTATACATTCAAGAAACTGGAAAACCTACTGACATCTATTGAGATTAATTAGAGATTAAGATAAAAAATCAAATTACAACCCTCCTACATGTAGAACATCAGGCATATCTGGGTAAGGTCCGTTTGTAAAGATCTTTGGAAATCTCCCATCCTTGTAGCAGTGCACAAATGCACAGACTCCAAGCATCCCTTGTGAACATGCAGACACCATTTATAGCCATGGCATCTGTGTTTGTGAAGCTCACTGTGTCATTAAACTGTTGAAGATACTTGAGGTTGCCACCGATCATGCAAATGAAGTACATGCCTTTGGGGAGTTGCCAATATACACATTGTTCCTATCGTTGTTTCTGCCATTGGAAGTATTCCGCACTCATTTTCAAAAAGTCTGTCAAGATAGGAATTAAACCCGCAGTAATGGAAAAACTTACAGAAGATACTTGTCTTATAATAAGAAAATTCGTATATTCACACATAAATACTTCCACAAACGTAACATTTTTGCCTTCCTTGCAATTACAGAACCATTTGGGCTTGCCCCTATCTTGGGTTCGCCTCTGGGACTTGGCTTCTGGGACTTGATCCGAATTTTGTTTTTCCAAAACCGCAATAAAAATTCCCAAAGAGAAGATAATAATTAAACTGAAGAAACTTTTCAAACATAGAATAATTAAAAATAGAAAAAAGAAGGGAAAATAATAAGGTTGTGAAATTTTCCCTTCCATTTTCTATTTATAATTAACAGTAATAATAACAGAACTTCATGAGAATGGTGTTCTCAAATTTGACACTCCTACATTCCTATACAGGGTGTCCGGAAATAAATGGTAAATATTCATGACACAAATTTTTCTTTTTTACATGTTTCAGAAGAAAATTGATACTTACCGAGGAAGTATCCCTGACATTGCTTGAATTGTTTCATGATTTTGGAGACTAATTCGAGTTCTTTGATGTTGGCAATAGCTGTGAGCATGCCACCCTGTTCGTAGCACCAGTGCTGTGCCTGTTTCTGAGTCGAACGAAATTCCATCACATGATACCGAGATGCTGTATTTCAGAAAATAATCCAAACAAAATAAGTTATTAGTGAATGACATAGTCAAATACCGAAAGGATAAACAAGTCGTCATCACAAAAACCTTATGAAACTTACACTTAGTGGCCAGTTTATTAGGAATACCCATGACTATGCAAATCCGTTGATATAATAATAACTATGTATCAGTTTGTTGCGTGACAGTCAGCACTAATATAAAGCGAGAACACACCTGTCAACTGCAATTGGTTTGACCATCACCATGGGGAAAACAAAGGATCTGAGTGACTTCGAGCATGGGATGAAAGTTGGTGCTCGGAGAGATGGACTGAGTATTTACGAAACCACACGTCTTTTATGCTTTTCCAGAACAGCCATTTCTAGGGTTTACCAGGACTGGTTAAACAGCCAAAAACCAACCAGCCAGAGACAATCCTGTGGTCGCAAACGAGTCATTGATCCAATTGGTAAGCTTAGGATGGGAATGCTTGTTCCTGGGAATAGAAAAGTCACAACCCATCAAGTAGCCAAGGAGTGCAACACTGGACCACAGACTAACATGTTAGAATGCACTATATGCGGTACATTGGCAAGGTTGAGCAACAACAGTCGATGTCCAGTCCGGGTACCTTTGATCTCCACATAAAATCGCAAAAAAGTCTCCAATTTGCCCGTGATCACCAACATTGGACCGTCGATGGCTGGAAGAAGGTCTGCTGGTCAGATGAATTCCGTTTCCTAATACACCATGCACATGGCCGACGCAGAATTTGTAAACAACAGCACGAAGCAATGGACTCCTTCTATCTGAATTCCACTGTTCAGCCTGGTGGAGTCTCTGTAATGATCTGGGGAATGTTTTCCTGGCATACTTTCGGTCTGTGGATACCTCTAGAACAACACCATAATGGTCAGGGCTATCTGAACATTGTTGCCGACCATGTTCAATCCTTCAGACTACTGTGTTTCCCCCATAGGAAGGATACTTCCTGTAGGACAATGCTCTGGTTCGAATGGAATGGTTCCAGGAGGAATATATTGAATTCAGCTTACCCCTCTGGCCAGCACCTAATTGAACCCATGCCACGGCAAATTCGTGCTGTTACAGCTGCTAAGAATGGTGCAACACAGTATTAGGCGGGTGCTCTTAATAAACTGGTCTCTTTTTTTGAAAATGAAAAATGAAAAACGTTAATTAACTGTGGAAAGCGACATAATAACAGAAGAAAACGCATATTGTGGATAAGAGGTGTTTCTGCTGTTATTAAGGCCTCTTTGTGTAACATTTCCTAAATTTTTCACTAAATTCGATACCATCTTCCAACTTTTTTTAACTTTTCCAGTTAATGAAGTAGGATGTCAAAAATCCGGATTTTTTGAACAGTCCTCGTTTATTCGTTAATGACATGTCGTTAATGGTTATTTGATATATTATAAGCCAAATTATAGCATGGAAAATTTCCAATAGTACCATAAAACTGTCATTAGAAAAGGTCCAGTGAATCAATTTCGACCATTTTCCAACGTAATAATTAAATTAAAATAAAATTGGACACAGAGTGGTAAGACCCTGAAAAGAAGCTGACTTTTCTGATGGACACTATGCTTGTGAATGCAAAAAATAAAAGTATTACAATGTAGTAAGGAACAATTTAATACTGGAGTGTACCTTCCTTCAGGTGGGACAGAAGAAACTCTGCATAAAACTCACCCTACCTCAATAGATAACAAAGAAAATACACTGAGATAGGTAAGAAGCCTGTCCAACTGCCCGTCCACATAACGCAACTTGCAAAATAAGACTGACACTCTAAAATAATAGAAAAGAAGAAACAATGAAGATACAAAAAGAAGGAAGAAAGAAAAAAAAGAAGAAAAGATACAAGACAGATCACATTATCCAGAAGTCCGGGCAGGAAACGATGTTTATGTCCTCTAAATGACTATCTAGAACATACCTCGATCATATCATATCCAAGGAGTGCTTCAAAATTCTTGTCACTGGGTCATTGCTATGTCGCTGCATTTCTTCAGAAAGTCTTGAACATATCTGCCAATATGTGTCCTTCAAGATCGCTGTGGATAGACTGAATCTTTACAATTCTCCTGTCTAGTTGTGGCAATTGTCCTCAGGTAACATTCTAAGATGATTGAATCTCACTCCATCTACTCCTTTATATGGTCGCCCATGCTGGCATGCCTTAGAACAGAATTGTCCAAGTAATGGTCTTTACAGGAGTAGCCTGTTGTCGATGCCGAGAGCATTGTTGCAGCCAATAAGAGAAAACAGAAAATTTTGCCTTTAAAGCTTTGTTCAGGGCATATGTCATATGATGGTTGCAGCGGAGCTTAGAGTCCACAATCAGATCAAGGTATTTGTAATTATCGACCTAGTCTAGCTTATCATCTGCAAAACAGTTACTACTGTTTGTGAAAACTGCAACACCAAGAAGGATATTTGACAGTACACAAATGAAGGAACTTCATATCACAGATTAATCACTTGACATTACACAAATGATTAAGAATACAGAACTGTAGATGATCACTAAATTTGAGAATGCTCGGAAACCCCTTCACTTCTTGCAATCAGAGCCTCTAAACGTCGTGGCATGGAATCAAAGAGGACCTGAATATGTTCCTGGGAAATATCTCTCTATGCGGTTTGGTTGTGCGTCCACGAAGCACCAGCGGTGATTGCTAGAGGATCGTGACAAGTTGCCGACTAACCAGATCCCAGACATATTTAAAAGACGACTTGTCAGGCGAACATGCAAACTAAAGAAACAGTGGTTCCCGTCGTCCTTCAAAGAAGGCTTGCATATTCTTCGCCACATGCGACCAGGCATTGTCCCGCTGAAATATGGCACATAGTTTCCTGAAGGAGGTTTGACAACCGAGTTGTGATTCAGTTGAGATCGAGACAAGGAATATATTTATCCTAATTGATACACAAGTCTATAGTATACACATAATTTGTCACATTCAAACTAGGATGACCAGCAAATTGAGATGATAGGAAAAGTGGTTCAGAGTGATCAAAAGTTTTGTGCTACTATAGACATTACTTATATCAGAACAAGTGCCACAATTTCCTCTCAACTAGATAATAGATTCAAGAAACGGGAAAAATGACTTTATTTATGATAACATAAATTTAATGATTTTTATTCAATTACATCATTATTAAAAACATCAATAATTAACTCATTACAATTCAAAGTTCCAAATAATATTAGAGTATTCCACTTCAATTAGTATACTATTATGCAATCAACTCAACACCACTGAGGCTATAAAATTAATGATTAAGCATATAACCTTCACACTCATAGTCATATCAATGTGTCCTAATATAATTCTGACCCAATGGTTGTCATACTTCCAATACAAGGTACATACAGTTTACCCTGGTAATATATATTTTGCCCCAAAGATTATTCCCAAACATAGTCCATGTTGAGTCCTCATTAAATCTCAACATATGATCATATGATCCTTGATCAGATCAATACATAAGAGCTGAATAAACATCACTTCTCAGTCAAGGAATAATTAATACGAGTTTAATATTACCCATAATCGATTTCCATTATATAAATGACTACAAGGATTCAAGTTGTGACCTTCAAAATATTACCATGACTGTAATGGAGTAAATATACAATGTGATTACACTGCTCAACAATTAAATTGTTACTGACGTAAAAGTTTTTTTCTCTAGTATTTTGGTGTAATAAATACGAATATAACCATTAAAAAGTTTATTGGCTCCTGTTTTGAAGATATTTCATATTGTTTATCTTCTAGCCGAGCAAGGGAATTGCACTATTGCAGAAGGAATGGATTTGCAGACAAAATTTAGCAGTGGGAGAGAAGAACATTCAGCAGCCAGCTCTAGTCGAAGCTCAAAAAATCCTACTACCACTCCTGCACATCAAACTAGAATTGATGAAGAACTTCGTGAAAGCCATGGATCGGACTTCGTCAGCTTTCCGATAGTTGCACGAAAAATTTCCTCAACTCAGTGAAGCAACGATTAAGGGGGGAGTTTTTATGGCTCCTCAGTGGTGGATTGGTCGAGCAAACAATAACCTGGAACTTGTAAAGTGGCCACTGCGGAGCCCTGACCTCACACCTTGTGATTTCTTTTTATGAGTGTGTGTAAAGGACAAGGTCTTCGCCCTACCCCTTCCCCGTGACCTAGACGAGCTCAAAGAACGTATTATGGTAGTGATATGTGGGATTGATGGAGACATGTTAATGCGGGTTTGGGTCGAATTCGACTACCGCATTGATTTATGCCGTGTCACGACATGGGGGCATATTGAACATCTTTAACTGTGTCACAATAAACTTCAAGAGTTTTTCTTTAAGAATCCGTATGTGGTGTGTCTTTATTCTGCATAGCTTTGATGTAATTAATTTTTAAAAGTGTGAAGTTCTTTTGTAATCACCCTGTATTTTGGTCTCCTTGAGACGATTATTCAACACAAACCAGGGCCATACACAGGGGGTAGGGGGCTGAGGAAGCTGTAGCCTACCCTAAATTTGCCATCATGTCAACTAAATCTGTTTCATGGGGGACCCCCCACAAGCAGGAGGGGGGCCAGCCCCCCCCTCACCGCCAACCCCCGCCCCCCCCCCCCTTCCTCAGCCCCCCCCCCCCTGGGATACAGCCCTGATAGAAACTGCAAACTTGGGTAGTTGGTGTTCAATAAAGGTGTCAAGGAGATCAAAATAAGTATTCAGATAATAAAACTTTTGTGGTCAAATTTTTTATCTGATGCAATCTTAAAATGAATCTGACTAATCACTACTCTTGTTGTTTCAATAAAGCCACCAGCACCTTCATTCTCAATTTATACAATATAGGCTTCAGACCTTCTCTGTTTACCCTTACCATAGGGTTTAGTGAAGGAGCATTTGGACCGATTCTGGGTGTTAAACCATAAACTAACAGCTTCATCAGGATTAAAATTTCTGATATCGCTGCTTTGCAATATTATTCGCATCTTACCAATAGCAATAGAAAATTTTAATAGTTGTCACTTTTAATATTTTTTATCATTAAAAATCCCCTTTCACAAACTACAATGTATGTCAGAAGGCACAGCAGAACAGTCAGAAGCATGGAAAAGTTTTTGCAATGAGACCCAACTGAATCAATAACACTATCCCAAAAGGACAAATTTTTAATGTTTCTATGATTGCATGTTTTGGGTATATAAAATATTTAATGTAAGTTAAATATGTTAAATCTTCTATATATATAAAGAAGGATGTTTGTGGGTGTGTTTGTTTCTTATACAAATCTACAGTTTTGTTCCGATCTTGATGAAATTATGCATACTTGACCACCAAAGCATGAGGAAGGTCACTGTCTACTTCAGATTTCGAAAAAATAATAATTATTCATAAAAAATCGATATTCATGGTTATAGCAAGGCATATTGATGAGAAATATCTCATGACGAACAATGCATGGCAAAGTTTGTGCAACAATACTTAACAACAGTGGTATCAACACGCAATGCACCAAAAGGATGCAAAGATCACTAATATATATCTCATGACTAACAATGCTAATATATATCACATGACTAACAATGCTAATATATATCACATGACTAACAATGCAAGGCAAAGTTTGTCAATATAAGAGAGCTAGATTTTTTCGTGAGGAGAATTTTTTCGTATGAAAATGAAAAATTATACGTCACTTCCGTTTAATATTTTTCATAATGCACGAGCATGGATGTAGAGAGAACAACCATTCGTTATTTAAATATATGTATACATGAGCATATACACTTAAACAACGAATGGTTGTTCTATGTACAGCCATGCTCGTGCATTACGAAAAACACTTAACGGAAGTGTCGTATAATTTTTCGTTTTCGTACGAAAAATTTATCGCAAAGAAAAAAAACTAACTCTCTATAAATAAGTTTCAATTTGCAACAATGCATAGAATTCCTATTATTTAGTCTTTTTTTTTTAGAAAAGAGAGTTCTTAGTTCTTAACAATTTCATGAAAATCTTTAAAAATGATCAGATACTGGAGATAATGGAGACTTACCAGACTATTGAGAAAGAGTGGATAGACGACAAAGGAAGCACTCTTTTAGCTCCATGCTGTATTGAGCAAATGGTAAGCAAGTAAATAGAAGAATCGGCAAGCGCTAGACCATGCTTGGAGAGGTTTGTCCATTGTGAGCCATTAAAATAATTTTTTTTCGAATTTTCTTTAAGAATTTTTACTGTATTAAATCTAATCGTTTTTATGTGTTTATTTTTAAGATATTGCAAAATTTAATCCAAATAAAAAAGTCCGAGCCATGCCGGGGTTATCACCTAGCTTATTTGGTAGCATAGCAGATCCAAGTTTCATAAAAATACATTTTGAATATATTCTGTGGGAACGGGAACATCTTGGAAACTGAGATGCTGATAATGCGATGATTGAACGTTCATTTCCAAGAATTATTAATAATGAGCATAAAATGATGATGCAGAGATACATAAGGCAACGTCTCTTGATGAGGGAGTGGAGTCACACGGAGTAAAAGGTTATAGGGGCATTGGAAATATCTGAACAACAGGAGTTTCGAATAGAGCAAGAGGGTATACAAGCTTCTACGTCAAGGGCAATAAAAGGTTGGGTCCAAATTTCGTGGTCAGAGTGATGTTCCTGGTGGTGAATATGGACATTGTTTTGATCTGAGGCAAGTCAAGAAAAGTTTAAATAAAGTCCCGGTATATCACTTAGAATTCCTGATTTTGGAATTTTTCATAGAATGGATTGTCACTTCGTGCTGTGTTCTATTGATTGAGGTATAATTTAGTTAATTTGTAGTTATAATTTAACCTTTTGAAATCGTTCAGTTTACCTACCAATGTAATTATCCCGGGCAACACTGGGTCCTCTGCCAGTCTTTCTATATATAAGAAGAATGTTTGTTTGTGGGTTTATTTGTTTTTTATACAAATTTACAGTTTCATTTCTATCTTCATGAAAATTTGCATACTTGACCTGCAAACTACTAGGAAGGCCACTCTCTAACGCAGATTTCAAAAAATAATAATTATTGATAAAAAATCGATATCCATGGTTAGGGCAAGACATATAAATGAGAAACATATCTTGACCAACAATGCAAGGCAAAGTTTGTGCAACAATAGATATCAACAATGGTATCAACATGCAATTCACAAACACTCTGCACGGACCAACAATATATATCTCATGAACAACAATGCAAATAAAAGTTTGTGCAACAATAGGTACCAACAATGGTATAAAGACGCAATGCACCACACAAATCAAGGATCAAGAATATATATCTCAATACTAATAATGCAAGGCAAATTTTGTGGAATATAGATAATTTTAAATTTGTAACAGTGCACAGAATTCCTGTTATTCAAGCTTTTCTTAGAATTGAGAGTTCTTAGTACTTATCAATTTCTTGAAATTTTATATAATGATCAGTAACTGGTGATAATTGATAGTTAGCAGACCATTGGGAAAGAGTGGAAAGACGACACACGATGCACTCCTTTAGCTTTGTGTTGTATTGCTCAAATAGTATGCAAGTAAATAGAAAAATCGGCGACCACTAGACTACACAAAGTGATGATTGGCGCTGAAATTTCAAATTTAGTTAACATTTTCACCCACAGGTGGCGCTGAGAACTATGAAAAACTAAAAACCGCTATAAAAATGTTGCAAGGACTGTTGCAAAAACTAAACAATGACATTTTCAATGTAACCCCCATTTGCTGCAGCAACGTGGCGCAGTCTCAGACAAAAATTTGCAGACATCCGATCAAACATGTCACAACCATTTAACTATACCTGTTACAGATCGCCTGCAGCGCTATCTCTTGATAGAAATATTAACTAAATTTGAAATTTAGTGGGATAAATTTGTTTGATTTCCTAAGCATACGGCTGCAAACGATACATATCTATCGCATTCCATCGTTTTTTCTATTGTTTTTCAAAATCCAACACTCTTTTTTGGGACACCCAGTATCTAAAGAAGGTTGTTTGTGGATTTGTGGATTTTTGGGTTTGTGGGTTTGTTTCTTATACAAATCTACAGTCTTATTCCGATCTTGATGAAATTTTGCATACTTGCCCTTCAAACCATGAGGAAGGTCACTGTCTACCTCAGATTTCAAAAAAATAAAATTATTGATAAATGTCTATATTCATGTTTATGGCAAGGCATATTAATGAGAAATATCTCATGCCTAACAATGCAAGACAAAATTCACAAACACTCTGTACGGACCAACATTATATATCTCATGACCAACAATGCCAGGCAAAGTTTGCGCAAAAACAGGTAATAAGTGTGGTGTCAACATGCAATGCACCAACATTATGCAGGGATCAACAATATATATCTCATGACCAACAATAAAACACAAAGTTTGTTCAATATACATAAGGTTGAATTTGTAAAAATGCATAGAATTTCTGTTATTCAGGCTTTTTTTAGAAAAAGGAGTTCTTAGTACTTAATAATTTCTTGAAAATCTTTAAAAATGATCAGTAACTGGGAATAATGGAGAGTTAGCAGACTATTGAGAAAGAGTCGAAAGACGACAGAGGAAGCTCTCCTTTAGCTCCATGCTGTATTGAGCAAATGGTAAGCAAGTAAATAGAAGAATCGGAGATTGCTAGACTACACAAAGTGATGAATGGCCAAGTTTTGCTTCAAGACATCAAGAGAAGAGTGGGATTTGCAAAAACATCAAGTGTACATCTAAAGTAAGATTACGTGAGTAAGAATTTATTTGGACCAGCAGTGGCATCCTTGGAGAGGTTCATCCATTGTGAGCCTTTAATTTTTTTTTAAAATTTTCTTTAACTTAAATTTGAAAATTTTGGAAGCCGAGATGCTGATAATGCAATAATTCAACTATTGCTTCCAAAAATTATTAATAATGAGCATAATGTCACGTGTATTTAGCAGAGTAATTAACAAGAGGAGGGAAAAGAGAAAAAGTTGAAAAAGATATTTTATTAACTTGTAAAATGTTTTTTCAAAAATAAGGTTTATTTTAATTTCAAAGTTCTTGTAATTTATTGAAATTAAAGTTTTTGCAGTGGAAGTCTTTATTTTAATAAAGTTCTTGAAAAACTAAATAATCAATAGCGTAGCAACTCGCAATACTAATTAACAGTTCCGATGAGCAGTTATTGTCAAAGTCTCTTTCGATAAAAGTTTATTCAGGTCGTTTTCCCAAGAGCTATGTATTACAACTATGGATAGCCATTTGGAAGCAATAGAAGCTTTTACTTCCTTTAAAAAATATGCAAAGGTTGTCCTACCGTAATTGCAAATAAGTCCCCGATGAAATGAAATATAATCGGCATGCAACGGACTCCTTCCATTCGTCTCTGCCTCGTCGTAGCATGTGACAGATATTTTAGCCGCCCGTTTTCCGCTGTCGTCCGAAGACTGCTCCTGGTTGAATTACTCGTTGAATTCCTGGAGAGGAATTTTTATGGCCCGTAGGACACCGTTACTACATTCGTCGTGCACCGCCATTTATCCAAGAGCTGCCTGGCGTCGTCGGAGGTGCTGTCAAATATCTTGGTCGCATACTTGGACGACCTTCGTCTCCGTTTCCCCGTCGACTCTGTTGTCGCAATGGGAATTACCTGGCCCCGCTGTGAAACGCTCTTTCGCGGCGTTTATGATCTCCAAAGCTCGGTTAGGGTGACCTTTATTCTTAGACATAAAATCAGCTCGGTTGCGTGATACGTCCTTACGTCTCCGTTGTCATATTCCTTCTCCCCGATCCTTTCTCGTATCGTCATGAGAACTTTTTGGGATGACGTAATCAATCGTGTCCACGGCGTCATCTACGTCACTCAGGCTTTCTCTTGATCTTTTCGCTCGCTGCGAAAATACACGTGACACATAAAATGATGAAGAAGTGACAGGACATAAATAAGGCAGCATCTAATGAGGAGGTGTAAGCGTCATGTGTGTCTCCTTTGAGCTCCCTATCAAACGTCCAGACGAGATAAATAAAGTCCCAGTATATCACCTAGAATTCCTGTCTTTCGAATTTTTCATAGAATTGATAGTCCCTTCGCTCTGTGTTGTATTCATTGGATTAATATTTAACCAATTTGGAGTGACAATTTAACTTCTTGAGACTGTTCTGTTTACCTACATGTGTAATTTACCTGAGCAACCCCAGGTCCCTTTGCCAGTGGAGCATAATTTTTCTCATTTGTATCACGTGTTGCTGATTTTCTTATCTAGAATCAAATTTAAAACAGGTGTCTGGTGTTCTTTCATAATTATCAGCTTTTTCATCTCTAAAAGACTTTTACTTATAAAATTTGCTCAGAGGAAAATGAATACCTTCATAAAATTTTTTCAGAGGTATTCTTGTTTTTGAATTAAAAAAATCTGCTGATACTCACAGGAAGTATTATTTTTTCTGTATAATGTTAAAAGTTTTAGTTTTTCAATGTAATAAATTGAAAATCTAAATTTTACTATTAAATTTAAATTTTTTTGCCACCATACTTGCATTTTTAATTATTACTGGCAAAGGTACCCAGCTTTACTGGGATAACTACACTTGTAGGTAAAGAGAACAATCTCAATAATTTAAATTATAACTTCCAATTGGTTATATAACAACTCAATCAATATAACACAGAGCAAAGGGACAATCCATTCTAAGAAAAATACGAAAACAGGAAGTCTAGATGATACACATGGACTTTATCTAAATTCTTCTTGACTTCCCTCACAACTGCGGAACATCACCAGATACTTTAGACTCAGCTTTTTATTGCCCTTGACGTAGAAGCTCTTATATCCTCTTGCTCTATTCGAAACTCCCGCTGTTCAGATGTTTCAAATGCCCGTAGAGCTTTTTCTGTTTTAGTTGCTGAGTTTCTCTGACCAATACTCGTTTATTCTCTTTCCTTTCCAGACATATACAGTTTTGCTAGTCGTCTGGACGTTTGATAGGGACGTCAAGGGAGACAGGCCTGACTACTTTGCCTCATCAATAGACGCTGCCTTATTAATGTTCTGTCACTGCATCATCACTTTATGCTCATCATCTATAATTCTTGGAAACAAACGATCAGTCAATTCATAATCAGCATGTCAGTTTCCATAACATACACATTCCCACAGAATGTATTTTAATGAAATATTTGGATCACCCAAATGAGCCAGGTGATGTCCCCGGCGTGGCTCGGAATTTTTCTATTTTGGATTAAATTTTGAAATTTCTTAAAAATAACACATGAAATTGCTTAGAATTATTACAGTAAAAATTCTTAATGAAAATTAGAAAAAATTTTTTTAAAGGCTTACTATGGATGGAACTTTTCAAGGATGCCACTGCTAGTCTAAATAATTTCTTACTCACGTAATCTTACTGTAGATATACACTTGATGTTGTTGAATTCTTACTCTTATCTCGATGTCTTGAAACAAAACTTGGCTGTTCATCACTTTTTGTAGTCTAGCGGTCGCCGATTCTATTTACTTGCTTACCATTTGCTCAAAGCTAAAGGAGTGCTTCCTCTGTCGTCTTTCCACTGTTTCGCAATAGTCGGCTAACTCTCCATTATGTCCAGTTACTGATCATTTTTAAAGATATTCAAAAAATAGTTAAATGCTAAGAACTCTCTTTTCAAAGTAGAGCCTGAATAACAGGAATTCTATGCATTGTAACAAATTGAAACTTATTTATATTGCACAAACTTTGCCTTGCATTGTTGGTCATGAGATGTATATTGTTGATCCTTGCATAGTGTTGGTGCATTGTGTGTTGACCCTATTGTTGATATATATTATTGCACAGACTTTTCCTTGCATTGTTGGTCATGAGTTATATATTGTTGGTCCGTGCAGAGTGTTTGTGAATTGCCTGTTGATACCATTGTGACTGTTTGGGGGGCGTTTTCATGGTATGGTCTGAGTCCACTGATACCGCTGGAGGGTACACTGAATGCTGTTCGTTTCCTGACGATCGTCGCAGACCGGTACACCCCTTCATGTCGACATTGTTTCCTGAGGTTGATAGCACTTTTCAACAGGACGATGCTCTCTGCCATACTGCCAAAATTGTCCATGACTGGTTCGAGGAGCATGAGGATGAATTCAAGCTACTCCCATGACCATCAAACTCCCCAGACCTCAATCCAATCCAGATCTCGATCTCCGCAAGCTGGACCCTCCACCACGCACAATGATGGAATTACGGGATGTACTGATCGCCGAATGGTCCCAGATACCTGCAATCACCTGCAACCAGAAACGGGAAAATCAATCAATTCTGTAGCTAGAAGCTCCAGAGGCAAAGGTTCGTAAAGATGTGTTAAGAAACTTGAACTTTCAGAAGCTGTGGCGTCATTGGCATTTTATGAAGTATAACTTGATTATTTCTGTTCTTACCTCTTAGGCTATTCTGTATGTATGATTCAGTTTTCCCTCATCCACTGATTCACTTTGCCCACATACTGCGGCCAAGTGGATATTTTTCACATATTT
The DNA here is from genome assembly GCA_023313115.1 of Rhysida immarginata. Classification (NCBI taxonomy): domain Eukaryota; kingdom Metazoa; phylum Arthropoda; class Chilopoda; order Scolopendromorpha; family Scolopendridae; genus Rhysida; species Rhysida immarginata. The sequence continues at coordinate 753,539 of JAHWFO010093546.1, forward strand.
GTAAAAATATTTGTAAAAAATGCTGGAGTATATAAGTGATTGCTTCAGATTATTGTTCCCATTGCTTTGAGGTATTAGATGTGTGTGACTCTGAAAAACTAACTTAAATTCCTTAGGTTTAATCTTAACTTAAGTGAATTAAGTGATCCACTTTGCCCCACTCTCCCCTAGATATTGTATGATTGTAAAACTTTTTGCATTATATCAGTTTCGATTGTTAACCAAAAAATTTTCACGACCTCTAATGAGATTTAATAATGCATTCATTGTTTCTACTTCATTTTTCTTTTTGTCAGCTCTGACTATATTCGTAATGTAAGTTAATAGAATAAACAAATTTTATTCTATTTATGGTTATGAATCTAACACGCTTCGACTGCAGGAGGCAAACAAATTAAACCCGAAAAATACTGACATTAATCCAACATGAAATTGAATAGTCAACTTCACTGTAACCCGAGAAACCATGAAGAAATAACAATGCCAACTCGTTCGAAGGCGTGTGAAGGCCAACATCTTGTAAACCAAGCAGCTATTTGTTATCAAGATACGCTACAGAAACTAAATTAATAGGCTCCTGTCATAGGTAAGTACTTTCTTTCTGGTTAGAACGTATAAAAATGTATTCAGCGCACATTGTACAGGAAAGTATAAAGAATAGCTCAGTACCATGGCATCATACCAGCCTGTTGAAAAACTGTCCAAAATTACAGAATTTGGAAATAAAATATCAAAATGCTGCTAATTGAACGTGAACTATGTGATTATGCTAACAGCACTGTTGAGCTGAAACCACAAGCTGTTGTTAAAGAAAGATATACTTTCACCTTGAAAGATGTAAAAGCTTTAGTTACTATTGCTTTAAGTGTATCAACTGATCAACAAGCGCATATTGTAGACGCTAAAATATCGAGAGAAGCCCGGCTCATTTTAGCACCAGTTTATAAACCAAAGTCCAGACCAAGAAATTTAAAATTGAAGAAACTGCTCATGAAAATTCACATGGAGGATGGTGAGTCAATGACATATTGCCAAAATCGTTTGAAGATTTGTCATTATCAACTCATCGAAGCAGGCGTTAAACTTTTCTCAGCGACTGCTTTTTAAGGAAAGATTGCTACTTTTGCATACTGATGAAAAATATCTTTTTATGACTTCACCAAAGCTCGTTTTTGCTTTCAAATTTTTTATGTGTATTTGAATATATTTGATTTCATTTATAAATTTTTTATTGATTATATATAACGATTTTTTTTTAAAAATAAGAGAAAAAATAAAAAATAAAAGACTCTATTTTTGTTAATTGTAGAAAATAATTTTTTCAATCTCTGGAAAAATGAGACTAGCCAAAAGTTGCTGTGTAATATCTAGTATACAATAAAAAATATTTAAACTTCAATTACCTTTTTTTATTATGAATAATTATCTAAAGGTATTGTAGGGATGTTCTGGCTTGAAAGATAAATTAAGTGTCTGGATAATCCCTTGAAGTGTCCACAAAGGACCAAGTATGTACTGGAATCTAAAGGACCAGTTTATATCTCGAAACAAGTGGCGACTTCCATGCAAAACCTCCACGATGGCCAAGAGAAGTGGAAATAAATTGTCCACTGCATTTAAAGATTAAACTGAGTATAGTTTATTAACAGACATAGAATGGTTACTGCTGTTAACAAAGTGTAAAACATAAAGTAAAGAGCTAACCTTTAGCAGACGAACGCTACCACGACATGACGGCATAAAAAAAACTACCAACAACTGCCTGTTGCAAGGCAACTAATTCACCAACAAGCCAACGTAGCCAAGCGACAACATTGCCGAACAGCAATCAATGATTCAAGTAGCGATCGTACCGTAACTTTAAAATTGTTAAATACACAATTAATACGCTAACAAAATTCCAAGAATAATTAACTATTGATTAGGATTAATTTTCATTGAAACTTATACTAAAAAATTAAAATTATAGCTATTTAATTAGAGAGTCATAAATACAAGTTCATGTCACTAAACACAAACAGTACAGTCATGACATCTCACACTAGCCACAGCACAAAGCTGTGACACGTCATTATATTCCGGCCCCCCACAGATATCTCTCTAAAGATGGAATCCATCCTAAGTCCCAGACGACACAGCTTAGTCACTGGACGATGATACGTGTGGTCTCTCTTCGTTATGAAATCTCTCGTGGAGACCTCAACCACTCGAACTTGATCGTCATCACCTGGGAATACAGCAGTGAGAACTGCTTTAGTTCCGAAGTTCCGTAGCTTCTGATCATCTAGGATGATAACTAAGTCCCCGACTGGTATGATATCATCATTCTGGTGCCACTTTAGTCGATGAATCAGTTCAGGTAGAAAATCCTTGCTCCAACGATCCTAGAAGCGATTTGCTAAAGCTTGGGCAATATTCCATTGTTTCCTGGAAAATTCATCACTCTCATTCAATACTATTGGAATGCTTGGACCTTGGTCAGTCCCACCTCGCAAGAAGGGATTCGGAGTCAAGCTCTCTGGATCGTCTGGATGTGTGGATATATATGTCAAGGGACAAGAGTTCAAAATGTTTTCAACGGCTTTCAAAGCAGTGTGCAATGTTTGATCTCGTGGATACCTATCCTATAACATATAGCGAAGTGCTTTTTTAGCTGATCCCATGAGCCTTTCCCAGCTTCCACCCATGTAAGATGCCGCTGGAGGGAGGAAGTTCTAGTTAACGCCTGTAAACTTCTTACTGGAGCGAACCTTGACAAGCTCTACACTCTTTGAGGGCTTCTTTAAGCTCCTTGCTTCGTCTGCGACATTGAGATCGGTAGCAATCCATTTCCATTCATTTGAATTGGTTATCTCCTGAATTTCGCCAATCCGATTCGCCACAGCTGCTGGTAGATGGGTCGTTTCTGAGCGAATCCAGCTCAGTATGGTGGACCAGTTACTCCAAAGGAATCTTCCGTTAATTCTATTCTCAGTCCATGTTGAATTGCTTTGGTGAGTCTTGAAACCAATAAAGCAGCCATCAACTCCAACTTAGGCATCGTCAGCTTCTTCACTGGAGCTACTCGAACTTTCGCAGCAGCGATTGATACAATGACAAAATTTTGATGTCTACTCCGCAGAAACGCTACGGTGGCATAGCCATCTTCACTTGCGTCGACAAAGCTGTGCAATTCTATCGATTTCGTAGTCTTGAGCTCCATATCATAACAACGTGGATTTTGAAGCTCTGTTATGGAGTTGAGTTTTGCTACCCAGTCCTTCCAGCCTTCATAGATTTCTTCTGAGAGTTCATCATCCCAGCCAATGCCTTTGATGCCCTTTACTTTGAAGTGACCAATAAACCCGAGTGGATCGTACAGGCTCATTACCAGGCCACACATTTCACGTTTGGTCGGTCGTCGACCCTCCATGATCTCGGGTTTCACTTTGTTGAAGTTGGCTTTGAATGTGAAGCAATCTTCTTCTGGGATCAACCAAAGTCCCAAAACGCATTCAGTAGAGATGAGAGACTTCTCTGTGAAGTGATGAGCTGCAGCTGTTCTCAGATCTATGGGAATTTGTGATAGAATGCTTGAGGCATTCGACGTCCATTTCTTCATGGCAAAGTTACCTTCTTTATTTATCCACACTATATCCTGGAACAATTTGAAAATTTCTTCAATTGTGTTCGCGCTAGTTAGGACGTCATCAAGATAGAATTCTTCTATGACGACACGATATGCTTCTGGGTATGTATCTCTATACCTCTCTGCATTCTTGTTCTTAATGTATATGGCTGAAGCAGGAGACGATGTTGCTCCAAGTATCATGACATTCATTTGGAACTGCGTTGGGTCATGGCTGCTGTTTCCATACCTCCAAAGGAAACACTGACTAGATCGGTTTTCCTCAAGGATATGCACGCGATGAAACATGTCTTCAATATCACCCGTGATGATGAAGCGATGTCTTCTGAAGTTCCATAAAACCTCTGTCAACAGACGAATCAGATCAGGACTTTTCATGAGATGATCATTTAAGGAACAATCATTGCTCTTAGCTGCTATATCCAATACCAAGCGATGCTTACCAGGCTTGTTGGGTTTGATGACACCAAAATGAGGGACATACATGTTCTTGGCGAACTCTGTTCAAGACTGACTTCTGCGATGTAACCCTTGTTACTGTATTCTTTAAATTTAGCCGAGTAAAGTGCTGCACACTCGGAATCACGTGACATTTTTCACTCCATACCTTCGTGTCTCTTCAAAGCCACAATTCTGCTTTTGGACAGTACTACATCTTTTTTTCACCATAGCAGGCCAATCTCGCAACCATTATCTATTTTTCGATATGTAATGTCTAAGATCAGCTGTGCTCGCTTGCCTTCTATCGAAGTCACTACTGATTTCCTGTGTTCGTTCCTCACACCAAAATTCTTCACGCTGAATTGTTCTTTCATAAGCTGATGAAGATACTCGTCTGTTCCCGCCACTTTGAATAAAATCTTTGGCGTCAGTTTCACTGATCTTGCCAGATACGTACCAGCCAAGCACAGTTCGTTTAGCTATTGGGAGTACTCGTCTAGATTCACACATTCTCTGTGCATCGTGAAGTAACCGTGATCTTCACCAATTATGAGATCAACCACAACGTCTTGTAAATTGTTCATTTTAACTCTTGAGGTACGGCCATTTCTTCTTCATTTTCTCGATGTCCACACTATAAAGCAGAACTCCCAGATTTTTCATCGCTTTTACATTCGTCATCTTGCAGAAAGGTGCACCACGGTATGTATCTCTGAATTCAAAATCAACTAAGGTAGCCTTGCTAGTTATTTTGCTGCTAAATATTCCTTGCGCAGTACATGTGTCCACTTTTCCTTTCAGGTTCAATTGTGATGCCAATCTGTCTTCAATAAAACTGACTGCTTCGGAATCCCGCCATGAGTCTTGATTACAATTCCATTGAGGCTATGAACTTTCAATTGAACAATTCCCATGGGACAATTCGCCCCCTTGATGAAAATGGCGCCGATTACTTCTTCGGCAATGGATTCTTTGGGCGATGTGGGCTGGTATCATCGCAGCTCTGCTCATTTCGCGGAGGATTGACTTTTCGTTTCACTATGTGCAGCAAACGATATTGCTTCTCCTTACAAACATTCTCGCCGCATTCCGTTTGGGCTTTACAATCTTTCACCAATTTGTTATATTTTAGGCAACAGAAACTTACACGTGCCTTTCTGGCTAATTGCAGTCTCTCATTGAGCAACTTTTTTTTGAGGATTCAGCATTTGTTTAGGCAATGCTTCGCTCCATTACAACAAATGCACGTTGATTCTTTGGATATGTGTGTGGATGTCTTATCCTCTTCAGCCACTCCAACTGTGGCGACAGCCAGCCCCCGTCTGATGACTCCTTTTTTCTGTTCATCAGGAGGAATATCAGGTTTCATGAAAATCCTGGTGCCGTCAACTTTCCTATTAAGCCAATCGGAGAATTCTTTGATGTTCATTACTGTTTAGTTCTTTGATACGACGTGTTCACCCCATTGCTGCTTCCAGGCTCCAGGTAATTTGTTGACGAGATTGCTGACTAACTACTGTCTATTGGAGAAATAGTCCAACTGATTGAATTAGTGTATGTTTATTACTAACGCTACAAATCTGCGTCCAATATCGTCCAACATCTCGAGTTTATTTAGGTCAGGCTTTTTCCCACCACGTATTTTTGCGATACACCAATACATGACGTATTCTGGTCTCCCATATTTCTTCTCCAGCGTCTGAAGAATTGCATTCACGTTGGCAGGGTTAGCCATCAAATGTGCCACTAAGCGTAGTGCTTCCCCCCTCAAAGCATCACGGAGACGCATCATATTATCTTTGTCACTGGTGCGGTATTTAGGAGTGCTATAATTTATAGTATCAATGAATCTATCCAAGCCCCTGGATGGCTGTCAAATGAAGGTAGCCTACGAACATACTTAAGGCCCGTATCCAATATTTGCCTCTGCATCAAGTCCATTTGCATTCGCATTAGATGAATAATTTCCTCATCTTTATCAGTTGAGACGTTCACTAGAGGGAGTTGGGCCACTGTTCTTTCGTCATCAGTCAGTAGTCCCGCTGTATTGCTGGGTAACGCTTTCACCATTTGCAGTATTGCCTGTTGTGGCTTGTACCTGATCTCTCATCCATGCATCTATTCTCTCCTGGTCAACAGATGATGCAGTCTCTGTATGTCGTTCAGTAGCATTATCTTTTTCATCAAGACACAGCTGCACGACAGTAATTTCTGCTAGCTTTGTTATTTCTTCTCGTTCCCTTTGTGATCTCTGACGAAACTTATCTAGCATGTGGTTCTTTCGTGTTAGTTTCCGCTTCAGCTCTTCTACTTCAGCATTCAGAAATGAGTCTTCTGTGTGCTCTGCATTGGCCAGATCCCTATCTGGTTGTACCTTGGTATGAGCGAGTCTGTCTTGACATTCTTGCATACAATATGTCAGGATTTCTAGGTCATCATTGATTTCGACAGTATTCTTAGCAGCTGCACTGTCGAATTTAAGCAATTCGAATGCCAGTTCCAATTCTTGCTTCTTTATATGGCTGTTGAGACCTGTGCAGGATGACGGAATTTCTGCAGTATATTTCACAAAAGCCTCTTTGTTGACACTCATCCATAGCAGGAACCTCGGAAATAGAAGCCTTAAGCTTATCCAAAACCTCGGACGTAGATGTCTTCTTGGATTTTGCCTGGACACGGGCTGCAAGGTATTCAGGTCGCTTTGGCTGCGACGTCTCCCTCTTTGGACGATCCATGATGGGAAAGGCTTCAAATTTCACTTAGGCCTACTATACAGGGTGTCTGGAAAGAAGTGGTAAATATTCATACACGTGAGAGAACATGTACAAAGAAGCATTTTTATTTTTATGAACATGGTGTCGCAAGCCAACCCCCCCAGAGATACAGGGTGATTAAAGTATGTTGCGCTGCTTGATTGTTGGCTTCCTGCGAGCGACTAGGCAATGTGGTCCAGCCCACATTGGAGCCTACAGACCTCAGTACTCACGGGCTCTTAATAACTGCATCAACGATCCCATTTGTGAGGGTTCAGGTAGTAAGCTTATTTGTGAAATGGTGCTGATTGTGTAAATGTATGCAAATAATATGTGTGCCATGACCTCCAGTGACATTAAGGTATTAAAGGTTTGTGGAGTGACCTGACAGGGGCAGCCATTCGAGCATACATTGACATCTCTTGAACAAATGTGGGCTGCACCACATTGCCTTGTCGTTCGCAGGAAGCCAACGTTTGAGAGAACGTGTATGAATATTTACCATTTATTTCCGGACACCCTGTTTATCGGTCGCGGGATCCGGTTCAAAGAACCAAAATATGTAGGGATGATCCGGCTCAAAAGATAAATTTAGGTCGGCATAATCCCTTGAAGTGTCCACAAAGAACTCAGTATATACCGAATCAAAAGGACCAGTTTATATCTCGAAACAAGTGGCAGCTTCCATGCAAAACGTTCACGATGGCCAACTGAAGTAGAAATAAATTGTCCAGTGCATTTAAAGATTAGACTGAGTATAGTTTATTTACAGACATAGAATGGTTACTGCTGTTAACAAAGGGCAAAACATAAAGTAAAGAGCTAACCTATAGCAGATGATTGCTACCACGACATGACGGCATAAAAAACGACCATCAACTGCCCGTTGCTAGGCAACTAATTCGCCAACATGCCAACGCAGCAAAGCGACAACATTGCCGAACAACAATCAATGCTTCAAGTAGCGATCGTCCATAACTTTAACATTGTTAAACACACAATTAATACGTGAACAAAATTCAATGAATAATTAACTATTGATTAAGATTAATTTCTATTGAAACTTATAACTATTTAATTAGCGAGTCATAAATACAAGTTCATGTCACTAAACACAAACAGCACAGTCATGACATCTCACATTAGCCACAGCACAAAGCTGTCACACGTCGTTACAGGTAAGTAAGGTTTGTATTCACATAAAAACGCCATATGAGATCATTTATTTTTACTTAGCTGACCAGAATCACTATTGAAATCACCTGCACCTGCTGCAGGTGAGATCCTTATTATAGTAAACACAAATAAAGCCCTGTAGGGAATGTTTGTTGATTATTTTTATACAGTAATCATGTCACTTTTACAAATAAAATTCCAAGTTTTATTTTATTTAGAAAAGTATTGTTTATAATAATCAAAACGCGAATTTCTAATATTTAATTATTTTTAAAACATTGTTAATTTAATTCTCTATCCTGTTATGAGAAGTGGAACATACAAATGATTTCAACGGTAATATTTATATAAAATATTTTAATTTCTAGAAATATGTGTAGATGCGGGTAATATTCAGTTTAGGTTAAGAGTAAAAAAAATGAACCCTTTTTACTTTATAAATTTAAATCTTCTGCTGTAATTTCAAATGCAGATTCATATTCACATAGGATTTTGGCACTAATAAGTTTGTTTATTTTATATGAGATTTGCTGCTTTTGAAATAACATCATATACTTATGAAACGAAATTATGAGTTTTGGGTTTTTTGAATGGTTTATTTACTGGTTGAGGATACATTTTCAGAATTACCATCATGACTTTAGAAATAACGCTGATTATGTTTTATTCATTAATATCTCGTACATAAAACATTTACAATCATATTTTACACCATAATCTTCATAGAAATTACACAGAAGTTATACATATTACAAAGGTTATACTCCCTCTGTTCCAAAATATTGTAGACGTTTCAATACCAAGAAAATGTTGAAATGTATACCATATTTTGGGACAGAGGGAGAACTACATTTATGAATTCCTTGGCTGTTCTCAAAGAGTTTTTGAAAGTTACCATATGAAATAAGAGATGAAATAACTGTTATTTATGAACTCAAAAAGAAAGCAGCAATTCAGATTTAGAAAATAAAAAGAAGTGATGAGAGATGAAAAAAATTATATGAAGTTAGAAACTGTTCTGGTTATACTTTTTGTAGCACAAACGTTAGCTCCTTAAAAATTCCCCAGTGACATCAGACAATGTGGGACTCAGTAATCAATTCCTATTTCCCTGTGGACAATATATAAGGTGGGTTTGGTGGATTATCAGATGATGTTTATGCCCTGAAGATGATGGTATGTATGATGAAGTTTTGCAAACATTTTAGAAGATAAATTTAAATTAAAACATTATATTTTACTGGCACCTATTATTTGGAAAGTATATGCATGGAGTAGAAGTTATGTGTCCCAGGCTATCAAGTACCTGAAATAATGAAAATTCTAGACATTATTATTTGTCTCCATGTTAGTCTACTGTAAATGGAAAATGAAAGAAAGCAAAAATAAATACCGGTAGCAAACATTGACGAAAGCCAAACTAGAGACGGGGATGATAACAATATTCAAAATACCAAGAAATTCAGGAAATACCTCATATTCCAAATGCAAACAAAATTGAAGTGAAGCATTTTACATAGTAAAGTTTTAAATTAATTATGGTCAGCGATGTCTTTGTATGATCATCAAGGTTTTGGGGTTCTGGTGGATTATCAGGAATGAAATCATCAATGATTTCATCTGGGTGAACACATTCCTCTTCAGAATCACCCAAGCTTTCATCAGAATCACTCATGCTGTCTTCGTCCAATCTTAGTAGATCACTGTCTGGTCCTATTGCCTGCACCATCTCTTCAGCACTTAAAAATCTCTGCATTATCTAAAAGTAATGACCATTTAAAATTATAAGTCATGATATTATTTATATGTATCTGTATCTTTATGATATTTCTTTATTTTATGTAAATTTAGTGAAGTGTAAATAGAAAAAGAATATTTAAAATTTACAATAGTATTAACATACCTAAAATCAGTGTTTTAGTCTCCCTAAATATATACTCTAATTGTATTAGATGTATATGACCTTTTATAGACCTATACAATAAAAATGGGAAAAAATGATATTGAAATGAAAGCACTGTAAATAGTTATTTAGCCAACAGATTATCACTTTTTATAATATATTTTAGATCCTAGCTATACTTTACATACACAAAGAGGGAATGAATATTAATCAAAACAATAAATTTTAAATATTGTAAGTCAGATGCTGCGTTTCTCTGTTTTTTCACCAGCGAATCGCGGGTTCGAATCCCGCCCAGGGCATGGATGTTTGTGTTTGTTTCCGTTCATAATCGTTCTTTCATCATCATTGGGGATAGTACAATAGACCTGAGGTCGCAGTAATTGGTTCTTTGACAAACCACCCCTTAAATTAATTACTCATTCTCTGTTTTTTCATTATATATTGTAACTTTATAAAAAAAAGTGTCACCTAAATGAGAAATCACCTGCTATTGAAACCAAAATTTACAACTTTTTTGAGAAATTATCTGTCTGTATTGAAATAAGAATTAAAATTATTGTCATCGCAAACACTTACAAAATGGTACAGATGTCAGGGGAAAGAGGAGATCATCAGGCAAAAGGTATGTTGTGACAATCTATCTGCAAGAAAATATCCTCAAAATCTTCAGAAACGTAAATAAAGAATTGGAAATTTGTTTACCTGATAAAAGCTGATGTAAACAGACAGAAACAAAACTACCGGATGTAGAAAAATGCTGTTTCACTATACTAAATTTAAATAAGTTAAAATTAAAAGAAAAAATAACTAATAATTAATTTAAATCAATAAAAGTCATATATACATATATACATACATGTAAAAAGTCAAGAAAATCAAGGGATAAATGGAGGCTGCAGTTGGATTTTAAACGAGATATCCACCCCTGTTATACGTTCACTGTAGCTAAGTTTACAGGATCACGTGATTGTACGCAATCTCTTAGGTTATATGTAATATGCCGTCATCAAAATGTCATGTTTATACAAGGCTTCAATTATCATAAATATAAAACTAATTTATATAAAGTGATGTAAAAAATTAATATATGCTAAAGTGAAACGTTTATGCAAACTTTTTGTTTTAATATATTTTATCCCTGATGCCTACAAAGTCGTTTTCAGGTATATCATTTCAAACTTTCGTGGGAATGGCATTACGTGTCTACACCTGCCTATGTAAGTATTAATTTCTTTTTTGTAATGTTTTTGTCCGGGTTTTTTTAATATAAATTAAACAATAAACATCTGGGATAATGCATAAACGTATTATAAGGTCCCTTAGCATAAGAAATAAGGTTTTATGAGCTTCAATAAGATCAATAAACAACACTGACCCTGTAAACGGAGACGCACTATTAAAAAATGCTTTTTTTATTTTATTTATTTGTTTGAGCCTTTCAGTGCATATAATTAATTACAAATTGCATCTGAATTAAATTTTTAATAATTAGAGGGCTACATCCAATAATATTTAAATTTCATGCCATGTAAATTTGTCGCCAAGTCTGAATCTGGCCAGCTTCGCAGGGAAGAAGTTAAAGTAGATGACACAGAACTTGCATATTCAATGTTGACTGGATTGCCTGATAGCTATGAAGCACTCGTAATGTCACTTGATAATTTGGAAGATGATAAATTTAATTCTAAGGATATTAAGACAACCTTCTTAATTGAATATGATAGAAGGCAACTAAGTGAACCAGAAGACTTCAAGAGTGCACATCTCTATCAAAAACAGAAGGAAGAACCCAACCAAGCCCAGACTTACCAGAAGACAAACACTACTACCAAGGACAGCAATAATTCAAAAGTAGTTTGTTTTGGATGTGGAAAAACATGTCGCATAATACGTAAATTGCAAAAGTATAAGTAAGAAGAAACTAAGCTTTACAAAAAGCAAATATGAAAGTTTTTTGCTAACCACTGTAAAACATTCTGAAGATGAAATGCAACAATGGCTTTTAGACACCAGAGCAACAAATAGAACTTTCTTCAGCAATTTAGTAGATGATACAAGTATGCAAATCAAGATAGCAGGAGGAACTATATATACTGCAGGCCATGGTGAAGTGGAAATGACAATGAAGATTGGCGATAGAATTCAAAACGTAACTTTGAAGAATATGCTCTACATACCTAAAGTGAAAAGAAATTTAATTTCTATATCACAGATTGAGAGAAATAAGAAAAATGTTCTTCTCTCCAAAGGATAGCAACAATCAAGAATGCAAATAGACAAACTATTGCACAGCATGACTTAAAGATGGACTCTCCATTGTTGATGGTGAACCTATCAAGCATCACAAGCCATCATTTATAGCATGATGTGAAGTATACTTGGAACAGATACAGTATAAACGTTATTTCATCTAAACACATCTACCATACAAGAGATGATGCGTAAAATAAGTGATATTGGTCTTGAAGAAGTTAAGGAATATAAACATTTTGTGAAAGTTGTATGAAACAGGCAAATCAGCAAAAAATACATCTTTACCCATTGACAAGTAACAGTCTTCAAGAGTGCAAGATCTAATTCATTCTGATCTTTGTGGTCCATTGCCACTGAAGACAAATAGGTGAGCTTCATACTTCTTAATGTGCATAGACGACCACTCCAGAAGAAGAGTGGCATACACTATCAAGATGAAAAGTGATGCACCATTATATATTAAGATGTGTATAGAACGAGCAGAACGTTCAAGAGCAAACAAGTGAACAATTTCAGGACTGAAAACGGCCTGGAATGTTGTAATAAAACTCTAGATGTGCACAATGTATTAAACATGAAACAACTAATATGTATTGTCTGAATATGAACGGATATCGCTGAGTGAATGAATCGTATGCTCATCAACCTTACAAGATCAAGTTTGGATTCTGCACAGTTACCTCCATCATTCTGGTGTGAAGCATTTGTGACTGCTGCTTATGTAAGAAAAAGAACAATACACCCAATGACAGGAGAGTAGTATCTGAAGAGCTATGGACAAAACACAAACTTAGTGTAAAACAATTGAAAGTATTTGGATCTCTTGAATTTGCACGTATTCCTAAAGAGAAAAGAAGCAAGCTAGCAAGAAGAGCATAAAGATGTATCATGGTTGGTTATGTTCATCAAACAAAGGGAAATTGTTTGTGGAATCCAATAAAAGAGATGTCATCAAGACTAAACATGTGAAATTTGATGAATCAAGACTCGGAATACAATGTTTAGACCAGACCATTTAACATTTTATGATTATCCTGCATGGAATAAAGAAACCGAAACTGGAGAGAGAGATGAAAACCAAGACAATCAACATTCTCATGCAGATGAAGACATAGAAGTAGAGTCCAGTTCAGCTGATTAGAACGAAATAGATGAAGGTAAAAGAGGAAGAGGTAGACCTAAGAAGATTATACGGACTCCATTTGGAAGAGTAGGTAAACTCAAGGAAACTAATTATCTGAAAGTTGAAATACCAACCACTTATCAAGAGGCAATGCAACTGCTAGAAGGAAAGAACTGGTACAAAATAATGAAAGAAGAAATACTAACACAAGACTCAAGAAAAACATGAATTCTGACTAAGCCACCTGAAGATAAAAATGTAATTGGTTGTAGACGGGTATTCAAATGGTGAAATTAAGAGATTACAGCAAGATTTATTGCTAAATGTTTTCTTCAAGAAGAAAATATTGACTGTTTGTCAAACATTTTATCCAGCAGTGAATTTTTCAGTCATAAGAGCAATGCTTGCACCTTCAGTTAATTAGAAATGGAAAACTAAGCACATTGATATAACATGTGCCTTTCTATACAGTCAACTGGAAGAAAATATATACATGCAACAACCAGATAGGTGCATAAAGGAAGGAGAAGAAACTAAAATGTTAAAACTGAGCAAAGCTGTATACGGAATAAAGCAAGCAAGTAAAGCATGGTACCATGTACTAGATAGGACTTTTCAGAATTACAGTTTAAAAGGATGAATAGTCCAATCTGCATCTATACACACCAAGAAGTATTGATTTTGGCATATGTTGATGACATAGCAATCTTAGATCCCAATATGCAAAATACTGAGTCTGTCAAACAACTGATCTCATTCACTTTTTTTCATAGGCTCTCTGTACTTTTTATATTTAGTGACCTTTTTATTATGCGATACTATTTTACAGGGTGACTAGGGATCGGGCTTTGTCAAAAAAAAAGATTGTGTAACCGGGAACGGTCAGGGATTTTTTCAGGGATAATTTTTTTTCCCAGGGAATTTTACGAAACCGTTTTGCTAGACACCCTATCATTCCTAAACTTTTTTATAATTTTAATTTTGTATGTGTTATCCTATTGCATTATTTTTCGTCGCCCTCTTATTACCTCCTATTTGTCCTCCTTCTTGGCCTATCCCAACGCGTCTTCAAATTTCTCTTCTGCTTTTTCAGCCAATACCGTCTTACTGTTCCCTATGCCAACTATATATAAAGGCGTCCTTTAGTAATTTTTTCATAACTTCAGGATAATTCTCTAATATTCTAATTGCCTTTAGAGAATTATCCTTTTTGCTTTGATAAAGGATAGTCTCTATCCGAAACGTCGGCTTTTTATTTGATTTTATATTTCTAGTTTTATTTTGATTTTACTTAATATTTATTAATTATTTTGTTAATAGTTAATTATTATTTTATTTTTCATTTTTATTTAATAACTATTATTGAAGTTTGAAATCCAATATACTCAATGTAAAATCTATATATATAAAGAAGGATGTATGTTTGTTTGTTTGTGGGTTTGTTTGTTTCTTATACAAATCTACAGTTTTATTCAAATCTTGATGAAATTTTGCATACTTGACCTTTAAAGCATGAGGAAGGTCACTGTCTACCTCAGATTTCGAAAAAAAAATAATTATCGATAAAAAGTCGATAATCATGGTTATGGTGTGGCATATTAATGAGAAATATCTCATGACCAACAATGCAAGGCAAAGTTGTGCAACAATACTTAGCAATGGTATCAACACGCAATTCACAAACACTAGGCACGGACCAAGAATATATATCTCATGACCAACAATGAAATGCAAAGTTTGTGCAACAATAGGCCCGTCATGTTCTCATCAATGACAAACCAATCGTTTCCAAGAATTATAACAATGAATATAAAATGATGATGCAATGACAGAACATTCGTTTCCAAGAATTATTAACAATGAGCAGGAAATGGATATAATAGACGATATGGATAACGCAGTCTCCCTTGTTGAGGCAAAGGAGGTACACCTGTCTCCCTTCAGCTCCCTAACAAGCGTTCAGACGAATGGGAAAAGTGTGTGTGTTTCTTTGTCTGTGTGTGTGTGTGTGTGTTTGTGTGTTGGCACGTTTGAGCAGTGCATAACTATTAGAGTTTAATTCCGAATAAAATACATCAACTCGAATCATCAAACCAAAAAGCCTACGACTTATCTGTTCTGCTAATTAATAATCGTTCGTAGGATCCATATTAATTCATACCTATCGTAATGCCACCAAAGAAAAGAAAGAGCATTGATCAGAGAAACCCTGCAGCTAAGAGAGAAAAAACTCTCCGGGCATCAGAGACACATGAACAACGGGAGCTTTGTCTGCAGCAGGAGCGTATGTAAGCTTCTACGTCAAAAGCAAGGGAAACTTCAGAGGAAAGAGAGCTTCGTCTGCAGCAGGAGCGTATGCGAGCTTCTACGTCAAAGGCAAGGGAAACTTCGGAGAAAAGAGAGCTTCGTATACAGCAGGAACGTATGCGAGCTTCAATGTCAAAGGTAGGGGAAATTTCGCAGGAAAGAGAGCTTTCTCTACAGCAGAAGCATGTGCAAGCTTCCACGTCAAGAGAAAGTGAAACTTCTGAGAAAAGACAACTTCATATACAGCAGGAATTTATGCGAGCTGCAACGTTAAGGGCAAGGGAAACTTCAGAGGAAATAGACCTTCATCTACAGCAGCAGTGTACGTGAGCTGCAACGTCAAGAGCAAGGGAAACTTCGGAGGAAAGAGAGCTTAGTATACAGCTGGAATGTGTGCATGTTTCAATGTCAAGGGCAAGGGTAACTTCAGAGGAAAGAGAGCTGCGTGTACAACGAGTTCGACGTAGAACGGAAGAATTAAGTGTGGCGAATCGACATTCTAATTTGAAATTAGCAGCATTTAATTCAATTCTGAATACGATTACTGTAATCACCTGTAATAAAAGTCCTAATAGGAAGAATGGATGTCGTATGTAACCACTGTCAGGCAAAGAAATATAAATGGCAACCACCATGAATATGTTGCTCTAATGGAAAAATAAAGCTGCCGCCACTAAAGAGCTTCCAGAACCACTATTATCTTACTTATATTGTAACACAAAATTTGGTAACACTTGGTAACCAAACATTTCCTAAAAAATATAAGGGCATACAATTCAAGCTTCCAAATGACATCGTTTGGCACGTCATCAATAGTGCAAGAATGTGGATTCATGGATACTTTTAAGGTTCAGTGTCAAATTTACCACAGAGCTGGATCACTTCTTCCCTTTCCAGGAAAAAATCCAAAATTTCTTCAAGTTTACTTCATGGGCGATGAAATATTAGAGGCTGATCAACGATGTGCTAATATATATAGCGTGCGACAGAACATCGTTTTAAGTCTGCAGAGACTATTTCATTTGCACAACCACCTGGTAAAAATGTTTAAAACAGCATTAGAAAGGATGCTTACAGACGAGTACAAAGTATACATACGGGCAGACAAGAGGCCATCTGGTGAACATGAATGGCGTTTTAACGCCTCAACCATTAACGATGTAGCCATATTCATTGTTGATCTGGAAGAGTATGATAGCTGTGACATAACTGCTCAGAGATGAAGCGAAAATTTTCTGAGGATTCCAGAAACACACAGTTCATATGATGCTCTGCAGTATCCTCTTATCTTCTTTGATGGCGAGGATGTTACCACTTTAACATAAAACAGATTCTCTCATAGGAAATATGACGCAAAAAAAATATCTTCTATGAAGTCTTAAGCATACCGCATTATGCTGAGAGAGGGATCCTTTGTTTCATAAATACATTTTAGATATGTACGAGAAAGTGGAATGTGAATGGCTTCTTTATATTAGGTTAAATCAGAAAAACTGCGTATTGATGATTATATTCATCTACGGGATGCTGTGGCTAATGACCGGAATGTCGCTGACATAGGAAGGATGGAAATATTACTGGCCACGTTCATTGGTTGTCCGAAGCACATGCACAAATATGCTCAAGACGCTAGGTCCTATGTCCGCAATCATGGCCGTACGGTTCTTTTTGTAACCATTACGTGCAACCCTAAGTAGCCAGAGATTACAATTCAGCTTTTGGAAGGCCAGTCACTGATTGATCGTCATGATTTAACAGCGAGAGTATTTAAGCAAACACTAATCAAATTTATTGATGTTATTACGAAAAGCTTTATATTTGGTGAAACCCGCTTTTGGATGTATTCGGTTGAATGACAAAGGCGAGGTCTTCCACATGCATACATGTTGGTAGAGCTTAAAGAAAAAATCCGACCAACTGAAATAGATGACAAAATTTCTGCTGAGCTGCCTGATCTTCAACAGGATCCACTGCTATGCGAAGTACTGTCAAAGAACATGATCCATGGGCCGTGCGGACCTTTAAACCAGAAGGCATTGTGTATGAAAGATGGCAAAAGTACTAAGAACTATCCACGACAACGATGGTTAACCTTTATACAGAAGACGGAAACCTGAAATTGGGTCTTCACAGCGACTGTTATAGTTATGTTTAACAACCAAAACAGAGATATCGAAATTGATAACAGGTGGCTTGTGCCTTATTCCCCTCTCCTTACAAAAATCTTTCAAGCACACATCAATATCGAGTACTGCCATTCTGCTAAATCAATGAGGTACATTTGCAAATACATCACTAAAGGCAGTGACATGGCCGTTTTCGGGTTAGCCAATGAAAATGCGGTGGATGGAGTGACTCAGTAGCAATTGGGGAGATATATTAGCAGAAATGAGGCTATTTACCGCCTGTTAAATTTTCAAATCCACGAATGATACCCAACGGCTGTCCACTTAAGTGATCACTTAGAGAACGGACAGAGAGTATACTTTACGGAAAAGAATGCTCAAGAGAGAGTGGAAATGCCTCCAAACACAACATTAACAGCGTTTTTTCAGTTGTGCTAGCAAGATACATATGCAAAGACATTACTCTATGTGGATGTACCAAAATACTACACCTCGAATGCGCAACGCAAAATTTTCTGCAGGAAGAAGAAGGGAGCCCAAGTTCCAGGTGAAACCGACATATGCACAACTGACGCCATTGGCTGTTTCTACTACAACTGTTCATCCCACCAATGCTGCGTGCTACTACCTGAGAATGTTGCTTCATGTTGTGCGAGGACCAACATCATTTAATGTTCTTAAAACCTTCGAGGGACACGTGTTTGAAAGCTATAGAGAATCATGTCAAAAACACGGATTGCTTGAAAATGATCAACACTGGGACAGGACATTGGCAGAGGCATCTGCCACGTGTTTCCCAAAGCAACAATTTTTGCCATTATAATCACGACGTGCCCTCCATTAAATCCACAGCGGCTTTGGGATAAATGTAAAAGAAAATTTAAGTGAAGACATTCTCAGAGAGGGGCAAACAGCCAACCCAATCATTAACTCCGGTTATACAGCGGAAGTAATGAAACAAGCGCTCATACTTCTTCAGAATAAATGTACCTCTATTAATGGCAAAAGTCTCTTGCAGTTTGGACTAGAGGCACCGAATCGAAATGGCCAACATGTCCTAGATACTGATTTTTGGAAGGAAAGGAACTATGACATTATTGGGAATGTCCCGAGTGGGAATATTTGTTGGTATTGGTATGGACAGATGGGTTCAGCATATGGAAACGGAGTGGAAGATCGGAAAGAAATGTGGAGGCCAAATGAAGAAAAGAAAATACTTAGGCGGGAAAACATGGGTAAAAAACCCATTTCTTGGGCGGGGATAGGACTGGAGGCTTGATTTTGAGGAGGGTGAATTTTCTGCGACTTATTAGATGGGAAAAGGTGGAGGGAGAAAAACCATTCGCAGAGGCAAGGGATTGAATGATGCGAAATTCAGAGGAAAGAGATGAAGGGTTGAGAGGTAGCTTGAGGGCACGATCTATGAGGAAACGGAAAGAAGCAAGGGAAGAAGGGTCGTATTAACAATCGTGTATTAGTCTAGAAGATGTGGTAGGTTTACTGTAAACAAAGAAGGAGAAGTGAAAGTGGCGGGGTCATTAGTGATGAGAACGTCGAGGAAAAGGATAGACTTGTTAATTTAGGTTTCAGATGTGAACTGGATATGGAGGGGGGGGGGGGAGGAATTAAAAAAGTAGAGATAGCATCAGGGAAGGTAGCGCGGGAATCAAATGTTATTAGGGTATCTTTAACATAATCGTGGTAAGAGACGATAGTTGAATTAGAAAGGAGGGGGAAACAAAGGTAATTCCTTGGTTTTGGGAATAGATTTCAGAGAGAAAGCTGCTAAGTGGGAAGCGCATGCCTAAGCCAGAGGGTTGAGAGTAGAAGGGATTATTAACCCTAGAAGCTCAATTATATTTCTCAGTGGAAAAGCCCAAACATACGTCGCATGAATGTATAAAAATTCATAAGGGTTTATGTGAAAATTTGAATATGACATTTGAGGAAAATTTTAATATTTTGTTATTTTTTTGTTTTTTTTACTGTAATTTTAAAAAATGCACAAAAATATGTTTTTTATTAAAATTTAATAGTCAAATTCTAAATGCTTAGAAAGGAAAATAAGTTGATATTCCATCATTACAAAAAATCAATAAGGCCAACATTTTTTAGATAATTTATTAAAAAATTAAATAGAAATTTACATTTTTAATATTTTTAGCTTATATTAACATTTCAAATACAACTTAAAAAACGTCCACTTTGTGTTCGCCGCATATGGGCTTATTGGACTTGTGGCATTTTGACTTAGTCATCCTCTTTTTTTATAAGAACAGTACCCAAAATATCGATGTTTGTTTTCTTCTGGTTATTCACTGTCAATAGGCACAGGTACATGAGACTCATTCTATAACAAATTCGTTATATTGTCACGAAGGGACCACTTCAAAGTCGAGGTTTACAATCTTCTCTTCATCCAAGGTGTTGTCGGTGCTTAAGTTTTTCATGAATGCTTTTCTATAAAGGTTTTTCATTTGCAGAAAGAATGTTATGAGAGTAAATGACATAAGAGTTAACAAAAGCCATATTCATCATCCTGTAAAATACTGCCATGGGTCACCTGTTAGTTTTTCTACTAGGACATCGAGGAACACATTTGATCAAATGAATCTACTGAAGGAGTATAAAACATAATCATATCTGGCTTTCCATTGCTCGGATCGATCACAGCTTCTTTATCACATGATAATAACAGATATATCATCTTTGATGGCTTTGGTTTATAAGATACGAGTGTCCAGGGACCGTCAAAACAGAACATTGAGGAACCGACTGGACGAGTTCGGGAATATTTGAATTCTTCTGGATTCTCACGTTTGTTAGATCTGATTTTTCCAACCAACATCAAATTATATGGTGTTTTCAGTAAACTTTTAGCCAATGATACAGATGTAAACTAATTGTCACATGTAATATTTCTATTCGTGCTGTGAACTGTTCTCGACAGCTCCTTCTCAAAGTATTCTCTTAAAGGTAATCCGTTCGTTTTCGTACTTACCAAGGTAAGATATTGCATCAACCGTGTATTTTGTACAGAATCACACATTATTGGTATTTTCACACAACATTAATCAGGTTTATTTGGTATGTACATACGAAATGGACACCTGCCACAAAAACCTAGTAGTTGTTCATCTACCGTTAAGTTTGATCCTGGAATGTAATTGATGCAGCACTGATTGATGAAAATTTTGCATACGTTTTGTACAGGAAGAAAAGGGTAGTTTTCGCAGAGAGGAAAATTCGAACCTCTCCGTGCTCATAACAGAAATATATCGAGTACCGGAAAATGAAGTATCGAATAATTCATCCTTCATGACTGCTGTCAAAACATTCCTAAAAGAGCTTGAATTTCCATTTCATTCGTATCCCTGTGACTCGCTGTCATTTCATTCATATTCATACGCTTTTTTATCATTTCAACATTGGTCCATTTGACTACCTTTTCAATTATCTCATCTGTCACAAAAAGATAAAAACATTGCAAAGGTCGACGATTTTTTATACATTCGTAGTGGTCCTCTAGCAGTGAAACAATAAATCCAAGTTTACGAAAGAGAGAAAAAAATTTTCGTACGTGTGTAGTTTGAAACGACGTACATTGGGCTTCTGGGGTTAAAGGTGAAATAGTTCTGGTTAGATATGACAGAGAGAATAGCGAGGTCAATGGAGTCAGGAACAGGGAAGGAAGATGAACAAAGAAGGCGTTCAAGGATGGAAAAGAAGTCTGGGAGGGGGACATTAGTGTACAGGTTAGTAATATCCAGTGACATGAGGCAGTGAAACTCGTTAGTTTGGAAGGAAGAAAGATTATCATTAAACCATATGCCATGTTGTTAAGTATTCTCCAGCCCCTGCCCATGTTGTCCCCAAATCTCTCTTCTCTTTCATCTTCAACCTTAATATCTTACTTAACAAGTATAATGTTATAACCTCGCTCACCATCACCGATAACCACTATTCCTTCCAAACTAACGAGTTCCACTGCCGACATCACTCGACATTACTAAACTGTACACTAACGTCCCCCTCCCGGACACCTTTTCCATCCTTGAATGCCTTCTTTGCTCATTATCCTTCCCTGTTCCTGACTCCATTGATCTCCTCGCTATTCTCTCTGTCATATCTAACCAGAACTATTTCACATTTAATAATTCCTACTCTCAACCCTGTGGCTTAGGCATGGGTTTCCCACTTAGCAGCTTCCTCTCTGAAGTCTATCCCCAAAACCTAGAAATTACCTTTGTTTCCCCCCCTCCTTTCTAATTCCACTATCGTCTCTTACCACCGTTATGTTGATGATATCCTAATAATATTTGGATTGTTGATGATTCCCGCACTACCTCCCCCGTTTCTATCTCTACTATTTTCAATTCCTTCTCCCCCCACATTCAGTTCATTTCCGAAACCGAAGTTAACATATGTATCCCTTTCCTCGACATTCTCATCACGAATAACCCCGTCAACCATCACTTCTCCTTCTCTATTCACCGTAAACCTCTCGCGCATCTTCAAACCTAACCCAACATTCTTTATCACACACTTCTTCCCATAAACTTACTTCCCTCCGTTTCCTCATGGATAGTGCCCTCAAGCTACCTATCAACCCTTCTTCTCTTTCCTCTGAATTTTGCGTCATCCGATACCTTGCCTCTGCGAATAGTTTTTCTCCCTCCACCTTTTCCCGTCTAATAAGACGCAGAAAACTCGTCCTCCTTAACCCCAAGCCTCCAGTCCCATCCCCGCTAAAGAAACGGGTTTCTATACCTTTCCTTGGTCCCCATTTTTCCCGCCTAACTAATTTCCTTTCTTCACTTGGCCTCCACATCTCCTACCGATCTTCCACTCCCAGTTTCCATATACTGAACCCTCCCGTCCATACCAATACCAACAAATTATCCCATTCTGGTGTATATCGACTAAACTGCAGAGTTTGTGACAAGTACTACATAAGATTTCCATCCCGTAACTTCGCTGTTCGCTTTAAAGAACATATGAAGTTATTCCAGAAACAAAATGACAAATTCCATTATGCAAACCAACTCACCATCACTGGACATGCACCTAAGAAATGTGAAGTAGTGCTGTCCGTTCTCCACTTCTGTAATAACCCTTTTAAAACCGCAACTCTGGAATCCATAGAGAATTTTAAAGCCAAGAGCTCTTCTCCTGACCTCCTCCTTAACTATCAAAAGGATTTTGACATTTTTTCTATTACTAATTCCATCTCAGATTTACTGTAATTCCCTTTTTATTTATTTTATTTTTTTATTTTTTGTTTTTTATATTCTTTTATGGATCAGCCTTTCTTTATTCATTTTATTAGCAGAGGCCTTGCCAGGATAATTATACTTGTAGTTAAGCAGAACAATCTCAGAAAGTTAAACTATAACTCCAAATTGTTTAAATAATAACTCAATCAATGCAACGTCCATTCTAAGAAAAATCCGAGAAATAGGAATACCAGGTGATATAAAGGAAATTTATTTATCTTCTTTTTGACTTGCCTCAGCTTAAAATGTTAACCATCTTCACCACCGTTGAATATCACTGGCTACTTTAGAAACAAGTTTTTCTTCCCTCTTTTTCTATTCGAAACTCCCTTTGTTCAGATGTTTCTAATACCCGTATAGATTTTTCTATTTTAGCTGCAGAGTTTCTCTGACCGATACTCGTTCTTTCTCTTTCCTTTCCAGGCAAATAAATTTTTGCCAGTAGTCTGGACATTTGATAGGGAGCTCAAGGGAGACACGTCCGACTCCTTTGCCTCCTCAATAGACGCTGCCTTATTTATGTCCTGTGATTGCAACTTCACTTTATGCTCAATATCAATGATTCTTGGAAACGAACGTTTAGCCATGGCATTATCATTATCTCAGTTTCAAAAATATTTACATCCACACAGAATATAGTCAAAATGTATTTTTATGAAATGTTTGGATCTGCTTTGCTACCAAATAAGATATTTGATGGTAAAAATAATAATTGATTAGTTGGGTACAAAATAAGGGTATTTTGCTAAAGCTATGCTGGTAAAAGTGTGCGATTAAACATTACATATATCATAGTAGAGTTTATGGTAATAAAAACATTTCATATGCAAATGAATTCGTAAACTTGTAGTTGTTTAAAAAAATAATTTTTTAAAAGGGAAGACAGAATACAACTTCACAGCACTCCAGCCAAATAGACAATGCCAGAATGGCGACTAACTCGCCAATAATTCCGCAAATGGTGATGAGGAAGCAGCTTGTGCTGAAGTGTTTCTACTGAAAAGCAGATGCGAGATGCTCTGATAATGAGTAATACCCACTGACCATAATTATCACGTTCAATTCTATATAAGTGAGTGCCTGAGAATAACATGAGAAACCATAAAATCAAAATACAGAGTAATCCAAAAGTCCAGCCTAGTGAAATAATAATATAAACCAGACGAATATAAATAATAATATTTAGTACTATTTCATGTACCGGAAAGTTATAAAATAAACCATTAAGGAATGACATAACCAGGTACCAAAAGGTTAAACTAAACTATTCGCGGAACTATATTTATAAACCGCCCAATATTAATATTGTAAGATGCTAATAGACCATAAAGAAACAATTAAACCCCGTACCTTTGAAGCAATTTCGACTATTATTATTTTAGATTATTTTCATTAATGACACCTCATTCCAAGTTGTTTGGTAAATTACATGCCGCACTTTAGCATTGAAAGTTGCAATGAACCACAATGGTTGCACTAAACCAAGTTCCTTGAAACCAATTTCGACTATCATTAATTTTACGATATATTCATTCATGACACCTCATCCCAATTTGTTTGATATATTACATGCCATATCTTATCATTTAAAATTTATGAGGGTGTCACAAGGGTACCATTAGAGCACGTGCCATTGTTCCTGAACCATATTTATCAATTGGCGAAAATAGTATTTTATATGCGCTTCTATCTCGTCATTACGATTTGTCTGATATATTACTTTATATATCTTTCCATTGAACATTGCTAGGTGGGGTCGTGAAGTTACCATCTGTGCACGTGCTATTGAACCTATGTCGATAGTATTTGTGATTTGTTCGTGCCATGTACCATATTCATCGACTGACGAAAACAGATTTTGAAAATCTTTCATGGTCCTGGGCATTTCAATTGCCTGACTTCTTATTTATTATTATTATTATTAAAAAAATACAATACAGTAATGCCCAGCTGGGACCAATTATGGTCAATAGACCGACAAATTAGGTCCCAGGGGCAACCGTCAAAGTTAAACACTACATCACAAAAAAAGAAAAGGAAGAAATGTAACTAATAATAGAGCATAATGGCAAAATACAAACAAAGCATATAAAAAACAAATAAATAAAATAATACAATATAATTAAATAAGATATTACAAACCATAAATTAGAAAGTTACTAAATCAATGATACCATAAAATAACAATTGACAAGTACAATTTACATCTACTATTACTATAATCCAAACTCTGTGTCCCTTCATAGACTCCATCCCTGCAAGACATACCTCGGAACCATCTTCTGTTATGGATACTTCTGGCCGTGTAGGGATACTTTTTTTTTCCAATTTCGATTTTTTTTCCACAAAATTTTTATAATTAAATTCATTTTTCCTTCATCTCTATGGAATTTTGGTTTCATGATGCAATTTCGGTGTGATGTTTGTTCGCCAATGGGTTTTGCTTGTGCAGGTGTTGATTGTGATTTTAGTGTGTAGACGTTGCCACCACAGTAACGTAACAATACTATTGTTGGAAATAAAACAACACAGCATGGAAAGAGAATTTTTATGAAGATTATTATCGCCAAAGTAGAGCACAGATGTAGAGAGTAGCGGGAACCTTTTATATTGCCAATCCTCGTCTTTCATTGGTTCAAGGGCAGTCACGAGGCCCATGGCAGCCATTGTTGTGGAAAAAGCAATTACGCTCGCCGTTCGTTTAGCTTATTTTGCCATGCAATCACTGCTGTAGTTTAGTAGAATTCTGCCCCCTTACTGTTTTCTGTACAGCACCGGTGCCCCTCCGCTCTCGCTACATGCTCTGAATGCAATATACATGTATTCATCTATTTCAGTTCCATGCTCGTTTTTTATTTTAAGATTTTTTATGAATGCCGAGGTCTTAAGAGAATTTATTAAATATAAAAATTTTCTGTCTAAAGAAAACGACGTTGAACCTGCCTATTTATTAAGTGCGGAAGAAAAAGTAAAATAAGTAAATAAATAAATAAATAAATAAATAAATAAATAAATAAATAATAATATTAATAATAATAATAATAATAATAATAATAATAATAAAGGATGAAGAAAACTGTATTGTGTTTGACAAAGGTGACAAAAATTTAGAAACATTTATAAAAATATTAATTTAACAAACAACGTCCACATTAATATACTCGAAAAATAGTCTTTGTATTATTTAGCAGGCTCAATAATAAGAGTACCTCAGGTAAATAAAAGATACAGGAATCTGACAACGGTGATTCATCGGCTGGAATTAAATCTTTAAAAAAATTTATTGAATTGAATTCATATATTAATTTTGAAATAAAAGGTAAAAATCGTCTATTTGTTATTGTTTCTGAAATTGTCTTCAAATTAATTTACGAACTTGAAAAATGAATAAGAGTGCAAAAAGATATCTGGTGAAAGAAGTATACAAGACACCGCAAACAATATTTCTTAATTATTTCATTGCTCCGTTTACCCGAATTGTCATAACGTTTATGAGAAAATTATAAATGTTTATTTTTTGAAAGATTTTTCTTCTTAATCCGGAAAAAAATTCATGAATATATTGGCATGAGAAGCGCTGTCCATAAACTATAATTTTTAATAAAAATTTTAAGCAGATAAGTTATTATTCCATTTAATTTGTATTATCACTTTTTCCTTCTTTATATCTGTGAAAAAATCTACAAACGAGATTTAATTATTATATAATTCAGTATTAATCGAGTTAATTCCTATTAAAGAAAAAGGATAATTGAATTAATTTAATAATTGTGATATTTTAATTATTTCCATAAGGGAAAAATTAGCAAATAAATAGATGGAATGTATTGTTTTTTTAGATTGATATGTCTAGCGTTAATAGCGATAATATATAATTTTATTCTATTATAATGCTAGGCATATCAGTCTACAAAACAATAAGTTCCATCTCTCTAAGTTTTAATTTTTAGTTGCTAATTTTTCTCTTATGGAAATCGTTAGAATATCACAATTAGATATAACTCTATTTTCAATTCTATAACTTATGTATTAAGTTAATAAATTTATCTGGCATTGGGATGCTTTTTGTATTTATTTCTGTCCTATACAAACTATAATTCGAGTCGGTATATCATGGATTTCCTATAGCGCAGCATTAGGATGTGTTGTTAAATTGGTACAGCAGAGCGTGGTTAGTAAGTAGGAGTAAATAAAACATACGACTGTTTTAGTTGAAAACTTTCAAGGTTCTGATTTTTATCACAAGCTCTTAACAATGTATTCCTTTTCTTAAAACTAACAAGAATAGCGAATTGGCGCGTTCTAACTGAATTGTTACACTGAGATTGCATTTACAACACCCCCTTTCAATCGAAAGCATGTAAACCCATTTCCTTAATGAAGCGGAAATGCTTGGGTTTGAATAACCCCTTGGTTAAAATGTCTGCGGGCATGTCGTCCGTTTTCACATATTGGATGTCAATCATGCCAGATTCGCGGGCTTCACGGATGTAATGGTGGCGTGTCTCGCTGTGCTTTGTCCGCGCATGAAATATGGGATTTGACAAAGTTTGCCCGCACTTTGACTATCATTATAAATCGTAGTAGGTCCTGGATCTTCTAGGCCCAACTTGATAAGCATGCTTCTTAGATAAACGGCTTCTTTGGAACACTCTGACATGGCAACATATTCTGCTTCAGTGCTTGACAAAGCTACAGTCTTCTGTTTTCTTGCTTGCCAACAGATCGCTGTGCCTGACAGTTTGAAGAAATATCCTGTGAAGGAATGTCTGTCGTCTGCATTGCCAGCCCAGTCTGCATCTGCATATCTTTCTAAGGGGTGACTCGTTTTTGTGAACTTCAGGCCCACTTTCAAAGTTCCCTTTAGGTAACGGAGGACTCGCTTGGCGGCTGCGATGTGTTCTCGTCCAAACTTGTCGTTAAATTGGCTCAACATGCTTATGGAGTACGCTATGTCTGGTCCCGTGAAGGTGACTAGGTACATGAGCGATCCGACTAGCTCTTGGTACGGGAAAGTTGGCGTTTCTTCATCAGTTGTCGGTTTCTTCAGCTTGGCGTTAGCGTCGAGCGGAGTTGCTATGGGCTTGCAGTCTTCCATGTTGAATTGCTTCAACACATCAAGTACATATCTCCGTTGACTCATGGTAATAGCGCCAGTATTCGAATTTTGGGTGAACTCAACTCCCAGGCAGTAATTAATTGGCCCGAGATCCTTCATTTCAAATTCGTTGGAGAGACAACTCTTGATGTTGGCCATGGTCTGTAGCTTCTGTGTTGCGATGATTAAGTCATCTACATAGATGCCTATGATCACAATGTCGCCTTTTGTCTGCTTAAAATAAATACACGGCTCGCTCTTTAGTGGTTTCATTGCCATCTTTCTAAGTGCTTGGTCAAGTTTCAGGTACCACTGACGACCTGACTGTTTTAAGCCGTATATGGATTTCCTCAGCAAGAGAACCTCGTCCATGTGGGTTCCAAACAGAGTGTCAACCCTAGTCCATGTGGGTTCTCCCCGGCTTCTGCATGAAGATTTGTTCCTTTAAGTCGCCGTTCAGGTATGCAGTGACGACATCCATTTGATGGGCGGTTAGAGATTGTTTTACTGCTAGGGCCATGATCAGTCGTATCGAACTGGCTCTGGCTACGGGAATGAAGGTTTCTTGATAGTCAATTCCGAAACGTTGTGTATACTCCTTTGCCACTAGGCGGGCTTTGCGTTTCTCAATTTCGCCATTTGCATGCTGCCGTGTCTTTAAAATCCAATGACTTCCTACAATTCGTTGGTTAGAT
Source organism: Rhysida immarginata (assembly GCA_023313115.1). Classification (NCBI taxonomy): domain Eukaryota; kingdom Metazoa; phylum Arthropoda; class Chilopoda; order Scolopendromorpha; family Scolopendridae; genus Rhysida; species Rhysida immarginata. Next base: position 782,321 of record JAHWFO010093546.1, read on the forward strand.
GGGTGATTGACAACTTCCCAAGTTCCATTTTTGATCAGTGCATCGTATTCCTTCTTCAGCGCTATCTCCCACTCATGTCTGTCTTCACCAGTTAGGGCCTCTTGGGCGGTTGTTGAATCATCCTTTGCCACAAAGTTGGCTACTTGAGGATCTTCAACATCCTGGTTTTCTTCTCCCTCTAGTTTTAGCTCTGGATCCTCGATGACTTTCTGCAGTGGCTGCATTTTATACACTTTTCTTGGCCTGCCTCTCACCCCAGTCCTTACAAGTGACGGCCTTCCAGGAGTTCGTTTTGGAATGATTAGTTGAGGTGCAGCATCAGGTTCATCAGCTTGCAGGTATTGATCGTCGTCATCGACTAGCAGATCATCTTGTTTTGTATCTTGTGATGGTGCTTCTGCACGTGGCTTGAAATCAAACAAGCTATCTTCCTGGTCGTCGATTGATGTCATACTTGGTGTTACACTTTCGATGAATTTGACGTCACGAGATACGATGATTTTTCGTGTTTGGGGATTCCATAGTCTGTATGCCTTGGCTTCAGTGCTGTAGCCGACGAGGATACACTCTTCAGACTTCGCACTGAATTTTGAATTTGAACCGTCTTTTAGCAGTACATAAGCTTTTGACCCACAAAAGCTGGTGATCTTGAAGTGATCGATGTTTGCTGGCTTTCCACACCACAGGTTGTGCGGGGTGTCTCCCTGAAGACAACAGGATGTACAACGGTTTCTAATGTAGTTAGCTGCGTTTATCGCTTCAGCCTAAAACGAGTGTGACATTTGGGACTGAAGTAACATGCATCTGGCCATCTCAACTAAAGTGCGGTTCCTACGTTCAGCTACTTCATTTTGTTGAGGAGTATAGGGAACCGTCAGATACCGCCTAATTCCATTCTCCTCAAGGAATTGGTCAAAATTGTGGTTAACATACTCACGGCCGTTGTCACTTCGTAATACCTTGATCTTCTCGCCAGTTATGTTTTCGCTCATCACCTTGAACTTTTTGAAGACTGCAAACGCTTCCGACTTCTGGCGCAGGAAATAGAAATTCGCACCATCTCGACATGTCATCGATGAATATTACAAAGTATCTTGCTTCTCCTATTAATGTATGGCGCATTAGTCCACAAATATCTGTGTGGATAAGCTCAAGTCGTCTGGAGCTCTGGGTATCGCTCCATTTCGGGAATGGCACTCGAGTTTGCTTTCCTCGAATGCAGACTTCACATGTTGGTAGAGCATCACTGACGTCGAAGACTGAACCTCTAACGAGGTGATTGGTCACAATCGGCTTCAAATCGTTTTCGTTGACGTAGCCTAGGCGTTCATGCAATGTGACGATCGATGGATGGCTTAGTTTCTCGACAGTATGTGCTCCCTCATGCTTCATGTGTATGAGGTACAAGTATGCTTCTCTTGTTGCCTTGACAGTGACCTTGTTCTTATCATCTAGGACTTTTGCTTCATGACTGTTGAAGACGACGGTGTAACCCTTGTCTGTGATCTTGCTTACAGCTAGTAGGTTCATCCTGAGGTCTGGAACGTGCAGTGCCTTGGAGAGGGTGATCGTGCTGCCGTCAGTTTTCTTAAATTCAACAATCCCGATACCTTCAATGGATGAGGTCCCAGCGTTCGCCATCTTCAGCTGATCCCACTCACTCTTCTGCAATTGTAGGAAGAGGTTCTCACGAGTATAGACATGAGATGTAGTACCACTGTCCAGAATCCATTTGTCTGTGGCACGCCCTTGCGGGCATGTGAAGAGGGCATCATGATCGACTGCTGTCATGCTTACATCTCCACACTTTGACTGAGTCTGTTCGAGCTGCTTTCGAAATCTGCAGTCTGCAATGATGTGGCCTCGCCTACCTTAGTGGTGGCATCTGACCTTTCGACGTTGATCGCTTGATTTGTCAGCTTTTCGTTGGTGACGTCGAACTTTCTTGTCCGTTTTTGCTTGAAAGTCCTTACGTCTCACGGATAGGGCACTGTCGTTGCTTCCTTGGATTGCTACACGTCCTCGCAGATCCTCCTTGATTTGTTTCTTGGCATCTTCAAGGGAGGGCAGAACTTTCAATGTTCGAATTGCACTACGAATGGATGGGAAACTCTCGGGAAAGCTTAATAATAGTGCAGTAAGCGCAATTTTCTCCATGGTCGGTGGGTCCGCCATTTCGTCAAAGACACGGACAGTATCAGTGTAAACTTCCAGATGCTTGTCGAGGTCATCTTCGGACGTCAGTCGTTTTTTCATTAGGGCCGAAAGTAGTGTCACGATCTGGGTGTCAGCCATCTTCTCGTGCACCTCCTTTAATTTAGTCCACATGCTGTACGCTGTTGTAAGTCCACGAAGATGCTTGACTTGTGGTGTAGATAATGACAGCAAAAGGTCGCTGCGGGCTTTCGTGTCCCTCAGTCCCACTCAGTGACTTTAGTCAAAAATACAGCATCGCCATCTACGACTATGGGTCATGAAACTCTTGGTTAGCTGATCCCATGTGCCGTTTGCTACGCACACAGCCTCGATCATCATCTTCCACGTATTGAAATTCTCATAGCTCAGCATTTCTATTTTACAGGCTTCCGACATCTTAATAGGCAATAGCAACTTACAGTTCGTTAGGCCTTGATTGGAAAACTGGGCTTTGTTGACTCTTTATATAGTTGCACCTTATTTCCTTAATTTAGGCGCAGTGGAAGTGTGCTGGGCCCATAACCTGTTGTTAAATTGGTACAGCAGAGCGCGGTTAATAAGTAGGAGTAAATAAAACATACGACTGTTTTAGTTGAAAACTTTCAAGGTTCGCATTGGCGCGTTCTTGTTAGTTTTTAGAAAAGGAATACATTGTTAAGAGCATGTAGTAAAAATCAGAACCTTGAAAGTTTTCAACTAAATCAGTCGTATGTTTTATTTACTCCTACTTACTAACCATGCTCTGCTGTACCTATTTAACAACAGGAAGATTGTTTTTTGCCACAACAATGGCGCCGAGGCAGGAGTTGTCGCTACTCTCTACATCTAGTGCTCTAATTTTGGTTTCATGATGCAATTTTGGTGTTATGTTTGTTCGCCAAGGGGTTTTGCTTATGCAAGTGGTGATTGTGATTTTAGTGTGTAGACGTTACTACCACAGTAACCCAACAATACTATTGTTGGAAATAAAACAACACAGCATGGAAAGAGAATTTTTAAGAAAATTGTTGTAAATAAAGCACGAAACCGTGGAAAGAGAATTTTTATGAAAATTATTATCGCCAAAGGAATACTGGACGCCCTCTGTTGGCAGAATATGAGAAATGAATTCTAGCCAACATTTATCCTAAAGACGGATGAGGGACATCCTATGTAATAAAAAAGTTTTTTGGGTCATTCTCACGAAAATGGTACATTTAATGTTTCAAAAATTTTTTTTTCAAAATTATCTAATCTAACTTAAATTAATGTTAAATAATAGCTTATAGATTGAATTTATCTGTTTTGTAAAAATTAATTAGATCAACTTAATACCAACATGTGATTTTCATAGTTTTTTTATTGGTTATGGAGATTTTTCCACATCTATTTGTTGGATTAAATTCAAAATATTTTGTGCGGCACAAATAAAGGAACGTTTATTTTATATAAATGCTGGAAAATTTTATGAAACAGAGTAAATTTACATTTGTTTTATAATTTTCATGCTTCAAAATGCAAAATTGAAAAAAGTATGTGCAAAAATTGGATTATCATAGGACTCATCTATCTAAACAGGTTAATATTCTTAATTCAAAAATTTTTGATTTTTTAATTTGAAATTACAATAAAAACACTTCTGTAACAGAGTGGACATAATTGTAACAGAATAGACACAACTGCTGCAGATAGGATTAATCTGTAAATTTATGTAAGAATAACAGACAAACAACATTCTACTTTCATAAATTTTGTATTAAGATTTTGTTTCATTATGTAAGCATAAACTTTCATCTCAAAACACAAAAAAAAATTCTCATTTTTCATGCAAAAACATAATATGTCCCAGAGTATGTAACAGAGTGGACTAATAACAGAGTGGACAATTAAGTCTAAATTATTTTTTTCTAATAAAAATAAAAAAGTAATAATAAGGAAAATAATATTAAATGAAAAAAAAGAGTAATAAATTTATTAGTTTATATGCAATTTCAGGTATAAAACTTTTTTTTAGTCATTAATTTAAATGTAACATAATGGACATTAAAAACCTCAAATTAAATATCAGAAAAAAAAGAATGAGTCTTATCTTGCTTGTTGACTGTGGAATCCAAATGGCTGACTAAGCATGGAAGTTGTACTACTAAGTCATCGCAAAATTGTTGCCAGGTTTTATTTTTGAAATGGCTGTAACATAGTGGACATTCCAATATACATAAAATGTTGGAACATTACTATAAAACAATTTTTCTTATTAAAATTTTAAAATTCTTAAATTTTTTAATGAAATTTATTGTTAAAACTATTTTTATGTAACAGATGCAATGTTATTGATAATTTACATAGTTGTAGTATTTAAGCAATTTCTTAAATAATGTTTTAACTCTTATTGATTTGAAGTTGGGACATCAAGATTTGTCCTACTTGTTCTTCAAATAAAAAAATTAAGACTTTTATAAATCACTTAAGTCAAAACAATAAATACCTGATTATACAGAATTAAATGAAGAATAAATAAAAATATATGTTTAATTGGTAGCATTTCTGATATTTTCAGAAAAAAATTCAAAAGTAGGGGACATGATTGTACCATTTTCGTGAGAATGACCCATTTATTTTTATTTTCCTGTATATGACCTGATAAAAAATTAAACTAAGTTCTTTATATGTTATTGTAGGTTTTGTTGATAATGAAGTAATTTGTTATCTTGTATTGTTTAGATGCCAAATTTTTATTTTTATAGCCTTTCAATGCCTTAGGCCCTAGGATATTATATAAAAAACTAAACTGTATTTGCAAAAACAAATAATATGTGTAAACACGAATAAAAATATAGATAATAACCTTTTGAGATTGTGTCACGTAATCTTTATATGCGATAATAAAGACATTCATTAAATTTTTGTCGCAATTTTAATCTCCTAACTAGACCAGATAATACGATAAAAAAAATTTGTTATTGTACAGAGACTGGTTAGTAAGATTTCTGTTACCAGATGGATACAAATTCTATTACTGCCAAGTTATTAATGATATCCCATATAAAATATCGGGGAAATGAGAAGGTAATATTTTTTTTAAAAAAAAAGAAAATAAACACTGTTTGTAGCTAAAATTTTTAATTCTTAGCCAGTTACGAAGGTTAAATCCCGTTTTAAAAAAGGGGATTTTTTATCAAGAAAAACTATAAATGAAAAAAATAACGAAACTTTATTGAATGCTTTAATCTCTTAAATATTTCTGATTTAATTACTTTTGAGCACGCGAATAGAAACTGAGTCATCCGGTGATTGTCTATATTGTGCTGTGTCCGTCAATTTAATAGGCAGTGAAAAACTTTCCATAGTTCTGAGGTTCGCTATTGTGTCAGTGATTACAAAATTTCAAAGAGTTATTAACACCAATATTCTCAGCAATTTGGCAGAAGAATAAGCTGCAAACCCTAGAAACTACAATTGTTCGTTGATTGATTTAGAATAATTTAATTTCAGCATCAGGTATTACAAAAATTTTCAATGTTGACTTTAATCAGACCAAATTTCCACAACATTTAACAAAAGCTAATTTAATGCCTGAAGCAAAAGGAACGTTTTATTGGGGTTGTTTGTTTCATCAGTATACACTACATCATCAAAGGAGTTGGGACACCCCTGTGAACACCTGGAAATGGGTCATTTCATGAAAAAAACTCATTTAAAGTTAACAACAAAATTTAAATAATTTTTTTAATGGAATGATCCATTTCAAGCACAGTTGAATTGTAGAACAAATGAACATATCATCAATATGCCACGACAGAAGGATCTTTCGGAGTTCATACAAGGACAGATTATTGGACGTCATCTTTCTTGGAAAAGCATCAGAGAAACGTCACACATCTTCCAGTAACCAAAATCAACCGTCGGAAACATTGTATCCCAATGGAAAAAAGGGAACACCACCATTCGCCCTCGACCCGGAAAGCGCTTCCTGCCGGAATGTGTTGTTCCAACAGTGAAGTTTGGTGGTGGTGGAGTGATGGTCTGGGTGTGTTTCTCCTGGTCTGGACTGGGCCCGCTCATCAAGGTGGATGGAAACGTCAATGCTGATGGCTATAGGGCCATTCTGGATAACAGAGCACTTCCAGTGCTGTGGGAACACTTCGGTGACAGGCCGTTGCTCTTCCAGCCCGATAATGCGCCTTGCCACAAAGCAAGATCCATATCCGACTGGTTTGACGAGATGCGGGTTGAAGAACTGGATTGGCCCGCCCAGAGTCCTGATCTCAACCCCATCGAACATCTTTGGGACGAATTGGAACGAAGTGTGAGATCCAGGATGGTTCGCCGTACATCTGATCAGGAACTGACCACGACACTCCTGGAGGAATGCAGTTCAATACGTGTGGACACATACCGTAAACTTGTGGACAGTATGCCATGTAGGGTAGAGGCAGTGATAGCAGCTCGAGGTGGTCCTACACACTACTGATTGATGCTTTTTGCGGCTTTATGATAGAGCAACAGGTGTCCCAACTCCTTTGATCAAGTAGTGTACATGTTGTCTGTAGTAACAACCGTCCCATTCATGCATATGGCCAATCTGTATTTCATAATGAATATAGAGTCCAAAGACTATCATGGAGTGTTCAATGCGACAGAGAGACACCAATCACTACTTTACACGTTTGTGGCAATCACTATGTGGCTCTACTCTTTTTAGAAAAAAAGTCAAGGCAGAAACTAAATTACACATATCATTGTCAATTTTCATGCAATGAGGTTAGAATTGCTTCTACCAATAGAAGAGAAATGGACATCCCCTGAGAATGAGAAACGATTTGAGAATTAAGAGGTTATGGTTTTGAGGAAACGTACCTTTGATTGTCCTCAGACATGTCAGAATAATTATAAGAAATAGTCACTAAAAAATAACTCAATAAATTTTTATTTTCGTTTTATCTCCCTTGAAAAAAGTAAAAATATCCGCAAGAAATCCCATTTTAATAATTTAAGTTTGAACGAAAACAGTTGAAAATGAATAAACCTTTAACAACGAACACACTAAATACAAAATAAAATACAACACAGAAAATTTGAAAATGGACACAATTAATCATACCAGTTATAATAATAACTAGCTGGCCGCCCGTGCTTCGCAACGGAGTGTTACAGAACCCTTATTACGATAATAGGTGGGTAACAGGATACCGGCAACACTTCCTAGAAAGAAAGCCTGTGCACGGAATCGTCATACATCATAAAAAGTTAGAATTTTGGGCTTATTATTGGTAGAAATACGATTGGTAGAAAAAACACCAGACGCTTGATGATGATGTAACAATGTATACACCTGTTGTCCGCAGGCCTTCTCTCTAGGAGGTATTAGTATAGACCTTCTTTCTAGGAGGTGTTGGTACCAGCCACCCTGCTGCTGAAAAGTGTAGGAATAACATTGCAACTCAATAACCAATATTTGTTGTACGTGTTTGGATACTATTCGAAAGAAGTTTATTGCAACAAACCACATTATTTAACAATGAATGAATTTAATTATTTGGACGATACTTCTTTGTAGATCACATTTTTAGTGAAAACTCTGTGGTCTTTCTCCAAGTTGCCTTGTTCGGCACTTGCAAATACTTTTATCCTGACCGTCTCGAACTATGTTGTTCTTGAAAATGCAACCTAAAGTTGGCCAGGACTGAGTACTGAAGATGGCAAGTAAATGCCAAGTGATTTGCAAACTGGCTTTGTCCGTGGCTTTTGTTGATCATCATTGCAAAAGAAAGTCTCAATGGAAACTGTTTTCGTCTTAATATAAACGGAAGATCAGTGTCACTTGGTGTAAGAACGACTCTTGAAATATATACTCTGGTACCTTTAAAAGATCCTGTCCGTATTTCACACTCAATGACTTTTGTCATCATTTGCTTCACAATCATTCTCGTGCCATTGCAAAGACCTCCTGAGGAGTCAAGGTTTCTTAGTAGCATGATACAGCACCAACTTTCAAGTTAAGTCTATAAGAAGGCATACCTCCGGAACTTAAACTATTTAGGAACTCTGTAGGATATTTTCTAGCTCCTTGGCAATTGCAGTATCTTGCTGAATCGAATCTATGCTCGTGTAGCATTTCAAGTCGGACTGAATTCGTCTAAGGACATTTTCATTCAGTTGAAGAGACTCATGGTTTTTTGGAGTGAAGATTGCACGATTTGCGATGTTGCTATCCTCAGGTTGGATGGGTTGAGGAAGAGCAGCATCAACAATGCATCCATTTTCAACACATGCTAGAGGAATTTTGAAGTATCCTACTTCTAACCCAGGCTCTTGATTTTGTCCATTTCCAAGTTTTAAAAGCCAATCGGAGAAGCCTCGGTGTTCTTGTGGAACATTCTTGTCATTGGCACGACCTGAACATCTTTCCAACATTTACTATTCTTCATGCATGACGAAATTATCTCAGTTCTACTCCCATGTGAAAAAACAGGCAGAATTTGTCTAAAGTTTCCACTGAACAGAACCACGGCACCGTTAAATGGTGTATTGGAAGGGACTCGAGCGCCTTCAGCGAAAAGTTCCCTGTACAGTATGTTAACAGCATTTACACCATGATGTGGGGCCATGGGTGCTCCATCCCAAATGATGACTTTTGCTTTCTTCAGTTCTTTTGCTGTATCACTATCATGTCGAACATTACAGGTGGATGTTTCGTTAATTGGGACAGGGAGTTTGAAGAGGCTGTAAGAAGTTTTGCCTGTAAATGCACTCAAGCAATGTCGCTGTTATGCCTGTAAATGCACTTGCAAAACTAAATCGCCTGTTCTACCAACGTAATGCATAATTGTTTCGTAGAGGAAGGTTTTGCCACTTCCTGCAGGCCCGTCAACAATTAAAAGCTGTTTTGCTAAGCGCTAAATTAGGATTTTCAATTGCTTCCCTAATTTTTTCAAAAGCCCGTTTTTGTCCTTGATTTAGCATTTCGTATTTTTCATCGAATGGAGCTTTTTCGGTGTCTGTGTCGAAATATTTGTTTGAGTGGATGTGCTCGTCATAATTGCCATGTGGAACCTCGAGCCCAAAATGTGCCAATGACTTTCCATGTGTCTGCAACACAGATTCTGTTTCTTTGAATGTCATATAGAGAGCTTTCTCTCCATCAGGAAAGCGTCTCTTATAGTGTTCCATTAGATTGTCTTTATGTCTATCGAACAATTTGGCTGCATCAGATGGTTGACACATGATGCAGATAAATGCAAATAATTGCCTAAGCTGCATTGGCATTTCATTGACAGCCTCATATAGGCAAGTATCTCATTCCGAGTCAACATCAGTTAGGCCCCTTGAAATGCAGGCTTCCTGGAAGGTTGAATATGGAACAGGTTTTTTTTTAACAGTTCTTAAATCATCAAATGTGGCTCCTCGAACATGTAGAAGGAGAATTCGGAGGAACCATTTCTCCTTCTCTGTAAACATCCTACCGTAGTTTCAAACAATGCTGATATAAAAATGCCATCAAACAATGCTGATACAAACAATGTATACGGAACCTTGGCAACATAGCGATGACATTAGCCGGTTATATATATAGATAATTCACTATTAAAAATTCAAGTGCTATCTGTGTGTCCCATTTATAGAGTCAATTCCTTAGATAGATACATCTAGATCATCTTTTATTGTTTATTTTGTCCGTGTAGGAGACGCCGGGGTGACAAGGGGGGGGGGGTTAGGTCCAGTTTTATAGTTTTTTACTTTAAATATTCTCTTTTTTAAAAAATTCAGTTTTTATACATGTCAATGGAATTTTGTGCGCGTGGATCAGTTTGTAACGTCATGGTTTTATATCCAATGGGATTTGTTATTTGATTGAGCGCATAGAGCTCCCACCAACAACAGCAAACGAACTGCTGACTTAGAATACACGTTTCTGGAGTACTGTCCCAACGTGTTTCATCTGTTCTCAATATTTTTGGCTCGCATTTGAAAAAAAACCGGACATATATGAAGAAAGGTAAAAGAGTATACAAGGCCTAATCACAAATTGACCCTTTCTTCCTATTCCTTTTAAATGCGCCCTATTTTAAAGCATTGTTATTAAAATAATTCAACGCCTCTCCGCCATGCCTTTCTTCAAAACATTTTCTGATTCCAAACTTTAAAAAGTAATTTTGTTTAATTTTTCACTATTTTTAATCAATTTTTTTGAGAGTGTAAATGTTTAAATTAATTTTTCTCTCATTGAACAAAAAAATTTTGTCCAAATTTTTTTTTTTTTCGTTTTTAAATCTGACCTTAACATAATTATTTTTTCTTTATTATGAAGCATAAATCCATTTGGTTTGTTTATTAAATTATGAAAAAATAGTCAACGAATCAATCAATTTTTTCCGCTTTTAAAAAGGGGTTTAATGCTAGTTACTAATTATTTACGATATAATTTGATTAACTAAACTCAATCAACCCATTTCAAGAGATTGCAGGTGGCGTCTCAGTAATTTATGGAACGGGATCAAATTTGGGGTGTCACGGATCGTTGTGGGCCAGGAAGCCCATATAGCAATACCATTACTAGAAATACAGTTACTGCGATAATTACGCTTGCATTTGGGTATAATAATATCCTTAAATGGCCGAGTATGATATTTATGAATATCCTGAACTAGAGTAATAGTAATGGGTGGAGTAATGTCAATTTTGAAATTTATTGCCTTATACATAAAAGTACTTGTCTGAAGTTTAATAATTTGATGTATAGTTAACAAACTGAGCAATTGAAAATAGTCAGTAACAAAGTATAAGCCAGAAACCGTAATAATACCCGCAGGAACCATTATTGCAGTTTCAAAATGCGGTTGAGATTAGTCGCTGTTTTGGTACCCCAAAAGAATATACCGTAACTCAGATTGGACTAAATCTGGGAATTATATAATAAAAGCAGAATATTTCCAGGAAGATAGTGCAACCTCGATATCATGCCCATATATTGGTTCAATTTAGTCACTAACGCATTTATATGAAGATCCCAAGTAAGGTCATAGGATAGAATCAGCCCTAAGTACCTAAATGAATTTACAAGGCCTATCGGCTGATTATTAAGATATACATCTGAATGGTCAGGAACCGTTTTTTTTATTTTTCTGATAGAAAAACAAGAATTTACTTTTATCTGTATTGATCCTGAATTTGTTACAAAAATTCCAGTCATATAACATATCAGAAACCGCAATAAGTCTGGTTACTAGTCCTTTGCAGTCCTTATCCGCAGCCTAAAGGGCTACGTCATTGGCGTACATAATAATCTTCACATGCTGGACATTACATGGGAGATCGTTGATAAATAAAATAAACAACAGAGGAGATAATATTGATCTTTGCGGTACTCCATGGGAGATCGGTTTCCTAATAATAACCGATAAGTTAACATCCCCAAAGTTAATAAAATATTTTCTATCGGTTAGAAAATTGGATAACAATCTGAAGGGAGGACCAATGATATGATATATACATTCTAATTTCGCTAAAAGTAATGAAATAGACACAGAATCAAATGCTTTAACGAAGTCAATAAACATAGCTGTTATGAGTTTATCATTAGCCATTTGTAAGGTATTATATTCATTGAGCTTTTCACACGCAGTGTCAGTATCTTTCCTAGCAGTAAAACCATATTGACTGGGGTCCAAAAATTGTTACTATAAATATATGAAATTAATCTTGTATAAAAAACTTTCACATAAACCTTCGAAAGAGCAGGTAGTATAGTTATCGGTCTATAGTTTCCATGATCATTAGCATCGCTTTTTTAAAAAATTGGCATAATTCTAGCAAGCTTTAAACCTGACGGAAAAACTTCGGCTTTTAGGGAACAATTGATAATATACGCCAGAGGGGAAGCTATAACAGATTTTATATTCAAAATTCAAACGACTGATCGATAACCTAAAGAATCAAAGCCTCGCTCTGTTTTAGAAAGAATAGTACATCCGATACCTCTTCAGGCGTTGTGGGAGTGCAAAAGAAACTAGAAACATTATTTAAATGACTGATCCCAACATCCACACTTATCGTAGAAATCTCATCCTCCACAGCGGGCATTAAGGTTTTGAGAAAATCAGTCAGATTAACAATATTAAGAGGCTTATGCTGATAAAAGGGAGATGTAGGCGAGGATGGACCAGTAGATAATTTCTTTAAAACTTGCCATCTATATTTAGATGACGCCAGAGATCGGAACAGATTGTCGTAAAAATTTATTTTCACTCGTCTGACCTGCTGTTTGAAAGAGTTTGAGAAACTCTTAAATTTCCTAATGTTATCTAACGTGGGGTTATTCCTTGATTTTAAGTATAGTTTGTTTTTCTGTTTAATTAAAGATACTAAATTAACTCTAACCCAAGGATAACCAGCGTGTGGCACATCCCTAGAAGATGAAGTAATTATTTGAGCTGTAAAATACTTCTGACAGCCTAACATTAGGTGGGAATTAAAATCATCAAATAAAACATCTACATCCGTATTGGATTGAAATATATCTGACCAGTTTGTTAATTCTACATACATCTTGAAAAAAGCCATATGATTATCAATTCTGCTAATCGTGAGCGATATAATTCGATAGTTTAGAACAAATTTGTTTGCAAAAATGCCCAATAAAGGATAATGGTCACTAATTTTCATGTCAAGCGAACCACTAAACAAAGAGGGTCGACTAGACGAAAAATAATTATTCATCGCCGTGTAGATATGATGAAATGAAGAATAGCAATCGTGCCTCATGTCGCTCCTCCAAGGCAGGGGTGGACAAGCACATTCGGTCTCAAATTCGCTTTCTCTTCTTATGAAGAAAAGAAAAACCACTCCTTCACTGAGAATTGATTTTATTATAATAAATTCTAAAATGTTTTACTGTTTACTATAGTCTATTATCTTTCATTTATAACTGATAGCTCAGGAATGTAGTTGATTAAACGTTAAAAACTGACGAGAAAGAAAATGAGAATAAATTCTAATGAGTTTATAAGGAATAATAAATGCTGAAAATGTTCCATAAAAATACTTCTAACTTCTCCTTCCAAATACTGTGAATCCGCACATGAGAATAGCTTCTCCGTTAAAATCTGAACTCAACTTATTATTTGTTGTTATAATAAAATCTAGGACCTGCATGGTGAAAATTTCAACTGGCTACCTAATACCGTTCAAAAGATACAGTCCTTAAAAGGTCGGATGGACGGACGGACGGACGGGCAGTGGAGGCTTAGTTATAGGATCCCTTGACCCTTTTGGTATGGAACTCTAAATATAAGATTGACAATTGTCAGAAAATATGGGGAGGGGGGATGAATGAAGAGTCGTGCAAGACTGTGGAAAAACTTGATGTCCTCCTAAGTATGATTAACGAGCTTGCTGTTGAAATACCGATGGCAAAAGATATGTTTCATATAAAGATTGATAATAAAGACTTAGGGGCGAAGGATAATGTGCTACAAAAGGAGCATAATTCTAGCTGGACTGAAACAGATAATAATGTATATAATGGATACAAGGACATTACTTGTATAAGAAACAGTAAGATTGGCTTACTGGAACCAGAGAGATTAGAGAACGTGAATGCGGAAAAGACACAAACAAATCAATCCGAACCAGAAAGAGATACCGAAGGACCAACAAACAGGTTAAGTAAAGGAAGATATTCCAAACTTAGATTTAATAGAGTAACCACCTATATACCATCGAGGGAGGAAAAAAGTAGCCAGGACAAATATAAGAATTAAACCTTATTGACACGTAAAGCCCCAGTCAGACAGACAAGCAAGCAAACTAGCATGTATTGGTCGACTGGAACTTGGGATATACCAATTAGAAGGCAGAAAACTATTCGAATAAGAATTAGAAACGTTTTAGATACCATTAATGCAGCCACAGTAATCAAACTAAAAAGTAACCACGGAATTCCTGTTGTGGAATGTGGCTGCTGGATAACATGTTCAGGCTCCACATTCCATAGTATTTATATTAGAATAACAGCTATGAACTTTGATGAATGTACACGACCATATTCGTGGCCGGCTGATATATCCATCTCTTCTTTTTATGGTGTTAATTCCCAATTTAGTGACAACCAGTGGTTGCTCCATCATCGTAACGATCGAAGGCCTAGTACGCCTGATTAATAACAAAGAATCAAAACTATAACGGGAAACATCTGCAGCTTCTTTACGTGAATGCAAGATCTATCATGAATAAGATAGATGACTTTTGGATCATGTTTAAAAGTACTTAGTCCGAGATTATTGCTACTACTGTGTGGTGTCCCAGCAGAGGGGAGAATAACGAATAATCCTCTGTGAGACTACAGGTAAGAGCCAGGATCCTAACTTCAGTCTCTTCAAATAACTACACTGTTGTGTTATATTCATTTATGAAGTTTATTCAACAATCCTTAAGTAAAACATATAAGTACACATCCATGTTCAATTGATTTTGTTACTAACGTCAGATGATGACAATGTGTCACGGTCAGAAAACTGGCACAGTGGAAATTTAATATCAAAGACACACATTGTAAGCAACGTACGTGAAAAACCATGAATTTGATTTATTACACATAAATTGTTCAAAAAACAAAATATTCTTAAACAAAAGAGAACGAAAATTGATTAGATGCTTTATAATTTAAAAGTAATCTATTGTAATCTAATAACATGGACATCTTTTATTTAAAAGGTAACAATATCCATTATGGATTTTAACGTGCATTAGAAAAACTCCTGGATTAATACAATGACGATACATCAAATGTGCACGTATTAAAGCGTAAATCTTGCTAATGCTAAAATTACTTTAACAGAATGAAAAGCCGCTCGGCGAATTTTACCGTAATCCCAAAAATACTCTAATAGATAAGTAGAAGTAATTTAATATGCGTATTTACTTAAACTAATAACAAAAATATCCTTTGCTTGAAGGATAACAATTGTTTTTGCGT
The DNA here is from genome assembly GCA_023313115.1 of Rhysida immarginata. Taxonomy (NCBI): domain Eukaryota; kingdom Metazoa; phylum Arthropoda; class Chilopoda; order Scolopendromorpha; family Scolopendridae; genus Rhysida; species Rhysida immarginata. Next base: position 797,469 of record JAHWFO010093546.1, read on the forward strand.
AATGAACGTGCGAAAAGATTTGATTAAATTATACAATTCCAAAATACACAGAAGGCACGTTGATATAATACAGTCGAACCTCGATCTTACCACCCTGTTGGGACCCAAAAATTTGGGTGACAAAAACGATGGATGACAAAATTGAAATATTATGTATTTTAGAAATTATGTTTCTCTCTATCTGTAGAAATAATAACTACTATTATATAGTGACTGTGACATACATTTTATTGCACATAGTAACTTAAAAAAGTACAGTAACATTATTTGAAAAACATTTCACCCTCTCAATTAAACACACAATGCAACTATTATTTCTATTTTAAATTTTGGTAATGCAGTAACATTTGTTTGTTACATATTAAGAATTAAAATTTGTTAAATTAAAAATTATAATTTAGCATCGTATATTGTATTTAGAATTTGAAAGAAAACTTTGAAAAAAAAAGTTAGAAAAAAAACAATGGATGGACCTCTCCAAGGATGCCACTGCTAGTCTAAATTTCTCCTCACGTAATCTTACTTTAGAGGTACAGTTAATTTTGTTGCAAATCCACTCTTCTCTCGATGTCTTGAAGCAAAACTGGGCCATTCATTACCTTGTGTAGTCTACCAGTCGCCGATTTTTCTATTTACTTGCATACTATTTGCGCAATACAACACAAAGCTAAGGGAGTGCATCCTGTGTCGTCTTTCCACTCTTTCTCAATAGTCTGCTAACTCTCCATTATCTCCAGTTACTGATCATTTTTAAAGATTTTCAAGAAATTGTTAAGTACGAAGGATTCTCTTTTCTAGGAAAAGCATGAATAACAGGAATTCTATGCATTGTTACAAATTGAAACTTATCCACATTTCATCATCATCTTATGTTCATTGTTATAATTCTTGGAAAGATTGCTTTAACATTACATCATCATTCTGTGCTCACTGTTATTGGTGAAATAGGTGTTGATACCATTGTTGATGCGAAAACGATGGACCTATTGTTGCAGAAACTTTGTCTTGCATTGTTGGTCATGGGATATATATTGTTGGTCCATGCAGAGTGTTTGTGAATTACATGGACCAACAATGTACTTGAATTACATTCACAAACACTCTGCACGGACAAACAATATATATCTCATGACCAACAATGCAAGGATAAGTTTGTGCAATAATAAGTATCAACAATAGTGTCAACACGCAATGCACTAACACTAGGCAGGGATCAACAATATATATCACATGACCAACAATGAAAGGCAATGTTTTCGCAATAATTCCTGTTATTCAGGCCTTTTCTTAGAAACTAGAGTTCTTAGTACTTAACAATTTCTTGAAAATCTTTAAAAATGATCAGTAACTGGAGATAATGGAGAGTTAGCAGACTACTGAGAAAGAGTGGAAAGACAACAGAGGAAGCACTCATTTAGCTCCGTGCTGTATTGAAGAAATTTTAATTCGAAGAATCGGCGACATCTAGACTATAGAAAGTGATGAAGGCCAAAGAGTGGGAATTGCAACAACATCAAGTGTACATCTCAAGTAAAGGTTACGTGAGTAAGAAATTATTAATACTAGCAGTGGCATCCTTGAAGAGATCCAATCATTGTAAGCATGTAAAAAAAAATTTGATTTTTAATTATTAACTTTTACTATATTAATTACTAGCAAAGGTACCCGGCGTTGCCCGGGATAATTACACATGGATGTAAACAGAACAATCTCAAAAAATTAAATTAAATTTTGCAATATCTTAAAAATAAACACATGAAAATGCTTAGAATTAATACAGTAAAAATTCTTAATGAAAATTTGAAAAAAATCTTTTTAAAGGCTCACAATGGCTGGACCTCTCCAAGGATGCCACTGCTATTTTAAATAATTTCTTACTCACGTAATCTTACCTTAGATGTATACTTAGTGTTGTTGCAATTTCCACTCCTCTCTCGATGAATTGAAGCAAAATTTGGCCATTCATCACTTTGTGCAGTCTAGCGGTCGCGGATTCTTCTATTTACTTGCTTCCCATTTGCTCAATACATCACGGAGCTAAAGGAGTGCTTCCTCTCTCGTCTTTCCACTCTTTCTCAATAGTCTGCTAACTCTCCATTGTCTCCATTTACTGATCATTTTTAAAGATTTTCAAGAAATTGTTAAGTACTAAGAACTCTCTTTTCTAAGAAAAGCCTGAATAACAGGAATTCTATGCATTGTTACAAATTGAAACTTATCCATATTGCATCATCATTTTATGTTCATTGTTATAATTCTTGGAAGGAATTGCTTTATCATTGCATCATCATTTTGAGCTCATTGTTATTGGTGAATTGCGTGTTGAAACCATAGTTGATACCTATTGTTGCACAAACTTTTATTTGCATTGTTGGTCATGAGATATATATTGTTGGTCCGTGCAGAGTGTTTGTGAATTGCGTGTTGATACCATTGTTGCAAAAACTTTGTCTTGCATTGTTGGTCATGCGATATTTCTCATTAATATGCCTTGCCATAACCATGAATATCGATTTTTTATCGATAATTATTATTTTTTCGAAATCTGAGGTAGACAGTGACCTTCCTCATGCTTTGAAGGTCATGTATGCGAAATTTTATCAAGATCGGAATAAAACTAGATTTGTATAAAAAACAGACCCACAGACAGACCCACAAACATCCTTCTTTATATATATAGAAGATAAGCTTTTCCTTGCTTTTATTTTTAAGATATTTCTAAATTTATTCAGAAAAACAAAGAGTCAGATATATATATTAGAATTCTTGTTTTTCGGATTTTTCATAGAATGGATAGTCCCTTAGCTCTGTGTTATATTAATTGAGATATTTTTTAAACAAGTTTTTGAGATTGTTCTGTGTAATTATATTGTCCCTTATTATACATGTGAAATTATCCCGGGCAAGCCGGATCCTCTGAAGAAGGATGTATGTTTGTGGGTGGGTTTGTTTGTTTTATATACAAATCTACAGTTTTATTACGATCTTGATAAAATTTTGCATACTTGACTTTCAAAGCATGAGGAAGGTCACTGTCTACCTCAGATTTCGGAAAAATAATAAATGTTGATAAAAAATCGGCAAGGCATCTTAATGAGAAATATCTCATGACCAACAATGCAAGGCAAAGTTTGTGCAACAATAGGCCCATCTTGTTCGCATCAACAATGGTATACACGCGCAATTCACCAATAACAATGAGCACAGAATGATGATGCAATGTTAAAGCAATCTTTCCAAGACGTGACCAACTGACAACAACCTCTTGTCCACAAAAGAATTTTATTAAGCAAATACGTATTTCGAACTCATTGAGTTCATTATTCAATGCTGATACAGAGTTTGGTCGACAATCAATCGAACAGTGAAGTGTACATTTGTTAGGATGGGACGAAAGCAGCGCTTTCACAAAGCTCATCCAACCAGAATAAACACCAAATGAAATACACTGAGGTAGTCAAGAAGCCTAACCAACCCAAGCGGTCTTCCATATTATACAAAAAAGAAAATAAGATTGACGATTATCTGAAACAAAAAAAAAACAAACGAAATAAAAAATACAAGGAAAAAAAAAATAAGATTATCACATCTTCCAGTAGTCTGGGAAAGAGACGTTGCTAATATCTTCAAAATTGATGTCAAGAACGTGCCTCGGTTTACGATACTTCGTATGCCAGTTCATATTCATTGAGTTCTCCAGTATCCCTTTCACAAGCTTATTGTCGTGAGTCTTCATCTTCTGTATCATAATCAAAAGGAGATCCTGTATAAACTTACCGATATGGGCCATGTTTAAATCGAGGTGGATGGATTGGTTTTTCACCGTCCTTCTGTCCAGCTGGGCAAT
>JAHWFO010093546.1:831315-853472 GCA_023313115.1 Rhysida immarginata
CATTTTCCACTTTCCTCGACATAACTTCAAAGTTGCGGAGGTGAATCTTCGAGTATTGGATGGGTCGAACTTCGAAACGCCGCGTATCGAACTTAGAAACTGGGCGGGAGCGCATAGTCATGTTTATCGTCACTAGAGGGCGAATGATGGTCTGCACCTCATGCGTTTCGAATATACGCTGCCGTGGGCTTTCACTGCAACACAACTTCAGAAGTTAAGAAACATGAGGCACGGCTAAAATTGGATGGGTGACTATCCGTGATCCACAATCTTCAGTCCCCTCCCCTCTCGCAGCTGCTGTGATCATCATACAGCAGTCATGAATCCAGGGACCCAACTCTTTGGCCTCAGGCCATACAGGCCCTGGACGTATTGGATTACAACCAATAAAATAAATATATGTCATAAATATTATTTTTATTTATATATTTTTGCAGTTAAAAATAAATATATGGAATGCAATATAAAAAAATGTCAGAACAAGGAGGGATTCGAAGAGCCCAAAAAATAGGAGCATTTCAGCAAGCACGTTAACCATTACGCTACTGCGCCGCCAGCTGACAGGTGTTATTTTTTTCTCTGAGTGTTTACAGTGAATTTCATACTAGATTTTCTAGGCTATGGGAATTTTTCACTCTAGAATTTTCACAGAGGCCTTAGTATATATTCCTCTACCTGCATACCATGTTTCATCAAAATCGGACTCTAGGTTGATTGGTGGTCTCCTTGTTAGCCAAATTTTGACTGCTAGCGTTATGACTGATCTCTCTAACCTGTGGTTTTCGTTACTCCAACACAATGCAAAACGTTTCCCTATCAACACCCTGACTAACATACGCTCATATCCCAATGTGAAAAACATGCTTTGAGAGCGTTCAAATTTTATTTGTCATTTTCAATAATTTCTTTATTCATTTTCCTTGACGGTAATGTGAAAAAATAAACCTGTTTTGTAATTAACAACCAAAGTATGTGATTCAGATTGTGAAGTAAATCATATAATATAAATCGTGAAACAGCAAAACTGTATAGGATATCATAAAACAGTATCTGTAAATTGCTACTTATGAACTACCCAAACAAATTACATTGAATCTCTAGTCAGTAATATTAATATTATCATTATTATTATTATTATTATTATTATTATTATTATTATTATTACTAGTTGAGGTAACCGGCGTTGCCCGGGATAATTACACTTGTAGGTAAACAGAACAATCTCAAAAAATTAAATTATAACTCCCAATTGGTTAAATAATAGCTCAATCAATACAACACAGAGCAAAGGGACTATCTATTCTACGAAAAATACGAAAAACAGAAATTCTAAGTGATATACCGGGACTTGATTTAAACGTTTCTTGACTTGGCTCGCCACTGCGGAGCATCACCAGATAACTTTAGACCCATGTTTTGCTTGCCCTTGACGTAGAAGCTATTATACCCTCTTGCTTTGTTCGAAACTCCCGTTGTTCAGATGTTTCAAATGCCCTTATAGCTTTTTCTGTTTTAGTTGCAGAGTTTTTCTGACGTTTTACTCCTTCTTTCTCTTTCCTTTCTAGACACATGAATTTCTGCCAGTTGTCTGGACGTTTGATAGGGAGCTCAAAAGAGATACGCGTGACTCCTTTGCCTTATCAATAGACGCTGCGTTATTAATGTTCTGTCACTGCTTCATCATTTTTAGCTCATTATTAATAATTCTTGGAAACGAACGTTCAATCATCGCATTATCATCATCTCAGTTACCAAATTATACACAATCCCACAGAATTTAGTCAAAATGTATTTTTAGGAAATGTTTGGATCTGAAGGAGTGCTTACCATTTGCTCAATACAGCACGGAGCTAAAGGAATGCTTCCTCTGTCGCCTTTCCACTCTTTCTCAATAGTCTGCTAACTCTCTATTATCTCCAGTTATTGATCATTTCTAAAGTTTTTCAAGAAATTGTTAAGTACTAAGAACTCTAGTTTCTAAGAAAAGCCTGAATAACAGGAATTATATTGCACAAACTTTGCTTTTCATTGTTGGTCATGTGATATATATTGATGATCCCTGCCTAGTGTTGGTGCATTGCGTGTTGACACCATTGTTGATACTTATTGTTGCACTAACTTTTCCTTGCATTGTTGGTCATGAGATATATATTGTTTGTCCGTGCAGAGTGTTTGTGAATTGCGTGTTGATACCATTGTTGATACCTATTGTTGCACAAACTTCACCTTGGTTTGTTAGTTATGAGATATTTCTCGTTAATATGCCTTGCCTATAACCATGAATATCGATTTTTTTATCAATAATTATTATTTTTTCGAAATCTGAGGTAGACAGTGAACTTCCTGAGGGCTTGAAGGTCAAGTATGCAAAATTTCATCAAGATCGGTATAAAACTGTAGATTTGTATAAGAAACAAACAAACAAACAAACCCACAAACAAACATCCTTCTTTATATATACAGAAGATTAGTATAATTATTGTTATTATTATCAGACAAAAAAAATTTTTGAAAAAAAGTTTCTAATAAAGCATTAAATAGCCTGTAAATTGTAGACTACTTTAAAAAAATTAACTTGTGTAGCCAAATTACAAACTTTGACTATTTCAGTAAAATGGATGTCTTGAAAATTAAATTGTAACTCATTAATTAGGCAACCAAGTACTTAAACTTTATTTTTTTACTTTTGTCTAAAAAATGTAAGAGAGGAAACACTGAGCTAGGAAGGTGGGGGAATACGGCTTTAGAAAGAAGTGTATGACCAAAAGATCTTTTTATAAAACAAAATGACACTTAGTTGAGGCCAATTTGGAGGGGCAATCTTTCTGTATATATAAAAAATGATGTTTGTTTGTGGGTTTGTCTGTTTGTTTGTTTGGGGGTTTGTTTGTTTGTTTGTTTCTTATGCAAATCTACAGTTTTTTTCCGATCTTGATGAAATTTTGCATACTTAACCTTCAAATCATGAGAAAGGTCACTGTCTACCTCTGATTTCGGAAAAATAATAATTATCTATGAAAAGTCGATATTCATGGTTATGTCAGGGCATATTAATGAGAAATATATCATGACCAACAATGAAAGGCAAAGTTTGTGCAATGATCAGGTTTTTCTTAGAAAAGAGAGTTTTAGTACTTAACAATTTCTTGAAAAATTTAAAAATGATCAGTAACTGGAGATAATGGAGACTTAGCAGACCATTGAGAAAGAGTGGAAAGACGACAGAGGAAGCACTCCTTTAGTTCCGTGGTGTATTGTACAAATGGTAAGCATGTCAATAGAAGATTCGGCGATCGCTAGACTACACAAAGAGATGAATGACCAAGTTTTGAGTCAAGACATCGAGAGAAGAAAGGGAATTGCAAAAACATCAAGTATACATCTAAAGTAAGATTATGTGAGTACAAAGTTATTTAGACTAGCAGTGGCATCCTTGGAGAGGTCCATCCATTGTGAGCCTCTAAAAATTTTTTTTCAAATTTCCATTAAGAAAGTTTACTGTATTAAATCTAAGCGTTTTCATGTGTTTATTTTTAAGATGTTTCAAAATTTATTAAAAAAAAAAAGTCCAAGCCACGCCGCAGTTATCACTTAGCTTATTTGTTAGCACAGCAGATCCAAACATTTCCTTTAAAATACGAGGCGTGTTTTTTAAGTAAGGTCCGTTTTGTTGTAGACACTAGTAGTTCGCGCGCATTTCGCAACGAGCGCGTGCGTCGTGCACCGGCATGCCTCGGGAACAGCTGTGCTCAATTTCAGCTCTGTAGCTAACCTGTACGGTTCTGTTCTGTGCTTTCAAAATGTTTAAGACTATCAACACGCACGCCGCGTTTAAGGTTCGGTCAGTGATACGGTTTTTGTCAGCAAGAAACCTGTCTGCTGCAGAATTTCATCGACAGATTTGCGAAGTGTACGGTGATACTGTTATGAGTGAAGGCAAAGTTCGTAAGTGGTACGACAATTCAAAGTTGGCCGTGACAACGTCCATGATGAGAACCGCTGCCGTCGCCGTTCTTTGATTACAGACGATTTGGTGGCTTCATTTGAAGCGAAGATTCGTGAGAACAGGCGCTTCACAATAACAGGTCTCTCAAACGAATTTTCTGACGTGTCGAGATCAGTGCTTTACAACACTGTTTCCCGAAACTCCTAACAGAGGACCACAAAAACCAAAGATTTGAATGTGCGATGAATTTCTTGACTCGTTATAACGAAGAAGGTGACGGCTTCTTGAGTCAGATCGTAACTGGAGACGAAACATGGGTTTCGCATATCACGCCCGAATCGAAGCAACAGAGCATGGAATGGAGACACACACACTCGCCTGTAAAGGTGAAGGCCAAACAGACTCTGTCCCAGCGCAAAATCATGGCGTCGGTGTTTTGGGATAGGCATGGTGTTTTGTTGGTCGACTTCATGCAACGAGGAACCACTATCAATGCAGAAGCATACTGCCAAACCCTGGGAAAGCTACGCAGAGCGATACAAAACAAAAGACGCGGCATGCTGACGAAGGGAATTGTCCTCCTTCATGACAATGCAAGACCTCACACTGCACATCAAACCCGCGATTTATTGGGCACTTTTGGCTGGGAAATTTTAGACCACCCACCTTACAGTCCTGATCTTGCGCCGAGCGATTACCATCTGTACCTCCACCTCAAACATCACCTCAGTGGCAATCATTACAATGATGACAACGACGTGAAAACTGCAGTGAACTCTTGGTTATCAGAGCAGGCGGCAAGTTTCTATGAAGAGGGTATTTTAAAATTGGTTAAGAGGTATGATAAGTGTTTGAACAAAATTGGCAACTATGTCGAAAAATAGAGTGAAGTATGTACTTTCTGAAAATAAATTTACTTTTTTGAAATAACCTTTCGTTGTGTACTTATGTTCAAACGGACCTTACTTAAAAAACACGCCTCGTACATTTGTATTATATTCTGTGAGACAGTGTATATTTTAAAAACTGAGATGCTGTAATACGATGACTGAACGTTCGTTTCCAAGAATTATTGATAATGAGCATAAAGTGAAGATGCAGTGACAGAACATTATTAAGGCAGCGTCTATTGATTAGGCATAGGAGTCAAACGTGTCTCCCTTGAGCTCCCTATCAAACGTCCAGACGATTGGCAAAAAATTATATGTCTGGAAAGGTTGTTTGTTTTGTTTGGTATTAACGTCCTTTTCAACTGCCATGGTCATTTCAGGACGGCGTTATAGGGGCCGCAAATTTTGCCTCGCAAGGGTTCTTTAACGTGCAGCCGGCAAACGACTACACGGGACCAAGTGCGTGATCTCAGGATTTTCCCCCTGAAAAAATCCTCGTCGTCCTCGGCCGGGGTCGAACCCGCGTCCTCGGGCATCAGAGGCGACCACGCAACCCCTGAGCCACCGAGGCCGATTGTCTGGAAAGGAAAGAGAACGAACGAGCATTGGTCGGAGAAACTCAGCAACTAAAACAGAAAATGCTCCACGGGCGTTTGAAACATCTGAACAAAGGGAGTTTCGAAAACAGCAAGAGGGTATAAGAGCTTCTACGTCAAGGGCAAGAAAAACTTGAGTCTAAAATATCTGGTGATGCTCCGCAGTGGTGAGGCAAGTGAAGAAGAGTTTAGATAACGTCCCGTTATATCACCTAGAATTCCTGTTTTTCTTATTTTTCGAAGAATGGATAGTCCTTTTCCTCTGTGTTCTATTAATTCAGTTATTATTTAAACAATTGGGAGTTATAATTTAATTTTTTGCCATTGTTCTGTTTACCTACAAGTGTAATTATCTCGGGCAACGCCGGGTACCTTTGGCAGTTAAATGATAAAGAAGGAATGCAGAAAGAGTTGTTTGGGTTGGAGAAAGGGTGGAAACTTTAATAATACTACTACTACTACTACTACTACTACTACTACTACTAATAATAATAATAATAATAATATTACTGTCTTAAATTATATTGGAAGGATGATTTAAATCAAAAGAACCTTATTTTTAAAAAGAGAAACCAAATTGTGAAAAAAAATGACGAAAATATGTGCGTGTGTATAAAAAATAAAAAAATCTTTTGTATACATTTTATCAAGTTGTTGCAAAAGTTTTTTTCCGGATTTTTATTCCAACACAAAAACGATTGAACTTGAATGATAGATTCAGCTCATGCAGATGCCGGGTAATGGTTGAAAAGTGAACCTTGAACTGTTCTGCGAGTTCCCTCGTTGTTACATTGTCATCTTCATCAATTGCTAGGCGTAGATCACCATCTGAAATCATGATTGGCCGACCAGTGAGGTGCTTCTTGAAGAGTGCTACCTCCGCGTCTGAACCGGCGAGACCATTCTTGTAATATACGTAAGCTAACAGTGCCATCACCTAAACGTTTTTTATTTTAGGTATTTTTTTTATTAATATAGTTGTTTTATTATGCTTATTTTTATGTTTGACTTTTGTAATTCTTGATTATATTTATTTTTATATTTTTTTGAGGGCTCTTTGATCCCTATTTTTTTATTAGTGATGGGTTGAGGATACCAACCTGAACGTCTTCAGGCTGGATTATATTTATTATTTTATACTCTATTTGGCTCTCTTCCCCTATTTATTTCTTATATATGCATATTTGGCTGAGAAGGGAGAGGTTTTTATGGTGTTTATTTTTTATGCAGTTATGATAATGTTATTTTATTAGTTGGTTTGATTTTTGGATTTTTAATTAAAATACCAATATTTACTGTTCATTTATGACTTCCTAAAGCCCATGTCGAAGCTCCTATTTCTGGTTCGATAATTTTAGCTGGAGTATTATTGAAGCTAGGTGGTTATGGTATATTACGAGTTTTATATATTTTAAAAACTACTTTAATGAAGTTTAATGTAATTTTTATTAGATTGAGTCTTTTAAGATTTTCTTTTGTTAGATTAATTTGCATACGTCAGTCTGATTTAAAATCTTTGATTGCATATTCTTCTGTAGCTCTTTCCAGAATACTCGTAGAAGATTCTTGCTCGAATATGCTCACGTGAAAGATCCATTTCAAACCGTTGATGGCACTCACAGATGTATAGTCAGAAAGTTGTTTCTTAGATGTAATATAGCAAAGATATTCAGGAATCGAATGCAATAATTTGTTTGAAAAATTATGAACACCCCCTTCGGAAAATAAGCCCTTCTTGGGCACGGGTTCTAGAACCGGAATAAACTTTTGCAACAACCTGATATATACAGTATCATCAACAGCTGAAACAAAAAGGTAAAATACAAAAACTCTTATGAAATAAAACTTTGCGCTCTCCTTTTCACCCTAACCCAAAACTTTGGCCTTTCTTTTCCTCACACTTTTGAAACATTATGTCCCCTTAAAAAACTAAATTTAAAAGTAAATTGTTGTTGTTGTTGTTGTTGTTGTTGTAAATGAAAATTAAAATTAGCTTAACGAGAATGAAAGTTTAATGCTGGAAAAAAGATTTTTTTAATATAAAAGTATAACGGATCAAATTTACTTACAAATAATGGTAAAAAAAAAAAACCATTTTTAACATTAATTCATTAAATGCCCCTTAAAACATTAACTTAAATGAAATACTGTCAAAACAATTTTTTGAGAAAGATAAAAGGTGGGGAACAATGGGAGAGGGGGAGGAAGAGCTTTGACGCCCCCTCCACATTAAAATCGCACTGGAGTTTGGTAACTGAAGGAGGAGGAGAAATCTCATAGTGAAAGGGGCCGCGGGTGGTTCACTACATGGCCCTGGGAGTGAACACAGCTCTGGGAATCTGGGAAGGCTTGACCTCAGCCAGCACGTGCTCAACCACGAGTGAATGGAACCGAATGGAGGTATGATTACTTATTAACACTGCTTTTTACATTTGTTCAAAATTTGATGGCATTAATATGGTATGAAATACATTGCATATTGTCTTCATTTGAGTATTGAACCAGATTTGCATGTAAATTGTATTGTTTCTCCTCAGCGAATAGAATCTGGCAATGATGGCTCAGGAGCGTAAAAGTACATCGGTTGTGCATCGTCATAGGAAAGTGATATGGACAGTCCCCTCCAAGCAAGATTTGGTAACCTAGAGTAATTGTGGTTAAGTTGGGAACTGAAAGGCATTGTCAACAGTTGACTCTGTTTTCGTAATCAAGTGAGCTCAGAATCTGTTTAATTATGTGATTTATCCATTGTCTAATGAATAAACATTCAAATGAGATTAACCTACGCGTGTAATTATTGAATACACTTACGAATTGAATCCAGGATCTATCCTGAAAGTCCCACAAAGAGTTAATTATTAATCCCTTTTATGCTAGGACGCAACAACTGCACGGTGTATAGGAGTGCAAATGGCAACGTTTCTTTCTAAAAGACAAAGTGCGGAACGTTTAGTTTGTCTCTAAATGGCAACAAATAATTTCCTATAACATCTTGATAATCGTCTGCATTTGACTTCGGCTTCACAAAACAGAAAATTGATTTGCCGTTGGCAGAAAAAGCAGCCCATATCATGTCGGAACCTCTGCCTTGCACTCGTTTTGAAAGAAGCTGTTCTGGCTGCCTGAGATCATGCCAGTAGAATCTTAGCCGTCAGGTACTTTAATATTAAATTTTTTTCGGCACTAAATATAGTATGATTCCACATTTGCGAATTCCCAATATACTGTTTCGCAAAAACCAGTCTTATACAAATGTGGCTTGAAGTTAATTTTGGCTTGGATTTTTATTTCGTGTAAGTGTGGTTGGTGAATGCTTGGAGTACACTACGAGTTGTTTTGTCTGATACAGAGATGACATGATGATAAAGGATGTTGCTCTTATGATGTTTGAAGCCATTCTCAGGATAGCACGTTTGTCTCTTTTTGACTGCTTTGGACGTCTTCCTGGATGAGGATATTTTCCATAGCCATGTGGATCACTTAAAAAATTGTGGACTCTACAGTCTTGGACTTTCCAATAATTCCAGCAATTTCTCTTTCACTCCTTTACACAGTGTTTGTAAGCTGTAGCTTGAGCTTTACACAGTGTTTGTAGCCATATGTTATATTTCTCTTACAAATTATATTGTGCACAAGATTGTGAGTCCAAAAATTCTATTTGCATCTCTTGACTGGTCCTATAATTTCGTCCAGAACTGTACTTATATTATTGTTCCATGTTGCACAATGAGTTAAGAACGGCTTCCAAATTTCAACAAACTATATTTTTTTTTATAATATGCGTTTCAGTTTTTAACTATCTTCAGTTAAAAGTTACAAGATTTAAAATGTGAGCAATTTATAATCCCATGCTAATTAACATGATGCTAATTGCGCTCGTATGGGCACTTTTTATCCCCAGTCAATCCTGGGAGAAATTGACATGGGCGGAGAGTGAATTTCTAACAAATAAGTAAATGGAGAAATTTTTGAACAACTACATAAGAGAATGTTATATAACATTCTTTTAAATAACATAATTAATAATTAATAAATAAACTGATTTACTAATGCCCTTAAATAACACATTGTTATTCAATCATTAATGTGCCATGTTAACAAACCAATAGGCAAGTGACTGCATATGTAAATATGGATGGATTTAATGACTTATACAGGGTGTTTCTAAATGGAAGGACAATAAGTACGTAGCGTGCTTCCATGCATCAATAGAAGCAAAAAGTTCCTCATCGAAAATGTCGAAAACTCAAAATTTAAATTCCGTCGTTACGTCATTTATAAACTACCGCACGAGTAGTTCATGAAATCTAAAAGGTGGAAGAACTTGAAACAAACGAAGAAATTCAAACGTTTCAGTGACAAAAATTCTCGTGTGCTGAGCTCGTGGAGGTATTTTTCATTGTTTGAATTACTTTGTTTGCTTTAATTAATTCGTTAAAAGTTCTTCGACCCTTTAGATTTAATGAACTATTCGTGTGGAAAGTTTTAAACTGTTCAGCTGCCGTCGTTACTCGCTCTGTTTTCCGTTACTCATTAATTAAAATTTTTATTTACATAATCTTTACGTTTCTTTACTGTGAACATGTACACTTAGACCGACTTTACAATTTACGTGAATGGGGCGACTTCTATCCACCGACTGTTGGACATGTTGGACATCCAGATGATGCAGATGACATTCTGAATTTGGTGGCCCAAGCTTCAACTTTAAGCACAAGAGAAGTGGCTCGAATAACACGCTGGTCCCATAGCTTAGTCTGGAGAGTTTTACATGCAAATTTGCAACATTCTCATCACGTACAGCGTGTTCAAGCCTTGCAATCAGCTGACTTCCAACGGCGAACTCGCTTCTGCAACTGCCTCCTTGAGAGACGTGCGACAAATGATTTGTTTTTGAAACGAATACTGTGGACTGACGAAGCGACGATCAGCAGAGACGGCGTTATGAATTACCACAACTGGCATATGTGGTCGCATGAAAATCCTCATGCCGTGAGCCAGTTGGGCCATCAACAGCGCTGGTGTCACAATGTTTGGACTGGCAATGTGGGGGGCGTCATTATCGGTCCATATTTCTTAGCTCGTCGATTAACTAGTGCACACTTCTTGATCTTGCAAACGAGTTAACAGCTTTACTGGAAAACGTTTGCTTGCAAGATAGAAGATGCATGTGGTTTTAGTATAATGGTGCCCCTGCACATTTTGGACGACGTGTGAGAGATTATTTGAATAAGAACTTTCACGATCGCTGGTTTGGACGAGATGGAGCAACTGAATGGCCTGCAAGATCTCCCGATGTGACGCCAATGGACTTTTTTCTTTGGGATCATCTCAAGAACATCATTTACCAGAATCCTTGCAATACCCCAGATGAACTACGCCATAAAATCATAAAGATGTTAAGCAAGATGATGTCCTACATTGTGTGCGAAGATCTGTTATCCACCAAGCACAAGTGTGCATTCAATGTCATGGAAATCATTTTGGACATCTTTGTAGGAAAAAATCCGTCCAGCAAAAAACAATGAATAAAACATTGAAACGTTTGAAAATGTATCGAATTTGGTACAAAAGTGATATTTTAATTTAACGAAGTTCTGTAATGGTTTCATGAATTCTTTAAACGAATAAATCAATTACTTCATCGACATTAAAGAGGATTTTCTTAGTTGAAGTTAATTAAATTAATGTAAAGATGGCATTACAAATTGAAATAAAGTTTAAGAATGGAAAACTTATTGGTTCTGTAAATAATTAGACTTTCTTAATAAGCTGAACCGAAATGACAGTGATGTTATGATTTTTCCTCATGATTTATAGTAAGTAGAAATTCATAACAATCACCAACAAATATTGGTTACAATGAATTCTAAAATAAAAATACAATGAATTCTAAAAACCATTGTATTTGGTTACAATGAATTCTAAAAAAAATCCATAACAATCATCAAAATCCATAAAAATCCATTTCAGTTCAGCCTATATTACTCATTCAACTCCACCTATGAAAATAAACTGCGCCACTTCTTCAGATAAAATGACGTTTCCGCTAGCTTTTAAGCAAACTTCGCGTGACGTTTACACCCTTACAATTTGAGTTTTGAACATTTTGCATAAGGAACTTTAAGTTCGTTATCATGCAAAAGTTCACGCTAGGTACTTAGTGTCCTTCCATTTAGAAACACCCTGTATGTACTTTTTATATTTATATAATTTTACCCACTTTGGAATAAATACAAAATGGCCAATGAATTAGAAACCCGTGATGAATTAGTGTACTGATATATAAAGCGTGGTCACAGGTCAGAAACGATCGTGATAAGCAAATGAATGCAATCATGTAAGGTACATGCTCGCTCCAAGGTCCAGGTACAGGGTAGGAACAAGCTGCAGCTGCTCAAGTTGAGTAAAATGGGGAACACAGCAGGCCTGTCTGAGTTCCAAAAAGGAGTTATTGTGGGAGCCCATTTACCTGGAGCTAAGATTTCCAAGACAGATACAACTGACCGGTATCTCAAAAGGTCAGGTCTCCAAGGTGTTCAATGCGTGGAAACGGAATCCACAAGATTTGTCGAAACAGCAGAATTGTGGATCCAAAACAATCAACACAGACAGGGACCGACGTCGTCTGAGACGGATTGTGCAGCAAAACCGAAGATCTACTGTGGAGCAACTGACGGCAGACTTTAATGAAGGATCATCGCAACCCATCTCCTCCAGAACAATGCGCCGATAGTTGAAGCGAATAGGGATAGGAAATCGCATGCCAGTGAGGAAGCCCATGGTGTCAGCAACAAACCGGAAAGTTCGCCTACAGTGGTTTAAGGAACGGTGTGACTGGACAGTAGACGACTGGAAAAAGGTGATGTGGTCGAACGAGTCACGTTACACATTGTTTTGCACCGATGGCCGGCAGAGAATTTGGCGGCAGCCCCATGAAGCGATGGACCCCTCAGGTGTTGTGAATATAGTTCAAGCTGCAGGAGGAGGTGTCATGGTATAGGCCATGTTTTATTGGTATGGCAAGAGTCCCCTGATATTCCGTGACAGTCGGGTGAAAGCCAAAGACTACCTGAACATTGTTGCAGAACAAGTCCATCCTGCAATGGTGCATTTGTACCCAAATGGTGACGGGTTCTTCACGGACGACAATGCTACTGTCCATCGAGCAAGAATTGTTCAGGAGTGGTTTTCTTAACATAACACCGAGTTGCAACATCTGCCATGGCCAGCGCAAAGTCCGGATATGAATCCGACCGAGAATGTTTGGGACATGTTGGAAAGAGATATTCGTCGAAGGCATCCGCTTCCGTCTACTCTGCAGGACCTGAAGATCTCTCTGAGGAATGCATGGTCTGCGATTATCTTACCTGCATTGCAACACCTTGTAGAGTTCATGCCAAACCGCTTATGTTCTGTAATTACAGCAATGGAGGGTCAATACCATCTTGAACGAAGGTTTCTAATTCATTGGCCCGTGTATGTGTAAACGTATACGAATAAAAACAGCAGATGAGAAACAAAACTCCTAACCTAACGCTAAACAATTTTCTTAAGATGTATTAACTGCTAAACCAGAGGGAAAATCAGACACCTAATAATTACTTAGAATAAACGAACAAATCAGTTTGCTTAAAGCACTTTCACAGGCAAATCCCATTCATCGCAGGGACCAGTTTCAAAATTTGTTTGTAACACTTGTAGTTGGGATAGCTTTAGGAGACAGTGCATGTAAAAAGTATAGAATACTTCCATATGGTGCATATTGTCCAAGCGTGCAGGAAACCTGCACAAACGCGACTGCCAAATCTGTGGTCTTTATTTCCCTTCTGTACAAAGCAGTTCATGGCAAGACCTCTAATTTGAAAGCTCTTACTACAACACATGCAGTCGTAGATAATATTACCTGCAAACAATGAGAGATAGACTTGCAGTCATCTATTGAAGTTGATATATGATATTTGTGTGGCAGGGCGAATATGATATTTTTGACATGTACGTTCCTGAAGCATCCTCAAAAATACGTCGGTAGTAATTAAATATTTGGAAATGTGGGCTACCTCACCATGGATTAGAGATGCATATTTCAATAAGTGGAATTGTTTTCCCTTATGGTGGCATTTTTATTTAGTACCTCGACACATCTTGGTTAATAGAATTTAATTGTCACTTTTCGTGTCAGGATGACATATGATCGAGGGGGAGAGGGAGGGTTTCCAAAAATATGACATGTGCTGACACCGGGGGGGGGGGGGGGGGGGGGGTATAAAATTATTTGGAAAATGGATGACGTAGTTTGTAGACGACTCCATATACAACTGCGCATGCATGTGGCCTTGGACAGGCGAATCGCTTTATTGGGAGATAGGCAGGACTAGAACTAACGTCTGTGATATAAAGTAGATGTGCTAATTCCGCTTTATGTGATGCATATCACATGTTGCCACCCAAGCAGAAATAGCTGATTATCTGGCAGTCAAAAAATCAATCACTCGAAAACAGGATAAATAAATGCTACCCATACAATCTGTCAATAAACCATATATGAACATAACACTGTATTAATTAGTTATTTATATTAAATATTTTTTAAAAAGTGCATCCCGGATCTGTATTGTATTTATAGCCTTTTACATATTTTTCCTAACCGTACAGGTGTTTAAAACTTACTAAAACATTTCATGTTAATGTGTTTTTAAAAATTTAATATTACATTTTTAGCGTTAATACTGAAAAGGTAAAAGTTGAGAAATAGTGTTTTCCTGTATTATTTTACTTGGTTGGTTTGATTGTTATTAACGTCTTTTCAACTGCTATGGTCATTTCAGGACGGCCTTATAGGGGCCGCAAATTTTGCCTCGCTAGGGTTCTTTAACTTGCAGCCGGCAAACGACTACACGGGACCAACGTCTTTACTTTCCTTCCGAAGGAAGTGCGTGGTCTCAGGATTTTCCCCCTGAGAAAATCCTCGTCGTCCTCGGGCATCAGGGGCGATCACTCAACCACTGAGCCACCGAGGCCTATACCTTGTTGTGCTTCAAGATATAATTCCCATATTTCATGTATTCTTAATATTACATTTAATGTTAATAAAGTTTCAATGATTTATTTCTAATTTTAATAATTTAATTTTAATAGCGTTAATTTAATTTTAACAATAAATATTATATTTAGCGTTAATATTGAAAGAAAAAAATTTGAAAAACTGTTTTTTCTTGTAATATTTTTGACTTGCACTTTTTACTACTTCGAGGGATTTTTCACATATTTTTATGGCACAATATGGTGAACTTTTTTTTTGTTTTGTTTGGAATTTGCTGTTGAACAAATGTGCAATTAGAATTTTTTGTGTATCTACTACGAGGTTTGTCTTCAAGTGACCCATCTTCCCCTCTTAACTCGCGATATCAGGACGAGATTGGCTTTATTCGGAGCTCTACCATATTTTATATATTCCATTCGAAATTTAAGTATTCATTTTACCGCATGGAATATTATTTGACTCTGAAAATTTTTTCGCAGTCAAAAACACATCGAACTTTTTTTTCCAACTTAATTTTTCACAGCCAAAAAGGTTATTCCATTCATTTCTCAGAATCTAACAAAAAATTGTTTTTTAGATGTGTCTTTTGCAAATAAACAAGAACTCTTAATTGTCAAGAACTCTTGAGGGTGATTGAAAATGATGTATGGCATTTCAAAATTATATTATGCTTTAATTTTATAACATAAACTAACCCTACCGGGCTTAAAATGCAGGAAAACATACTTTTGACCATCCCACAATTGGAGGCTGTGGTGGCGCTAGTGTCGCGATAGAAGTAAACAGGCGGCTGTGAATGAAAAGTCATACTGCGCAAAAACAAACGAAAATAATTTTAGTCCAGGGGGCATTTCATAGGTAAATTCATAAAAAAATCCTTACTGACAAAATCATAAATTTATGGAAACTAGATGTCTTTGTAAACACTTCTGCTCTCGGACTAGTAACAGCAGACATGCTGAAAGGAGTATGGGATGATATATACTATCGTCTTGACTTTGTCCGGGTGGCTAGAGGGAGTCACATAGAACAATTGTAATGCTAGAATCAATAAATATTTGAGTTTTCCGAAATTTTAAACCCGGTCTGATTAGTTTATGTTATAAAATAAATGCATAGTAATATTTTGAAATGCCGTACATCATTTTGAATCACCCTGTACTCTGACAGTTATTCTTTATCTGTTTTCGAACTACATTTTTCATCATCCAACGCCGGTTAATTCGCAAATTAAATTTCCAACCCTTATAGTTTGCCATTATAATTTGTTCAGTTTTTGCCATTATACCATAGGGTGTGAGGAGTTGTGCAGAACGCCAACTGGTGGCGTTTTTTGATCAGAATGTACGAGAAAGCATTCTCAGCGTAGACGCAGGAATGCAATCTCGGGAAGGGTTGAATCCGTTTCTATAATCTGTTTCAAAGGTTTCAAATGTTTCATTCCCCGGAAAAACACTTGAAAGGGAAATCTATTTAATTTTCTGAGAATCTACTTAAATTTTCTGCGAAGCTCATACATCCAGATAATTAGCGAATTTAGTTGAAATGGTTCGTCTAGTCATACTCACAAACAGTTGTTGTGTGTATGGTTGCAGCTCATAAAATCTTAAAAAGGGCTTCTAATAATCATTTTTTAAATTTAATCTGTAAAAAAAAAAGAAACCATGGATTTTTACAACATCTAAAAAAAACTTCCTCTAGTTTGTTCTCTTTATTTTTAGATAAATGAATTAGAATCTTATTTTTCATTTACTTGTAAGATAAAATATCACATAATAAACTTCCTTCCTCTCTGTATTTTCTTTTTGATGAATTTTTAGATTAAAGGGGAAAATTAAGCCTCTTTCTTTATAAAAGAAGTGGATACTGCACAGATGAGTTTACCTAAAATTTCCAATTTTAAATTTACAAACACCATAAATATAATTTCTAGCAATTGAGATCTTTAATAGAATTTTGATTTAATTTTTAATATAAAATTTTTTAATCCTTTTCTAAATAAACTCCTATAAAAATAACAACGGAAAGCATAGTGAGTCGTTAAAGAGTGAATGAAAAAACACTTTTTCAAAAACGACGCTTTTAAAGGCTTTTTCTCCCAGCTTTAAGAGTTTTTTTTCAATAAAACTTGAAAAAGGTCGAAGATGATCAAAAATGATGGTAACAAAATACAATTAATAAATCTTGAAGAAAGTGATCCAAATGATAGAAGTAAATTGAAGAAAAAAGTTTACACAGAACAGGAAAATAAAGAACAGGAATAAATTAACGTTTTCGAGAAAATTTCTCATCATCAGATTAAACATTTTTTTGAATAAGTAACAGTTGATATAAGAAGCGAAAAAGAGCTAACATTGATTAACATTAGTTTTACGTTAAAAGAAGCTAATATTTTAAATCCTTATTATCTTTCGCGAAAATCAAATACATTTTCAAATATAAATACTTTTCTTTACTCAAATTACTCAGTATAAAGGAATCAATTTCTTTTATTTTCCCAAATCCAGGTCGAATTTCATTTTAATACGTGTTCATGAATACACTTGATTCCCGCAAGTTTTTTCGCGCATTTGTCGCTAGGTGGCAACCTTGTTGTTTTTCGAGCAAACTCCTCACACTCTATTTGTATCGGCAGAGAAAAAGCTTTGGCATGCATTTAAATACATTAAAATTTTAACAGAGAATGTTAATGTTTCCTTACCACAAGGATCCTTGTTCTCTTGCTCGGTGTCTATGATCTGCCATTTTTGATGTATATCGCATTCAATCGTGCGATAATTGTATGAGTTATTGCTGTCTGTGCAGCGCAGCTGATGATGGAAGCCAATAACGAATTTCTTAGTCTCCAGCGTGTGCATGATTCTTAGAAGATCTTCAGGATACGGCGGAGGACATGCTAGTTAAGGAAATCGGCATTAGCATTAATTTTGAATTAACGAAAATGGGAAAAAACTTCATAGCCTGGAATCAAACCAGGAATTTTCAGCTTATGGCGCTGACGCGCTAGCAAATTGCGCTGCTGTGGACATGGAAGCATTATGTTATTTGCATGTCCTGGGTCTGGTTAGAGCAGTACCTAAATCGCAGGTGTTTTCTAATGGCGTAATATTCATTAAAGAATAACTCAAGAATTGTCAATGAGAGTTTGTCTTATGCCACACTGTAGATGTACCGGCCTCGGTGGCTCAGGGGTTGCGTGATCGCCTCTGATGCCCTAGGACGCGGGTTCGACCCCGGCCGAGGACGACTCGGATTTTTTCAGGGGGAAAATCCTGAGATCACGCACTTCCTTCGGAAAGGAAGTAAACCCGTTAGTCCCGTGTATTCGTTTGCCGTTAGCACGTTAAAGAACCCTTGCGAGGCGAAATTTGCGGCCTCTATAACGCCGTCCTGAAATGACCATAGCAGTTGAAAAGGACGTCAATACCAAACAAGCCAAACCAACCATTTCAGATGTTTTTAATTATTAATGAAAATAGGAAAGATAGTTCCATGCGTACCAGGAACCTTCAGGTCGCTGATGCGCTAACCAATTCTGCCATTCTGAACGTAAAAGCGTTAGGATATCTACGGGGTTGTGCATAACCTTTTGCTAGGGGGCTGCGACTTAAACCGCAGCGTTGTAGCACACTCTTATGACGCTTCGGCAGAGAGTAGTTCATTGTGCGTCTATTGGTATCAAACAAATATGGCTGGTTTAATAAATGACAGTGAAGAGCAGCGTTTCATGGATAGAGTTCGTGCAAATGCATATCGAGAGGCAATGGAAGCAGGTGCGTCTTTTATTAATCGCAAATGGGTTGCGAACAAGTTAGACCGATCGGATAGATGGGTGACGGACAATTGGAAGAAAGGTTATGATAACTACCAAGGTTTTGCGACTACCTGTGGGATTGGGTGGAAGACGACTTCATGCACCTTGCCCCGAGCGACGAGTTCTTTGTGTGGATTATGAGACGTCCGAATTACCAAAACGATAGGGTCTGGAGCTTATCGATTACAGATATTTCTGACGATGAACACTATCAAGAGCTGTCCAAGAAGCCTGACTGCATTGGCATCTTCGTGTGTTTCACCGCCAAGCGAATAATGTGGAGATTCAAGGAGCAGGGTGAGTCATGGAATGGTGATTATTTTCGGAATTTGCTAACAAATGATGTTTTTCCGTTTCTTCGAGATCCAAACAGCACTATCGACCCGCATGAAGTTTGTTTTTTGCACGATAAGGCAGCTTGCTTTAAGGCTAATGCAACACAGCAAATCCTAAGAGAAAGTGCTATCGATTTCTTCTCATCAAACGAATGGCCCGGTGCATCCCCTGACCTAAACGTTGCTGAACATTTTGGAGCCGTGTTAAAAGACGCAGTGGAATCTTTAATGATTCAAGAACGTGGTGAAAATCGGTATTCTCGATACCTTCTAATTGGACACCTGACATCTGTGCTGAAGGACATGGAGTACGATACTGCTCTGTTTGAGACACTCCTCCGCTCCTACCCGAAACGGATGCGTGCTGTTCGAGAAGCAGGTGGTGGCCACACTAAATATTGATGTGATAAAAGCAGAAATAAACGTACTTTTTGATTATCAACCGCAGAACATACCACTTAGTTTTGTTTATTTTCCAGACCCCTAGCAAAAGGTTATGCACAACCCTGTACATTCCCTTATAGTTGGTTAGAGCTGTATCTTAGTTCGCAGGTCTGGACTATCGCTAAGGATACATAGATAGCATAATACTTCCATGTCCACAGTGGCGTGATTGTCTAGCACGTCAGCGCAATGAGCTAAAGGTTCCTTGGTTCATATCCAGGCTCTGGAATTTTCTTTCCTCTTTTCAATATTAATTTAAAACATCTGAGGCGTGGCATAGGATAAACCCTGATTGACCATTCTTGAGTTATAATTTAGAATCGTTACAGAATTCTTAATACCTAATCAGTGAGTCAACATGCTCGTGCATTAAAATTAAGCTGCTTATGATAAGAAACAGGTTTTCCTCAGTGAACCCATCTCAAAGTTGCACTACTTGGCCAATGAATTAAAAACCCGTTGAAGCAAAAACTCACAAAATAATCAGGAAGGACGGAAACGATTAAATCTAAATCCGCAGAAAAACAAATCCTATACTGCTTTCTATGTAGGCGAGAAGCCCCGGTAGCCAATATGCAATTACATCATCTTTTGCGGGAATCATAGCGCAACAATTCTCAATGACAGACAGTTTGCGGCAGTGAATTTTCCTTTGTTATACAGTCTTGTTCGAGTTAAACTTAAAATAACGTTTTGTTCCAAATAAGCTGGTTACGGTATGCAAATCTTATATTGCTTTATAAATTGGTCACATGATGAGGCCGGAGGTCAAATATCTTCTGAAATGAATTTATTTGTCCAGGCTCTTCATTGCTCTGCACTTTTTAATCATAATCTCGTTTGCCTTGGGTGGCATTTTAGCAGACAAAAATGTTTAGATTTGTAATGAAAGACTTTGATTCACTGGGCAAGATCGAGGGCTAATCTCCCCTGGCCACCATTTGCGTGTGGCGCCGCAAGGACGTAAATAACACAGAATTTCCGACTGGTTCCCTTATTTTTATAACTAATGTAGATTTTATTATGATTATGACTTTTCCCGTATAATTATAGCAGCAACACCGCATTTTATAAGGGGAAAGTCACTGCCGCAAACTCTATTATCAACTCCAGTACATGAACGCTTAATATCGTGCGACAAAAAACTGCACGAGGCAACTGAGCCTTTTACTATTACAAACCGGCTGTTCCAATAGTTCGTGAAAGTCTGTTGCCTTTATTGAACTCGCGCATGACACACCACCATCTTGAACAATAACTAGTCTTTTCGCGGATTCCCGCACGCGACACGGAGCAATAGCACAAACTCTCCCTGTAGAATTATTGTCCATCCTTTTGGTAATATGTCGGTTTAAAACCTTGACGAGCTTACAATCAACCATGTAATTAAATATGGATCTATTTGTATCGACAATTCGGCAACCTCTCGTTCTTTGTACAGTTTTTTCCTGCAGTTGTTTCTCCTCTTCTTCTCTCGAAACACTCTCGTTCTCCCCTTCTCTTTTTCCGTTTTCTCTGCACATTTAAACCAATTAGCAGCCAGATGAGTAGTGGCATATAAATATCGCGTTTTCCTACCGCAGAATCTTAAAGCGAGAATCACGTAGGGTCGATTCCAGTGAAACTCTTATTCTTCGTTTCGTTAGTTTAGCTCGAGTCATGGAATTTAATAGACACATCTTGTATATAATATACAATCTGGAGAAAAATACTGTAGGGGTAAGAAACTCTAGTATCTTTGTGGATGGGTGTGGGTGGCAGGATTTATGTAAATATACGTCAATATCGTGACGATGGCTTGATAAAGCGTTTTTTTGCTTTGGTAATATAAGATTTGTTTCCAAAAATTATTAACAATGAGCAGCAGTTGTTATAGTTATGTGAGGCATTGTTAGTCAGACGATGTAATTAGGGTAGTGTTAGTTATATGAGATACACACTTGAGTACAGTCTGCAGGAGAAGACTGTGAGGGGTAAAAAACCCATAGCACCCCTAAGGGTGGTGTGAGTGGCGGATTTTATGTAAACTGGTGTCAATGTCAACCGTTTGCGCAACAATACTTTGATGAAGATGCAATGATACTGCGTTCTGCTGCATTAGCAACACAATATTCGTTTTCAAGAATTGTTAACAATGAACAGCATATCATTATAGCATAATGATACATTAATGGCATTCTCTGTTGAGAAGGCGAAGGAGACACACGGCTTCAAATACACGACATTCTCAGACGACTGCAGGAAAATTGATTTCATTGTTCAGTGAGAGCTTTTACAAAAGAGAGCGCCCGTACAATGGTTGATCAGCCACCAAACACGATCTTAAAAGCATTTTTTCAACTCTTTCAGTAGGACCTTTTCGCAAGTACTTTGTTGTATGCAGAGATACTTCAATATTACACATAGAATGCTCGAAGAGAGTTTTCTATAGAAGAAAAGTTGGGCAGTGCGTCCCTGGACATGATACAATTGCGACGGACGTCTTGAGTCGAGTACACACAGTTCACCCCAATAATGCCAAATGCTATTACCTTAATATGCTTCTTCACTCAGTCGAAGATCAAGCTCTTTCGCGGATCTAAGAATGTTATTGGCGAAGTATCCTGACATTTAGACAGGCCTTCAGCATTTGGATTTATTGGAAGGAGACCAGGCCTGGGATGATATATTGTGAGACGCAGATTGGATAAATATATTTAACAACTTGTTGACTAAAATATTGACTATATATTTCAATGCTCCTAGAGCAAATCAAAAACCTGTTGGCTAAAATATTGACTATATGCGGTCCACAGAGCACTTATGGTACGGATATAAGGAGGCCCTAAGTGAAGATATACTCACCAAAGTCCGAAGGCAAAATCCAACATTAGAAATTATGCTTGATCCGGACAATTTCAAGAATGCTTTCATTATTGTTGAGGAAAACCGTGGCCATAATTAATAAAGCATTAATGCCTGTATCAGATAGAGACCGACAAGATGTACTTCACGGAGATTATATAGGGTGATGCTGAAAAATTGTAAGCAATGACAGAGGTGACCAGAATGAACATTTTCTTTTAATACAACGTGGGCCCGAATTTGAA
>JAHWFO010093546.1:853482-901092 GCA_023313115.1 Rhysida immarginata
TAGTTTCTGAGTTACGCATTCAAAATCTTACCAGTGCTCACATGCGAATACTAATCAGCACGTGTTAAGATTTTGACTGCGTAAATCGGAAACTACTCGTTGGAATTCGTTCAAATTTTAACGGCCTACACGGTCTTACGTACCCAATTACTCCTTCAAATTTCATTATTCTACGCTTTACGGAACCTGAGTTATTAACATGTTGATCTTGGTGGCGGCATTTTTTTTCTGTTCATATCTCAGTCATCGTTCAAATTGGGACCCATGTTCATATGAACATTTTTGCTTAGAATCACCCATACTTCCTCCCCTAAAAGTTTGTACCAGGAATTTTGAGATATACCCTGTAGATGAAGGCAGAATGCCACTTTTCCACAAAAGAGTTTTTATGGAAAAGTGGCATTCCTCCTTCATCTATACACAAATATCCACAGAATATAAGGTCAGTTTTTTATATATTTTATACAGGGTATTTCAAAATTATGTACAATAAATTTAGTGACATATTCTTCAGGTCAAAAGAAGACGAAAATATTTTATAGCACTTTGTCTGGAAACGATTTGTTTGCGAGTAATCCAATATCATACAGTAGGGAAGCACGGTAGTTAGCGGACGATATTTTAGCAGTTCCAGCGTTTCGACCCAACACTAGGTTGGGTGGTTTGTTCCATTTAAACCTACTTTAGGGTTGTTCCATTAGTTGTGTACGGTTGTTTCCATTACTGTAGTTTCACTACTGTACATCCACTAGGAATATCAATTTCAGAACGTTTGCGTGCTTTGACATACGCATTACGATTTACGTAAAAAAAGTCATGTCCACGTATTCCAGTGCAGAATACACTGACATGCACCTAATGTATGGTCTTGCGGACGGAAATGCTGTGGAAGCAAGAAGACTCTACCAAGAACGCTTTCCGAATAGACGTTTGCCAAATAACCGAACATTTGTATCTGTCGACAGACATTTGTGGGAGCGTTGTTCCTTTGGCTGTCAAACAGGACAAGGGCGGCCTGTAGCACATTCTCCGGGTGAGGAGGATGTGATAATTGACATCATGCATGATGAACCATAGACAAGCACCCGTCGTATTTCTTCCATGGTACACATTCCGCACCCATCTGTATGGCGCATTCTTCACCGTCAGCTTTTGCATCCATACCACCTGCAACTGGTTCAGGCACTGAACCCAACGGACTATCCACACCGACAACGATTTTGCCAATGGATACAAGTCCTCATGCTGCAGAACCTAGTTGTCTCAGCCAGATACTTTTCACGGACGAAGCAACCTTCACCTGGACAGGAATCGTAAATTCTCACAACCAGCACCATTGGGCAGATGCTAACCCGCATGTTACCAGAGCTCGAGCGCATCAAGAGCGTTTCTCCGTGAACATTTGGTGTGGAATTGTCGGAAATAACTTAATTGGCCCTTATGTGTTGCCGCCACGATTGACTGGGCGAACGTATCTTTTGTTTCTGCAGCATGCATTGCCAGAATTACTGGAAGATGTTCCTCTTTTGATAAGATCTAACATGTGGTTCATGCATGATGGCGCTCCAGCACGTTTCAGCCATGTTTTGCGAGCACACCTTAATGCTGCATACACGAATCGGTGGATAGGTCGAGGTGGACCGGTAGCCTGGCGTGCAAGATCACCCGACTTTAATCCCTTGGACTTTTTTCTGTGAGGTCATGTGAAAACGATCGTCTACAGCACAGAAGTTCCTAACATTATGGATCTGCGACAACGAATTGAAAATGCATGCCAAACCGTTCGTAATGCTGGCGACGAACTCTTCCATGACATCAGACGGTCGCTCATGCAACGAGCCGAAGCGTGCGTGTGAGCTCGTGGCAGGCACTTTGAACAATTCCTGTAATTTGGAGCCACGGGTTTAGTTGGCTGTATCGCGTAAATAAATCGTTTCCAGACAAAGTGTTATAGAACATTTTCGTCTTCTTTTGACCTGAAGAATATGCCACTAAATTTATTGTACATGATTTTGAAACACCTTGTATATATCTTACCTTTAAACAACAGGAGATCGGAGAAGGTAGATTAACAGTCGAAATTTCCGGAAAGATACGAGGGGTGATCAAAAACTAAGATTACAAAGCCTGCAGTGAAACGTGTACATTTTATTTCATACAACCAATACAGCCAACTGACAGTACATACATTAGGTTATTATACGGCACAGTCTCCTTATCGGTTTCTGCATTTGACAGTTTATAGGATGAGTTTGAATATTCCCTCCTTGTAAAAATCTTGTCCTTACGTATTCAGCAAAGTTGTCACGAAGTGTTTGACCTGCTCATCTGAAGCGGGGAAACGGCCAGGACTTCTCACCGACCATGTCTTCCTCCTTCACGAGAATGCGTGAACTCATACAACCCAAAGACCATCACGCTGTTAAAAAAGTTTCGCTGGGCCATCAACGAACACCCTCCCTATAGCCCGGACCTCGCTCCAATCAACTTTCGCCTCTTTCCTCAATTGCAGGAGCACCAAGGAGACCTATGATAAACTTGAGACAAGGAAGTGAAAGCATTTCGAGACAACGTGGCTGAAAGTGCACAGGCAGGATTTTTACCAGGAGGGAATATTCAAACTCATCCCACGAACTGAAAATTGCTTAAACCGAGATGGAGACTATGTCGAAAAACAACCTAATGTACAGGGTCTTTATAATTAAAGTTCCATCTTGACATGGCCATAAAAAAACCTACTGGACCAAAAGCTATTATACCTGGCTATATTATACAAGCGGGCATGGGAAGTTCATACCCACCAAAAAAAATTAGTTCACAAGTTCACCAACAGCATGGAATGACGCTCTATGCAATATTCGTATATGAAATTAGACACAAAGACACAGGTTAACAAGTCTTTAATTGTCACTAAAATAGGTTACATGTTGAATGTGGTTTCCACCATTTACTGAAAGAATTACTTGCCCTCTTGTATAATATTACCAAGTAATATAGCTTTTGGTCCAGTAGTTTCTTTTTATGGCCATGTCAAAATGGAACTTTAATTATAAATACCCTGTAAGTAGAAGAGGTGTCAATCGAGTCATGAAGGAATGTGGAGATGGTGATTTCTCAAAAGATCAAAAGATGCTGACAGTTTATTGTTTGTTCTCAGCCTGCTCTGGAATGCGCTAAGGTCCTCTGGGACCCTATCCCTCGATTTGTGTCCTGGGGCTATTTGGTAGGGTGTGTCTCTGCTTTTCTATGGCATTATCTTTTTTAGTCTTACTCAGGCCCTCTGGTGTGGGTGTTCTGGGGGTTGTTCCATTTGAATGTGGTCCTTGTTTTGGGTGTTGGCACTTTGTATTGGGTGTTGGCCCCTATGTTTTGGGTGTTGGCCCCTCTGTTTGGGTGTTGGTCCTGTTTTGGGTATGGTCCTTTTTGGGTGTGTCCTTTGTTTTGGGTGTGGTATTTGTTTTGGGTGTTGGTCCTTGTTTTAGGTGGGGTCCTTTTTTTGGTTGTAGTCTGTTTAGGGTGTGGTCCTGTTTTTGGGTGTGGTCCTGTTTCAGGTGTAGTCATTTTTGGTCTTTTGTGCGTGGTTTTATTTACCTTTGATTTTGAGATTCATATTTGATTACTTTTTGATCAGGTTTCCAATTGTGGGCAGGGTCACATAGCTGGCTGATGGTCTTTTCTTGATTAATCACGTGATGGCAGCCAAGATCAGGTGCCCTAAGGCTGAAAATAAAATTAATTTCATAATTCTTGGTTGTGCCAGTGTGGCAGGTAAGGGGTCCTGATGCGCTCAGCAAAATCCACTTAGGCGATTTTGTCTCACAAGTGTACATGCCTTGATTCCCTTATATAACAAGGAAATCAGGAGTTGCTAAGACGACTGGCACTCACAATTTGATTGCCTAAGTACTAATCAACTACTGTTTCTCAGGCAACCAAATTTTTTTCAAGCCCTTTTACATTTTCTTTTAAATAAAACTACTTTTGTTTCAAGGTGTATTGCTTGTTTTTAATTTTCTGATAATGAGTGCATTGTTTCAATTGACAAGTATGTATCTGCGTAGTGACTAATGACTAAAAGGGCGGGACTGAACTCGCATATACAGGTTTATAAATAAATAAATACAGATGTGCTCTTTACAGCTTAATTTAAATTTGGGTCATGGGTGAAGCATTTTCTGACCCGGCTAATGCAGCCAGATTTGGTGGTGTGAAAGGCTTAGCTAAACAATCAAATCATTCTGAAAAAGAGACACGTGAATGGTTAAGAGGTGTGAGAGCTTATACTCTGCATAAATCGGTTTGGCATTATTACCTGCATAATCGCATGCGTGTATATGCTCCATTTGAGCAGTTTCAAGTGGACTTGGTCGATCTAACCAGTCTATCAAAATAGAACGACGGATATAAATTTCTACTTATCTGCATCGATGTTTACTCATGCTATGCATGGGTCGTTCCCCTAAAAACGAAGTCAGGACTCAAACTTCAGAAGGCCTTTCAAAAAATTTTCACAAATTCCAGCGTTCCTGTAAAAGTGAACAGCGATAAAGGGAAGGAGATTACAAACAAGCACGTTCAAGACTATTTTAAAGAACTGAACATCGATTTCTTTGTCACAGAATCAGATTCGAAAGCCGTTAAGATCGAACGATTCAACCGTATGTTAAAACCGAGGATGTTTAGTTTTTTACATTTACCAACAAACAACCAGACATCTTGCCAGACCTCGTGCTAAGCTACAACAACCGCAATCACAGACCCCGTGAGTATAGCACCAGCTGATGTCAATGAACGACATGCTTCAGCTGTATGGCTGAAACAACAGAGTTATTATACATCAGCACCACAAACAAATCCAAGGTTGCAAATTGGAGATTACCTAGGTATTTCGAATGTGAAAAACATATTTGATAAAGGCTATCCTCCGAACTGGACTGAGGAGGTGTTTGAGGTCTCAAAAATCATTAATAGAAAACCTTTTGTGTATAAAACTAAAGAGTGCGACAGCAGCGAGATCTCAGGTGTATTCTACAATCTGGAGTTATAAAAGGTGAAACAGCCTGAAGTTTTCAACATTGAACGGATTTTCACTGGCACACGAGGCACGGTGTTTGTGAAGCCTTTGTGAAATGGCAAGGTTACCCTGAATCATGAACAGCTGGAGTATATCTTTTAAATGCTTGACAAGTTGTGATTGATAGCAGCAAGGTTTGTGAACAACCACCATCTATGAAGACACTGATTTTTATGTTATGGTACCATCAAACTCACCTACTGGTGAGCAAATTTATTCCAATACAACAGCTCATTTTATTACACGACTGCCAAAGACGCTACGTTTCCAAGGGCGATGTGAGGTTGGTTTAACAGAAACACATTTTCCGACCATCTTCAAGAATACTACGGCTGTAAACAACACTTTCGAAATAGGCTTTAAAGAAGATTTCATAGATGAACAAGTCGATTTCAACATTGTTTTGCCTGTAAGAATTCCAACACTCCAGTCTTTCATAATCGAGCTTGAATTGGTCTTACAAGCCTATTTGAAAGATGTTCTCTTTTACCATAACAATTCTGTATACCAAAACGTCACCATAAGTTTGCCTCTTAATGTAGGGATTCGATTTAACACTCCTGAATTCTGTAAGGTGTTCAATGGTTCACCAAATCCATTCTACGAGGAACGTTTATCTCTAACACTGGATTACAATTTGCCAATTAAGTGGGTGTCCAATTTTTCTGTTACGTTACGTATCCCGAGTCGGCACCCCTGTACCAAAAAATTGTTGAATTTAAGAATACCAAATTGCAAAAGAGAGTATGAGTTATTGATTTTCTAAAAGATAGTTTTAGAATAGCAGGTATTGAGACAAAGATGGTTAATGATTTTGTATTGTTTATGGGGTCCCCAACACAGTTCATTGAATTCCCAGCAGCAACATTGATTTTATACCTAATAGATTTCTTAACAAGAAATTTAAAACACCTATTACTATGCCTTTAAATGACACAGATGACAGGTTTATCGGTTGTGTTATTTTTGATCCGCCCAAAACTCCTAAACAGTACATCTTAAAAATTCCCGAAGGGTATTATGATAGTCGTAGTGATGTTGCTGATGCGCTTGTTAAGTTGATTCCATTGAAAGAACAGCCTTTTTAAAAAATCAATCTCACGCTGAACAAATAATTTCATTTCAAATGCAAAGAAGGGCTTTATATTAGTTTTAGCGAAGATCTATATTACACATTGGGTTTAAAAGCTGAACTTTCTGACTTGGAACTCGTTATTGGTGAGAGTTCAACCCCAATATATCTTACACGAGGCATACATGGTTATTATCTGTATACAGACATCATACAACCGCAAGTTGTGGGTAACACATTTGCACCACTCCTATGAAGTATTCCAGTTTCACATGCCAGGGGAGAAGTGATTTATCAGGCTTTGCCTTAAGTAAAAACGTCATAGACATGGTTGAAATCGCGATTCATTCAGATAATGGGGATTTGCTCTCGTTTTTAACAGGCAAAACCATAGTGAAATTACCTTTTTTAAGAAACAACTGTAGTGCGAGGTTGATTTCGTTTCTCTCCTCCTCATTTACTTCAAGATGCATATCCCCTATCATCCCAACCAAGAAGTAATTTCGCGTTACTATTTAAACCAGAGAGGGAATGGCTTACCAATGTTTAGTGGGTCGGTTTTCTAGAGGGTCAACGAGATTGGTTCAGTATTTTCAAATCTGTTTCGCTTTGCAACACCTTTACTGAAATCCATGGGTAAGATTCTCGGTTGCCATGCCCTAAAGGGTGGTGTTTCCATTTTTTTTCCAAACATTCAGGGAAACATTCAGGGAAACAATTTCGCCCACCATACAGAAAGGACCATTGCTTCAACTTTGTAGTGCTTGTATATTATTGTTGTTGATTGCACTGCATTGTATGAATGGTTATGAGGAAATTTTAAAAGTAATATATTGCATTGATAATAGCACCAGCACCCAAACAGATACTTATCCTGGAAATAAATTGTTTGTAGGGGTTGTTTAAAGACGCCCTGAGGTACAAGTTTATTTGGTGATATATTAAGTAAGATAAAAAGACTTAACGATAAATATCGACACCACTAAAAGCGTCTGCAGAGAAATACCACAATCGTAAAAACTGTCTACCGAGAAATTCCGCTATCGTCAAAACTGTCTGCCGAGAAATTCCGCATTCGCAAAAACTATCTACAGAGAATTTTTGTCATTGTAAAACCCTTCCACGTAGAAATTCCGGCTTTTCCAAAAAAAACCCTACCTGTAATCCCATTGTGATTAACCTGTACATCTGATAATTTCACAGAGTTTGAATTACGTATGTTGTAAATTTTGAAATAAAGTGCGTTCAAAAAGAGATTTGCGTCGTTAACATTCAACATAGGCTTTGTAAACTCTTGCAGAAATTTTGTCTGTCTCACCTTTTTTCATCATGGAAATGAATGCAACTGTTAAATTTGCGCAGTTTATTCGGCTGATTGTTTGGGCAGCGGAAAGTCTTAACTAGTAGCTCAAATGTTAAAGTATAGAGATGAACTGATGGACTCGCCACCTAAATAATTTACTACTATGGAGTTTTAATCCCGCCATTTGTTAAAAATCTGAACCTACCTAACATTATGTTTTATGCAGGGGTGCCAGATGAAAAGTTGTTACACGAACGTATACCTGAACAGGCTTTACTGATTTATTAAATGAAGTGAAAATTAACGAAATTGTTGAGAAAATCTACACGCAATACAGTCATCATCTCAACTTCTCTGTGTTGTTAATAACTCAGAACCTCTTTACTCATTCAAAAATCACCCGTACAATAAGTTTATATACTCAGTTTATCTTTCTGCTAAAGTCACCTAGAGATGTAGGGCGGATTTGCACCTTGGCATGGCAAACAGGTTACAGTCATTTAATCATCGAAGCTTATAAAGATGCCACTCAGGAGCTGCATAGTTATTTACTATTTCATTTAACTAAGAGTTGCTCCAATGTTCTGAGATTGCTTAGTAAGATTTTTCCTCACGAAAAACCTATCATGGTCTATGCGAATAAAACACGGGTTTAAAGATGCTGAACGTCATTTTTAAATTGACCGAATAGGGACGTGATACAATAATGTTTTCTCTGGTTGTGAAATATCGTCGTTTTCTAGGAGCTTTGAAACACTCGACTCCTCAGCATAGGAAAGTATTAATGCAACATGCAACCTTTAATCAAGTTAAAGCACTGTGTGAGATCTGTCATAACATTTTACACCATAGAGTCGACTGGGTACCACCCATTAAACAGCATTTGTTGAAAATAAAACGTTTAGTCTATAAAAAAATTCATTAAGGGCCAAGAGAACTTATCTGAACCAACACGGAAACAGATTCGTGCTACCACTTTTGCTAGGAAGCATAGGTGCACCTATTTTAAATAAATTAATTAGTTAAGAACATGCAATAGTACGTTTTACTATCTGCTCATGAATATCAAAGGTTCCTTCACACTACGGTCCAGAGCATCCCAATGTTATCGCGTCTTGCAGAACATACCCAACCTATGGCGAAACCGAGTGTGGTTAATGATGTTGAAAAAAAAACGTAATAAACAACTGGATGCTCAAATCAACGAGATTATTAAAGCATCAAATTTGAATGCGCATCAGAAAATGGACCTTTATTTAAATACACTTCAAAAATATCTAAAAGCAAAGCGCCGTGAAGCCCATTCGAAACAAACAAGTCTTTCAATCCAAACCGAACCTCAAACACCTTCACCGCAATCCCTTCAAGAAACACCTATTTATCTGTATCCACAACAACTCGTCTATTCACCCGATTTTCGCACGTCTACAGGATTAAAAGAGAAAATCCACGATGATGTCGATAACACAATGGTTAGTGCACCTGACTAGCCCTACGACGAGGTCAGATGACCAGAAAACATAGCGAGTTTGCCTGTTGAGCAGACCTCCCCAACTACAAGTTTCATCAAGACACTTCAAAAGAGATCTGATGTTATCACGTGGATTAAAAAAAAAAACTCTGTCAATCGGCAGGAAATCAATACGAGGATCGAACAATAATAGTTTAATACAAGACATATTATCACCAAACCCCAAACTGAAAAAGGCTCTACCTGGGCGAGCTCTGTTTACCAACGTGATACATCATATCAAAATCCCTGAAGAATTAATCGTGAATCCTGTGTATCGGCCTGCGATCGCATCTGACACGTCAAAGCTCACTTGGCTGCATTATGATAAATAACAATTTAACGTAAAAAATTAGTTTATATTGCAATGATAAAATTAATTATAATGTTTGTAAAATTTTAATAAAAATGTAATTAAATACATGGAAACTGTCGATTGTGTAATTTATTTATTTATTAATTTAGGTATTTATTTTTTTATTTATTTATTAGAAATTAAAAGTAACCACAAACAAACACAAATTCAATCTGAATTCGAAAAGTTTATTTGAACAAATAAATATACAGAAATTGAATAAAACAAATAATAATAATTAGAATAATTAAACAGAATAATTTAAAGGTTTGCGGCATTGGTTCCATTTGGATTTTTGACAGGTATTAAATTCAGAGTTACTAGTATATTCGTCTCGAATGATTTCACATTTCATGAGTAAGTCGTTTAAAATCATTTGTATGAATGTTGTTCAACATGTCTGCCATTGAATAACCACTGGCTGCTAATTTCAGATAATGTAAACAGTGATGACCGCCGGTGTAAGACATCTGATGTTGCACTATTCTCGTCTTGTAGATCCATTTTCCGCGTGCATAAACATGAACGTTTGAATTTGTGGTTGAGGAAAAATTCCAAAAGAATCAAAGATGTATGGTTGTTTGGTGGATGGTATAAAAATGCCAACCAGTGTGAGCCTGGATAACTGGAATCATCCATATTAGCAGTGAGTAAAGATGGGTGAATAGGTTTGAGCTGTAGTACCAAATCCACTGGGAAAACACCTCTTGCCATAGAACACATGCACGGATCTCTCTTGAGGGCTCTCCAAAGCTCTTACATATCCATCGACCTTAATTCGTGAAATCGAAGCTTATGGTTCTGTCTTTATTGATTTCTAGGAGATTCTGATATAGACAATAAGCAATCAGGTTCATCGAATTAGCTAAAGGCTCGGAAAACTGAACTTCGACGCTTAACGTACCATTACGTATAAGGATATATCTATCTGTATAATAATTCCGGTCCCCTGAAAGATCAAAGGCCAGAATTGTGTAACCAGAACAAAATCGAACTGGCTTGTCTACATCTCTGTCTTCTTTCCAAATCCCGAGTGCCTTAAGGGAATGAACAAACTCTTTCAGGTATGACTCAGAGGGTTTAGAGGAATTGAATGAGCATCCAATGAGAGGGAGAGGAAAGATAGATTGAAATGTTAAAAGTTGAATGGGTTCGAAGTAAAAGAATCATTCTGGGCTTCACTCATTGTAAATGCAAAAATCAAGCGGGAAGGAATCTGACTAGTAATTAAGTTCTGTACGAAATGATTTCTATTTCCAGTAGCAATACTCACTGAACTCATTTCAACATGCCCGATAGGGTAAAACGCGTTAGTGGTTTGCAGAGTCTTTGCATGGGCTAATAGTGTAGCTGAGTTAACTTAAACTCACTCAACATTCAGCGTTGCTTTTCGGAATGTAATCTGGTAATTTTGATTAACTCCATCAGACATCAGAGCAAAGGAGGGTTTACTTCTGTAAAGTCTCGGATGAAAATCCGTAGAGTTTAGTAGCAAACGACATTGAAGAAAGATGTCTAAAATGGAGAGGTCCTTCCATGTAGTAACCGCCATTTCGTGCGAGTTTTTTACCTAACTTAGTTGTTTGTATCGTCGGCACTGTCCATTTTACCGCT
Organism: Rhysida immarginata; assembly: GCA_023313115.1. Taxonomy (NCBI): domain Eukaryota; kingdom Metazoa; phylum Arthropoda; class Chilopoda; order Scolopendromorpha; family Scolopendridae; genus Rhysida; species Rhysida immarginata. The sequence continues at coordinate 864,411 of JAHWFO010093546.1, forward strand.
CGTGTCTTTACAATACCCAGCTGTTGTGATTTGACTTCTTTTAGAAGTCTGACCATAGTTCAAAAGAGTTTCAAAATAAGCTCTGTATGGATATAAGTTATTACTATGACTAGTTAATGTATCACCCAGATAGCAGTCGACTTGTGAAAATAACGAATGTAAGAAAAGGTTCACAGGCCCTTTTTTATCACCAGCTGGTAACTGTCCATCTCCTTTGTAGATAACGACTTCTAAGCTTAAGGTAGTTTGATCGATATCCATGTAAAAATCTGCCAAACCAGGTACGTAGAATTCAATAGATCCGTCTTGGCTGATGATGGCTGTTGGTTGATATCTTGTGACGTGCTGTTTTTCCTGCTGACTGCTCATGTGGGGAATAGAAAAAATGTCGAGATCGCTGCTGAGACATTCAGTGCTCATCTGATGTATCATTGATGCCATGATTATGTATGTATTAGGCGAAAACTGATGATAAAGGTCGTATGTCTAAAACTGGCTTAGAATGTAATTTTGCAGGTCTTTTTGTTGACTTCTTCTGTTTTTTCCTCTACTTCTTGTGTTTCTTCTGCTTGTTTTTCAACTTTTTTGAACGCTGCACTCGGCCTCTTCGTTTGTATTCTCTAGCTAGAAAGGACTCTAAGCTGTTGCCCTAGGTCTCTTTACATGTGAATGAGTAGGAAATGTCGAATTTCGTCTTTTAACACGCCCTCTGCTGCTCTTAACTCTAGCACCCATTTCCTGTAGGACACTACTTCCAGTCTCTTTCATTCGGGATGACAATGACTGTTTGAGATTTTGACCATGTATCACATCATTAAAAACGGAAACACCACCCTTTAGGGCATGGCGACCGAGAATCTTGCCCATGGATTTGAGTAAAGGTATTGCAAAGAGAAAGAGATTTGAAAATACTGAACCAACCCCATTGCCCCTCTAGAAAACCAACCCTCTAGACACTGGTAAGCCATTCCCTCTCAGGTTTAAATAGTAACGCGAAATTACTTCTTGGTTCGGATGATAGGGGATATGCATCTTGAAGTAATTTAGGAGGACAGAAAAAAATCAACCTCGCACTGCAGTTGTTTCTTACAAAAATGTAATTTCACTACGGTTTTGCCTGTTAAAAACGAGAGTAAATCCCCATGGTCTGAATGAACCGCGATTTCAATCGTGTCTATGACGTTTTTACTTAAAGGAAAGTAGTCAGCTGAATGAAAATCCTGATAAATCACTTCTCGCCTGGCATGTTAAACTGGAATAATTCGAAGGAGCGCTGCGAATGTGTTACCCACAACTTGCGATTGTATGATGTCTATATATCGATAATAACCATGTATGCCTCGTGTAAGATCTATTGGGGTTGAACCCTCACCAATAACGCGTTCCAAGTCAGAAAGTTCAGCTTTTAAATCCAATGTGTAACATAGACCCTCGCTAAAACTAATATAACGCCCGAATGTGCATTTGAAATGAAAATATTTGTTAGGCGTGAGACTGATTTTGTAAAATGGCTGTTCTTTCAATGGAATCAACTTAACAAGCGCATCAGCAACATCCCTACGACTATCATAATACCCTTCGGGAATTTTTAAGATGCTCTGTTCTGGAGTGTTAGGCAGATCAAATATAACACAACGGATAAACCCGTCATCTGTGTCGTTTAAAGGCATAGTAATAGGTGTTTTAAATTTCTTGTACAGAAACCTATCAGATATAAATCCAATGTTGACAGCTGCTGGGAATTCAATGTACCATGATGGGTACCCCGTAAACCATACAAAATCATTAACCATCTTTGTCTTGATACCTGCCGTTCTAAAACTTTCTTTTAGAAAATCAATAGCTCCTGCCCTACTTTGCAATTTGGTACTCTTAAATTCAACAATTTTTTGGTACAGGGATGCCGACTTGGGATACCTTAACGTTACAGAAAAACGGACACCCACTTAAATGGCAAGTTGTAATCCGGAGTTAGAGAGAAGCGTTCCTCGTAGAATGTATTAGGTGAAACAGTAAACACCTTACAGAATTCAGGAGTGTTAAATCGAATCCCTACATTCAGAGACAAACTCATGGTGACGTTTTGGTCTAAAGAATTGTTATGGGAAAAGAGAACATGTTTCAAATAGGCTTGTAAGACAAATTCAACTTTGATTATGAAAGCCTGAAGCATTGGAATTCTTACCGGTGAAACAATGTTGAAATCGACTTGTTCATCTATGAGATCATCCTTAAAATCTATTTCGAAAGTGTTGTTTACAGCCGTAATGTTCTTGAAGAGGGCCGGGAAATGTGTTTCCGTTAAACCAACCTCCCATCACCCTTGGAATCGTCCGTGGCAGTCGTGTAATAAAATGAGCTGTTGTATTGGAATGAATTTGCTCACCAGTAGGTGAGTTTGATGGTAACTAACATAAAAATCAGTGTCTTCATACATGGTGGTTGTTCACAAACCCAACTGCTGTCAATCACAACTTGTCAAGCGATTAAAAGTTCTACCTCTCGAACCTAGCTGTTCATGCTGTCAGGGTAACCTTACCATTTCACAAAAGCTTCACGAACACCGTGCCTCCTGCACCAGCGAAAAATCTGTTCAATTTTAAAATCTTCAGGCTTTTTCACCTTTTGTAACTTCTGATCGTAGAATATATCTGAGATGTTGCTGCCATCGTAATCTTTAATTTTATACACAACAGGTTTTCTATAAACCTCAAACACCTCCTCAGTCCAGTTTGGATGATAGCCTTTATCAAATATGTTTTCACTTTCCAAATACATACATAATCTCCAATTTGCAACCTTGGATTTGTTTGTGGTACTGTTATAAAAAAAACTTTGTTGTTTCAGCCATAGAGCTGGGGCAATACATTCATTGATAACAGAGCTGGTGCCATATCCAGGGTTCTGTGACTGCGGTTGTTGTAGCTTAACACGAGGTCTGGTAAGGCGCCGATGTACCTGTGTTTGTTGGTAAATGTAAAAAATTTAAACATCCTCGTTTTTAACATGCGGCTGAATCATTCAAATCGATGTTGACTTCTTTTAAATAGTCTTGAACGTGCTTGTTTGTAATCTCCTTTGTCCTGACTTTGTTTTTAGGGGAACGACCTATCATAGCAAGAGAAAACATCGATGCAGATAAGTAGAAATTTATATCCATCGTTCTATTTTGATAGACTGGTTAGAACGACCAAGTCCATTTGAAACTGCTCAAATGGAGAATATAGACGCATGCGATTATGCGGGTAATAATGCCAAACCGATTTATGCAGTGTATTAGCTCTCACACCCCTTAACCGTTCACATGTCTCTTTTTCAGAATGATTTGTTTGTATAGCTCAGCCTTTCACACCACCAAATCCGGCTGCATTAGCTGGGTCATACAATGCTTCATCTATGACCCAAACTTAAATTAAGCTATGTAAAGAGCACATCTGTATTTATTTATTTATAAACCTGTATATGCGAGTTCAGTCCCACCCTTTTAGTCAGCATTAGTCACTACGCAGATACACACTTCTCAATTAAAACAATGTACTCATTATCAGAAAATTAAAAACAAACAATACACCTTGAAACAGAAATAGTTTTTTTAGAAATAAATGTAAAAGAGCTTGGAAAAAATTTGATTGCCTGAGAAAAAATAGTTAATTAGTACTTAGGCAATCAAATTGTGAGTGCCAGTCATCTTAGCAACTCGCGATTTCCTTGTTGTATAAGGGAATCAAGGCGTGTTCACACTGACACCAGGAATTATGAAATTAAGTTTATTTTCAGCCTTAGGCCACCTGATCATGGCTGCCATCACGTGATTAATCAAGAAAAGACCATGAGCCAGCTGTACGACCCCACCCACAATCAGTAAACCTGATCAAAAAGTAATCAAAAATGAACTTCAACATCAAAGATAAATAAAACCACACCCAAACGACCAAAAATGACCACACCCAAAACAGACCACCCAAAAACAGGACTACAATCTAACCAGGACTACACCCAGAAAAATAGGACCCCACCCAAAACAAGGACCAACATCCAAAACAAGTACGACACACAAAACAAAGGACACACTCAAAAAGAACTAACCCCCCAAAAAACCCACACCAGAGGGCCAGAGTAAGACCAAAAAAAGGTAATGCCTTAGAAAAGCAGAGACACACCCTACCAAATAGCCCTGGGATACAAATCGAGGGATAGGTTCCCAGGGGACCTTAGAGCAGGCTGAGAACAAAAGAAAAATTGTCGGCATCTTTTGATCTTTTGAGAAATCCCCCCCTCCACATTTTTTCACGATCCGATCGACACCTCTTCTCCTGTATGTACTATCAGTTGGCTGTATTGATTGTATGATATTTATACAAATGGAGACGTTTCACTGCAGGCTTTTAGCCTTACTTTTTGATCACTCTGATTTTTTGTGAATTGGTGTCATCCGTCGCAGAGCTAATGGGTGCAGTCTGTCGAGCAATTTTCCAAAAATATCACATTTGGAACAGGTTGTTAAGAGGGCCATCCTTTCTGTTAAAAATGAAGACGTCCACGTAATAAAAAATCAAATACTTGAATTTCACCAGATGTAGTCTGTTGTTACTGTAGGACATATCGATGAGGTCATCATTTTCACGTCGCAATTCCTAAACTCCCGTGATATGGCTGGATTTTCACCACATCATCTTTTACTTAAAAGTGGAACTTCTAATTATTTTACTTCCTAACCTCGACCCGCCAAAACTTTGCAACGTTACTAAGCTATGTGTGAAGATAATGCTGCTCAAAATAATTGAGACAACTATCTTAACAAGAAAGGGAGAAAATGAAACAGTTTTTATCGCATGGATACCACTCATTCCGACGGATCTCCCTTTAACTTTCAGAGATTGCAATTTCCAGTGAGACTTGCAGTATCGATCACGATCAAGAATTCGCAGAGGCAGTCTATTAAGTATTGCGGGGCGGTTTTGAGATCCCATGTTTCTCCTATGGACAACTTTATGTTGCTTGCTCAAAGGTGGGTTCATCCAAGAATTTATGTATTTTTGCTCTGGAGGTGAAACTATACTCTGTCCAACGAAAGAAAAACTAGGTGTGTTTAATTTAATTTCCGATTTCAATTGTTAAACCTGGTTGCTAAGTAAAATTAACAATCGCTAACGAATGAAATCAGAAATTTAACAGGATACCCCCAATTTTTCTTACATTGGATAGAGTATAACAAGATAAGAGAAATAGGTTTTTTTTCAAACCAAGCTTTTATTATGTTTTATTTACGCCCGTATTCACCATATTTTAAAACGAGTTTAAACTCGAGTTTAAGCATAACTCGTATTCACCACGCAGTTAAATGCTGTTGAGTTTAAGTTGCTTCATACGGCTGCTTAAGTTGATCTTAGACCGATGCGCATGCACAGTTTATCTCCAGCCAGTTGGTCAAAGAAAAACAACATGGAGGACAATATGCAGTCTCATCTTACTCTGGAAGAAGTTTTGTTTCTAAACAAATTCATTCGTCGTAACTGATGAATCTAATAAGAAAATAAGATTTTCTGCTTTGTACAACTTGACGAGGTTGATTTTTGAAAGCACTGTTGGTTATCGCATGAAACTTTCTTGAAGGAGACCAGCAAGCGCACTGTTGTTTAGTCGCCATGGCCTTGCTTGGAATGAAATATGACCGTGATGTCAGGTCATATACGGGTCATAGGTCACCAACCGCTGTTTAGCTCGTCCTTTGGCAAGTGAGGCTTGAAATTTCACTTTCATTTGAACACGATTGGTATTCTTCAACATTTCAAGGTGGCAGCTTGGGTAAGCTGTAACGTAAGTCAAACGTCGTTGTGTCGTCTTCTGTTATTGGTTCAAAGTTTCACGTGACCTACGACACGTATATGATCTGACGACACGGTCATATTTCATTCCAAGCATGGCCATGGCGATAAATAACAATGTGGTAAGAATGTCGCAACAACATTGTGGTAAAAATAATTTTACTTTCAACGTGTACAGAAAAGCAAATTTATATTTAAACAATGTGGTGGTAATTTTTCTCAGTTTGAGAAAGACGTTTTGGTCTCATGTGTGAAAAATTTCGCAAATATCATCGACGAATGAATATGTTTGTGACTAATGAATTTGTTTGCGACGAATTAATTTGTTTAGAAACAAAACGTCTTCAAAGTACAAAGACTGCATATCGTCCTCCATGTTGTTTTTCTTTGGCTGGAGTTGCTGAAGATACAATGCACATGCGCTTCAGTCTAAGATCGACTTAAGCGGCCATAGAGGGCAACTTAAACTCAGTGACGTTTAAGTTGACTTAACCGTTTGGTGAATATGACACGTTTGAGTCCGAGTTTAAAACGTACTGAATATGGGTGTAAGATATTTATCATTGGCCAATGAAATATTGGTGTATACTAATCAGGTTAAAACGAAGTTGAACTTTTTAAGCCTGCTTGCAAAAGAGCAGTTAAGCTGCTATTGGTGAATATGGGCGTTAGTTGCAGCAATAAAACAACAGATGTATTTTACTCTTGCCATAACGAATTGTCCAATTGCCACAACAAACAATTCGTAGTAATGAATTTGTACCATTAGAACACGAACCAGTGAACCGAATTGAAAATTTTTTTCTTTATCATAAATTGTCATCTTTCAGCTTCCTAGCTTGTCGGGAAGTTGGTTTATTATTGATTGCAAGATTTGACCTAAAGAATACTAACATTGCAAGTTTAATAAAAGCTTTTAAAAATGTTTTTAAAGTTAAATTATTATTATGATGAATGTAAAGAATATTCTTTTATATATTGTAAATAAAATTATTTCGTTTTCACACTAAAAAAAGGATTATTCTAAAGTTGTGATTTGTTCCCCTATAATAAATTTTACAGATGGAGTATTCTTTAATTTCGATGAAATTAAACTTGATCCAGTTGAATGTTAAAAACTCACGACATTCGGTAGATCCAAACATTGGAGGTTTTTTAGAAGAATTCTATGTAGATGTTGACAAACAGTCTTGGTGAAATGGTGGTAAGATGACTGCAGTTGCTGAATGTTGGATTCTCACAAACAGTAACATAAATTAAATGGAAAAATGTTAGTACCGTTATTCTGAATACAGACGATGAAACTGTAGCAATGAAAAGGAATGCGAAAATATTTTATTGTGTGATAACTACGTTACTGATGGATAAGCGGCAGTGCCATGGAAGGAGTAGAATGAGAAGCGAAGCTCCTAACAGTTCCAATGCTAAATCAGTGAAATAAAAGAGGAACAAATCCATGCAGCTGATGTCGATTTGGGTCAACTTCTGCTGTTTTTACCCCCTGTTGTTATTTTATTGCTGCCATGCGAGAATGCCCTCCGCAGTTCTACTATGCCCTCTTCTTCCCCCTAGATGATATTTAAAAAATTTTTTTTTCTTTAAGGAAGTTGCAATGGTTTGCCCCTTTAGAATCTGCTTCCGTGTGCTCTCCATGTTGACGTTAGAAACAAAATTTTTGATGAAATGAAGAAATATATAATTGAAAGGCAGACATTGAGGTTACTTGGCTCCTCTTTGGCAAACGCAATGCCATAGTAATAGAAAAGAAAGTACAACAGCTCCCGAACCAGCCACACCCCCGCCTGTTACGGCATGGTAGCGCATTTCATTGATTTTGGCAACAGTTAATGGTTATTATTCAATAAAAGCACGCCATTTCTATTATACAAGGACCAGACAACATAACTATGCTTCCAGTTTTGGATTTAGAAACTTTTTTGAAAAGTAATAGCCCTCACTCTGAAGTAAGACCTCAGCATGGTTAAGTGCCGCCCATCTTGTCAGGTGAGCGTGGGATATATGTGTCTTCAATCTAAAATTGTCCACAACGTCCAAGTTCTCTAACAAAGTTGTTTTTTAATTTTTAAAAAAAATGCCTCGCTGTTTTGATACTAGTTTCTTCAATAGAAACATTGTTTATACCTGTGTGGTTATAATTCTAAATAAGTCTAAAAAGTTTATAATTTGCAAGAAATGGTTGGAATTATATGTAATTTCTTGATTCTGTGCCATCGGAAACTTATTTTGCTTTACGTATTTAAAAATTACAGTAGCTTTCTTGTCAAGCTTTTATTAGCATTTGTACATGTATTTTATTTGGGAAAAAATGAGAAAACAAGAATTAGCAACTTAGGGATCGTTTACAAAATATGTTCGCTAAAATGACAAAATTTTAACCCCTTCCCCTTTGTAACACTGAAACATTAACAAAACCCCTCCTCCAAATGAATGTACATAATTTATTAGAATACCCCTCTCCCCTTTAAAAGAGGAAATCTTTTCACATAAAAGGGAGCCAGGACCACTTTTGCATAGACCGACGCGAATAATTAAAAATATTTAGGCAAACGTTCATTATTCGATACCCCTCCCCCCTACTTAACTGTTCACGTTATCACAGTTTCGAAATTCCCATTCTCTCCTCCCTGTCAAGCAAACGTATTTTTGAATGATCCCTTAAATAAGTTTAGTAAAGAAATGTAAGACTACAACAGATTTCTCATCAAACCTTCATTGGCATTTGTACAAGTAGATGTCTACTTGGGAGAAACAATAGGAAAAGAAGAGATTATCAACTTGATTAATATTAGTAATGAAATATTTGAAAAGATAACAAATTTGAATATAAATTCAGGCATTGCCTGTTGTTTGCAACATATACATGAATTCGTTCCTTATATGATATTATATTATGTGCAAACGAGATTTCATCTTGTTGCAAACACTTTGAGGCAAGACATGTCCTCCAGAATGAAGAGTAACAATAATATAAAATGAGCAAAATTGGTTTAAATGCATTTTTTTGCATGTGAAAAACAAACAATGTTTGAAGAATAAATGTTTGATTTCATTATATGATATACAAGTATCTAAAGAACTGTATTTAACACCCAACACTGTGAAAGGTTTAAAATAATAACCTAAAAATATTTCTCCCAACGTTGTATTTTTAAAATGTTTGATTTCAATTTGCTTTTTGTTTAATGTCCAAAATATAAAATTTATGTTAAAGTTGTACCACTGAATATTTATTTTATATTATACTTACGTTAAAAGAGATTGTTAAATGTGTTCCAAAAACGTTTTTTAACTTGTTAGTACAGAATTTTCCTTCCTTTCTTGAAAGGTTTATTAACATCCTTACCACCTCATTAGGTATACAATTTTTAAATGGGCTCGGGTAATTTTAATGATAATTTCCTAAATTCTGTAACGACTTTTTGCTTTGAAAGAGCTAAAAACCAGAAAAAAACACAAGAATTTAATCTTGTTAATGATCTATTTTGATCAATTTCGATTGAGGCTCCCGCACGCAAGTGGACAGTGTGTCTCGGAAGCTGTAGTACTTTCTTTTCTATTATTATGCTGCTACTTAATCCAATGATATCAATACAACTTCTGGATCGTTCACCCAATGACAGAAAAAAGCTCCCTCGCATTCCCGAAATTACAGCCTCAGTGAGTAGAAAGTTATCGACTAGTCGTTCCTGGTTACTGTCAAAACTTCCCTCTCCGTCCCCTCACATCCTCCCAATAATATCTATACAACTCCTGGATTGTTCCTGTCTATATAGAAGGCAGCTCCTTCGCGTTGCTAAAATTACAGCCTTAAATACAACTGCCTCAGTGGGTAGAAAGTAATCGAGTTGTCGTTCCTGGTTGCTTGAATTTCTGTAACACTTTCTGCTTATTATAGTATTTTTCATAGAAGAAGTCCGTTGACCTATATTCGGGTCAGAGTAGAAACCAATGAGGTGCGTGCACTGTTTTTTCCATTACTTTCTCCTGGAGCTGCAGAAACTTCAATAGAATCTATTCTTTACTACCTGATCACACTTTCCTCAACATTAAAGCCAAATTATATTGTTTTCATAAGATCATATAAAATTTGCAGATCATTTAATTTCGTTTACCTTTCATATATGAAGTTATAACTTTTTAATATAACTTGTTTTTACGAGATCAAAATTTTGTTAAAGAACGAGACGTTAAATAATGTAAACGTTAAAACAATCTACAAAGACTCAGAGAAATTATAGAAACCAAAGTTCTAAATGTTCTTAAAAAAACTTTATGAATATTATTGTTATTCATTTATTATATGAATTATTATATATTTTAAATGGTAAAAGTTCAGAGTAGCGTCTCTAATAATAACGCCAATTTCTGTGACAAATAAAGTAAGAACTGACCATTAACCTTCTGTAATCGGCCAGCGGGAAACCAATTGCCCCCTGTAACCAAATAGGTTGGGGTATATATCAGTAATTTGCACCCGGAGGGGGACGTCATAGACAGTACCGGAAAACCGTTTGAGTACCGGAAAACAGTGATCCGTGAGGCCCGCAGGGCCGAGAGTGGGACTGACGTTCGAGTGACGGAAAACAGCACGGCCCACGGGGCCGACAGTAGGACTTGCGTTTGCGATCGTGCGGATAGTGAAGATTAATAAAATATGGTAAAACATTCACTTAGAAAGTAGATATGTTAAAATAATAAATTCAGAGCATAAACGTGACGAGGCTGCCCGATGTCTTCCGTTATTATTAGGGGACGTTGCTCTGAACTTTTAACTTTTAAATATAAAAAATAGATATATTAGTTACGGTACAATAATAAATTCAGAGCATAAACGTGATGGGGCTCATCGATGCCATCCGAGAAAATTAGGAGTTGCTACACTGAATTTTATCGAGAGATAGTTTTAAAAATGCCTTTAATCACTCCACAACAATGAAAATATGAAATATCGTTTACCTGGTGTTGTAATCGGCTTCCCAGATGCTTGGCTTTCAATTCTCTGCCTCATGATCCTATAGTAAGTCTTCTAGCTTATCTTATTTTTTTATCGAGTGCATTTTCCAAACAAGGTCGGGTCTTTTTCCATGATTCCACCATTTCTATAATAGTTTCTTTTATTACAACTGTGAATCATGGCACCACGTTTATTTTTGCAAGACATGGAAATAATGTCACGGTTAATTGAAACGTTACAAGCTTCATTTTAATACGAGTCAGTAGGTGGAGCAATGCCCTCCATTTTAACTTAACCAATGCGCGCGAGAGATGAACGGAGTAACTAAGCGATAAGCAGCCAATTCTGGTTGGTTCATTTCGTTGGTCTTCTTTTATGAAAAATACTGTAGGAAAGTGATTCAGTAGTTGAACTGATATCATTGACTTAATCATGGAAGAAGAGTCGTGCAATACATTCACTTTCGCTTCATTACGATTCGACTCCACCGCTAGGATTCCTAGTGTACTTTCTATATCACAATTTCTCGAGGGCTTCGCTTCCCATGGTAGTGCTGTTATCGGGGCGCGAGTGTTTTTTTCCCAAACCACTTTTGCGAACAGACGTAGATATCGCTAAAACCTGGTGTACATAATTTTGAATTGTACAGTCGAGCGGAAACTTTTTAGAGCCTCGAGTCGGGACAGTTTATTCAAGAAATGGGGGCGATTGTCTTTCTTAGCATGAGAGATAGCAGAAGTAATTTTTGTTAATAAACATTGAGAAATTTAAATGAACAAATGATGACAAAGGTTTAATCTACAGAATAATTAATTATGTAATCAAAATAAAATTGAAGAAAAAAGGAAATTTGTCATGACAAAAATTTTTTTCCTGTTTTGGCGGGGGGGGGGGGGGGGACAAAAATATCCTTATAATTATAAAATGGCTCATCACAGCCAGACAATTGATTTACAAATATTATTCGTCTTAATGAGATGGAGTCCCTACATGTCTTATTTATTAACTGTAGTTTGCTTATACGAATGCCATAACAAATTCTTCATTTTTAGAAAAAAAATTAATATCTCTAAAAAAAGTCGTAATCAGTTGTCATAAAAACAAGCCAGGGCACAGTTTAAGGTACCCTCTAAGGATAGCCTGCAATGATAAGGGATTAATTAAGGTACCTTCTAAGTAAGTATTAATTTCATTTGCTTCTGCTGTTTGCTGTTTCGGAGGATCTGGCTGTTGAAAACTGTCACACACGCACATAAGGTAGTTTTGTTTCCAAAATGTAACATATCTTCTCAAATCATGAGTAAAAATTTCAGAGAAAAAAAATATTTGAATTTGGGAAATGAATACACACAGGCTTACCTTTCAAGTGGGCTAATAAGATCTCCAAAATTGGAGGGAACCTCCGATTCACAAGGAGATATGAAATACCGGATACGAATTTGGTTGTTCCCTCTGATTTTGGTTGTTCCATTCCACAGTTTTTACTTAATTTTTGACCACAGTTTAACACTTTATTGATTTCAGTTTGATTTGTAACACCTGCCTCCTAGATTTCCATAACTAATTAGATATTTTGCTGTTGTTTTTTTTTTTAATAATTTTTAATTATCATGAACTTTTTTAATATTTTTAAACCAATCAATCTTTAAGACATGACGTTGGCTCTGATTTTACCTAACACTGGTATCCATTTTTATACTGTTTTTTTGTGTTTTGTTTTTAGCCATATTGCTGAACTGTGGTCTTCAATCGATGTTTCTGTGCAACTGATAAAGTTGCTCTCCTCTGGATAGAAACTAAATTTAAAAAGATTCTGAAGTGTTGAATTCTGCATCCCAAACAAATATAAATATGGATCAAATTATGAAAGATACCCGTATTTCGATAAAATTTCTTTAATTTGAAATGGAGAATACATAGTATAATTCATACAGAATAAATTTTCGGTAAGGTAAAATGAATAGATAAAATAATTATGATGAAATATGGATAAAATGAGATATTACGAAAGTTTAATCTTTAATGATAGACTCAATTTTGTGACCGCTAATTATTAATTAGCATCATTTTTATTTTATAGTATCTGTTTTAGTAACAGCGTGATTGATTGAATTTAGCCACATGCACGTAGAGAGTTGTTGGGTCATGGAAAGCTCAGTCAGGTTTTATTTATAACCAAGTCTGTTGTGATGTAATTAGCAAAACTTGTATTGTTGCTAGGACCCAGACGGTCAGGTGACTTTTCCACTTCACGACCTGTCTATCTTGTTGGCCTCGTCTGCTCCTAAGCGAGGTCAACGTGATAACAAGGCCTGGAAGTGAAAAAGTCACCTAACAACTGGGTGCTAGCAACAATCCAACCTTCATTGTTTACAACAAAAGGAAGCACACTGATTGTTAATATCCAAGATGGAGACAATGAACCTTGGATTTACAGTGGCTAGAAGAAATAGTGTGCCCATTGCCGCTGATTTCGTGTCATCATGACTGATGACATCGCCAGATGGCACGACAATCTAATGTGCCGATAATTACTCTATAATGCATGGGATTGAATGTAAGTCTAACAGCACGAACGCTTTAAAAATACTTGTTTAATAAAATAAAATAAGATTGTAAACTTGAAATAATATCCAGATAAACTAATTAAATGAATTTCAAAGCAGTATTCGTTTTATTTATTATTTAATCAAATAGCTGTTGTTATAAAAAGTTAAGCGCAGAAGATAAAGTGTAATGGTTTTTAAATTGAAATGTTCTTTCTATATTTTACAAATTTCATAATTTATAATTTATTACATGTTATTGTGTACGTCTGAGCTTTAAAAGTTTACTTTTCTCACGTTTTGCACTTCTTTCTTCTTTTAGTGTTTTTACTAGAAAGTGCAAGCGCGTAAGAACGTAGAACTTGATAATGCTATTTGCTACTGCAGGGTTATATTATTATATTTTAAATTTTAATTTACAGACACATAACGAAACCGTAAAACAGATGTAAACCAACCAAGAAAAGGAGAAAAATGGCTATTCGATTAAATAAGTAATAAAACGAATACTGCTTTGAAATTCATTTAATTAGTTTATCTGGATATTATTTCAAGTTTACAATCTTATTTTATTTTATTAAACAAGTATATTAAAAGCGTTCGTGCTGTTAAAGTTACATTGAATCCCATGCATTATAGAGGAATTGTCGGCGCATTAGATTGCCATGCCATCTGGCGTTGTCATCAGTCATCATTACAATCTCATACCTGCATTTAGTCTTCAATTGACACACTATTTCTTCTAGCCACTGTACTTGGATTGCTGCTATACTCTATCCAACGAAAGTTGGAGGAAGCGTGTCCAGTTAAACTTCCTATTTCATGTTATCTCGTAGGCCTCGGCTGCTAAGTGACTTGAATCAACTCCTCCTAGAAAGAAGGCCTGTGCACTGAAACATCATACATAAATACATCATCATAAGTCGACCAAATTTAGGGCTTATTATTGGTAGAAATATGCTTAACAATGATCGCGGTATAATTGCATATATAATTCCACTTCACGGAATATGCTTAACAATGATTGCGGTATATAATTGCGGTATAATTCCACTTCATGGTCTGTCTATCTTGTTGGCCTCGTCTGCTGCTAAGCGAGGTCAACGTGATAACAAGGCCTGGAAGTGAAAAAGTCACCTAACAACTGGGTGCTAGCAACAATCCAACCTTCATTGTTTACAACAAAAGGAAGCACACTGATTGTTAATATCCAAGATGGAGACAATGAACGTTGGATTGCTGCTATACTCTATCCAACGAAAGTTAGAGGGGGCGTGTCCAGTTAAACTGCCTATTTCATGTTATCTCGTAGGCCTCGGCTGCTAAGTGACTTGAATCAACTCCTCCTAGAAAGAAGGCCTGTGCGCTGAAACATCATACATAAATACATCATCATATATCGACCAAATTTAGGGCTTATTATTGGTAGAAATATGCTTAACAATGATCGCGGTATAATGATGTAATAATGTATGAGGCCTTCTCTGTAAGAGGGATTGCTTAAATGATTTTGCACAATGATTCTGATACAATAAGATGTTTTTCGGTAATTTTTTTTCTTCATATGAGATTTTTGGGACTTTCTGGGATGAAATTTAAAGATTAAAAATTTTTTTTTGAAACAGTTAATCTTAAGAAAAAGTTTAAAAGTAGTTTCTAAGATATTTGCAACTCTAAAAAATTCCTACTTATAGATGCTAGAGAATTTTTACCTAAATATGTGACTGGTGGGGTGGGACATATGGGGAAAAATTAAAAAAATCAGTTTTAACCTTTTAAAAGGCACGCTCTTATGACTATAGCTGATTTATTGATGTTGAAACTAGCATATTATAAACGTTCGTAATATTTGCTATTGAATTTAAAATTAATATTTTAAAATTTAAAAAGTCATTCAAAATAATCAGCTAAATGAGAAACTAGATACTGTAATTAAAAAGCTGAGGTTTTTTTTCTGTTTAAAATAAGGATTTTCTTGATATTCGACGATTTTTAAGTACGAGGTCTGTCCGGAAAATATACAGATTGAGGCTACAAAAATAATACGGTTCAAGATAAAATTTAGTCACCTTCAAACAAGCACCATCTGCAGCAGCGCATATAGCCCAGCGTTGCTGCCATTGGTCGAAACAAGTATGGAATACCTCATTTGGAATGGCCAAGAGACCCACTGTCCCAATTTGTGTTGTCCACATCCTCAAATCTCTTACCTTTGAGCGCTTTCTTGATCTTCGGAAATGCGAGGTAGTGGCACGGAGTTAGGTCAGGTGAGTAGGGAGACTGCCTGACCTGAGCAATGTGGTGTTTTGTCAATAATTGCTGTACGATATGCGCTGTGTGTGCTGGAGCGTTGTTATGGTGCAGCATCCAATCTCCAGAACATCTGCCAAATGCTTATTTTAGCAATTCATAACACTCCGTTGCAGTATTACTGTAGAGGTTCGTTAATAATAAATAGAAGCATATGTTTTAAATCAGAGAATATACATTCATTACAGTACATTAGTTAGAGAGATTCTCCCAGCATTCCTCATGAATGTGCTGGCTCCCCCATACGACATTAATTAATACTAACAATGGTTGATTATTTCCAACAATCTCCCCCATAATCAAACACTTGTTTAGATTACATTAATCATATCACACATTGTTAAATGTTTGATTTTAGTAAATTTGATTCAAATTAATCACATTCCACTACTTCAGACCTTGAACTTATTAAAGTTGTTATTTAATTGCTCTAAGTCAGGTCCTAATAAGGCAATGTCATCAACATAAATCAATATAATAACATTTTTATATCTGTAGATACAAGAGCTACTTTCTAATGCTTTAACATTTATATCTTTGAAAGCACAATTCAATTCATTAAACCATGAGTTTCCTGACTGCTTTCTCTAATTTTAGAACTTTTTCTTCATAGCCTTTTTCTTCTCAACCTGGTGGTTGACACTATATGATCACAAATATCCGGACACATGCACGTTTGCGCTCTAGCCACGATTTCATGGAAATCAATAGAGCGTTGCACATCCCTTTGCCCGAATTACAGCTTCCACCCGACGGGGAAGACTTTCCACCAAATGTTGGTAGGTACTTTCCGGAATGTTCCTCCATTCCTCCCGAAGAGCGAGAATCAGTTCAGGTACAGAAGTTGGCCGATGTGATCTAGCCCGCAAGCGTCTTTCCAATTCATCCCACAGACTCTCTATAGGATTGAGGTCGGGACTTTGTGCCGGCCAACCCATTTCTTCGACCCCTGAGTCCGCAAACCACTGCCGTACACGCCTCGCTTTGTGGCACGGAGCATTGTCGTGTCGGTAGAGAAATGGCCCGTTTCCGAAAAATTGCCACAACGTTGGAAGTGCACAGTTGTCCAAAACATTCAGATAACGGTCAGAGTTCACGATTCCTTGCACAGGAACGAGCTGGCCCAGTCCGTTACAATGAAGATGAGCTCCACACCATGACTCCTCCTCTTCCGAACTTGACTGTGGGCTCTGTGCACTCAGGTAAGAAGCGTTCTCCAGGTATGCGCCAAACCCAAACTCGTCCGTCGGATCGCCAGAGTGTGTAGCGAGATTCGTCTGTCCACATTACACGTTTCCATTGGTCCATTGTCCAGTTTCTGTGGGCTTTGCACGTCGCTTGGCGTCGACCCTGCTGATGTGGGGCTTGTGGGCAGCAGCACGGCCATGGAATCCCATCGTGTGCAGTTCCCGACGAATTGTCGTGGTACTGGTATCGTTTGCATAGGCGTTTCGAAACTCTGTGGCAATTTTTTCAGCCGAGGACTTTCGGTTGCTGCGGGTGACACGACGAAGCACTCGACGGTCTCTGTCCGTTAGTTTCTTGGGTCTACCGGTTCGTTGTTGAACTGTTGTTGATCCCCAGGTCTTCCATTTCATGATGACATCGCCTGCTGTTGACTTGGGTATCTGAAGAAGGCTGGTAATGTCACGCACGGACTTGCCGCATAAGTGACATCCAACGATGGTTCCACGTTGGAACTCACTGAGCTCTGCCGAATGACCCATTCTTGCCAATGTCCAAGCAGAGTTGTGTCTGAAGGTGTGGGAAGCTATTTAAATGATGTGCAAGTCATTATCATGTGACATTGGGCCAATCGATGATCTGAGGGGTATCCGGATATTTTTGATCATATAGTGTATATATATATCTTCTTCGAGTTTTCCATATAAGAAAGCGCATTTGCTATCAAGATGCTTTGTCTTCCAACCAAATATGCAAGTCAACGCTAGCATGGCCCTTATTAATGAAAAGTTTACTACTGGCGAAAATGTTTCTCCATACTCAATATTTTCAGTTTGTTGAAAACTTTTGGCAACTAGCCTTGCTGGGTACTTCTTTATTTGACGTTTTTTACCCTTCTTTGTTGCAAGTACCCATCTACAGTTACTTATCTTTTGGTCTTGTGGTGGTTCCACGAGTTTCCATGTACTTCTTGACCTATGTGTTTCTATTTCTTCCTGCATAGCTTTTTCCCATTCATATGATTGTTTTGATGCTCTTGCTTCTTCATAAGTTTCTGGTATATGCACTTCCATATAATTCAATTCATTTGGTTTTCCTGTTCTTCTATAAGGATTTCTAACAATTTTCTTAGGTCTTCCTCGTTCTTTTTTTACTTTTTCTTGTTCCACACTTTTATTTAATTCAGTTATATCTTCTATATCTTTTTTTTCTTCTTCAATAAGGCTTTCCTCTTGTATTTCTTCTGTTTCTGACAATTCTTTCTCTTCATTGCAAATTTGATCAAAGTCTTGTAATCCATAAAAGGTATTATCTTCATTAACTCCTTCTACTCCTAACTTGGTTTCATCAAATTTTGCATGTTTTGTTTCTACAATTTCTCTTTTACTAGGATCCCATAATCGATATCCTTTTGTCCTTGTAGAATATCCTACCATGACACAATTTTGAGCTCTCAAATCTAATTTTTCTCTGGTTTCTTTTGGTATGTGTACATAAGCTAAACATCCATATGTTTTCAAATGTCGTACACTAGGTTTATGACCTGTCCATATTTTTTCAGGAACTTCTCCCTCAGTTAAAGGATGAGTCACTCTATTGCTGATATAAGCTGTGGTTACTATTGCTTCAGCCCAAACTTTAGGGGGTAATCTTGCTGCTTCCAAGGTAGATCACATTAAATCCGTAAGGGTTCGATTCATTCTTTCAGGAATTCCATTCATATTTGGTGAATATACATTCGTTTGCTCATGTTTTATTCTTTGTTGAGTGAACAGTTCTTGTAATTCTTTATTATAGTATTCCAATCTATTGTCTGTTCTTATCCTATTAATTCTTTGACCTGTAGAACACTCTGATCTCTTGATAAATAATTTAATGTACTTGCACACTTCATTCTTTCTTTTCAGACAATATACTGTTGTTCTTTTTGAGTAGTCATCTGTTAATGTCAAAAAATATTCTGAACCTCCAATACATTTGACTGAAAAGGTCCACAAAGATATGAATGCACTAAGTCCACTAAACTTGATGATTGTCTCTTGTTTATTGATGAAGAGGGTGTTTTAGTTGACTTCGCTAATTGACAACTTTGACACTTTTGTTTATCCATCTTAACTTCATCTAAACCAATTACTGCCTTGTTATTTTTCATTTCTTCTATCGTTTTCATATTTACATGACAAAATCATTTATGCCATATTTGGTTATTATCCACTTCACATGATGCTACTGTCTGACAGTTTCGTTGCTTGACTGGTCTTCCATTAATTATATAGAGTCCATTCTTTCTGTAAGCTATTGCCACAACCTTTTTGAATTTATTTTTGATTATTGTGGCTCCATTCGCAAAATGAACATTTTTCCTTTTTTCTTCTATTTGTGAGATAGAAATCAAGTTTCTTTTTACCTTTGGTACGTACAACACATTATTCAAAGTAACATTTTGTATTCTATTTCCTATTTTCATTTTCATATCTATTTCTCCAATACCATCAGCATGCAGTAGTCCACCTGCCAGTCTTTATTTGTTCCTTGTGACTGCTACGTAGGTTTGTAAATAATTCTTTCTCATAACATACATGATTAGTTGATCCACTATCCAAGATTCATCCATTAACGTCGTCTGAATCCCGTTCTATGATAGCTACAAAAAATGCTTCTGATTTTCTTTTCTCTCCTTCTTTGCTTTTGTTTTCAAACCAACAGTCTTTAAATAAGTGTCCCTTCTTTCCACAGTTACTACATGTGATATTGTTTCTGCGAGTTTGGGTCTTCTTTTCATCATTTCTTTCACCCTTTTCTTGAATATCTCTTTGTTTCCATTGGTTTTTAAAGAAATAAGCATTCTTAACCTCATTGTCTTGTTTCTGTTGATTCGGCATGTTTCTTCGTTCGTATTCGATAAGAAGCGCTTGTTTGATTTCGCTAGACTTGAATTTTTCATCATCGAGGTTAGCTAGAGACATAACTAACCCTTCGTAGCTAATAGGTAATCCAGTTAACATAGAGTATGCCAGTTCATCATCAGGAATGTTGACACCTACTTCAATAAGGTGATCACTGTAGATCTTTAATCTGTTTAAATATGAAGTCATTGTTTCATCTGGTTCTAGGTGAAATGGCACTAACTGTCTCCTTAATTGAAGTGTTCTTGGTCTTGATTTTGGTTCAAATATTTTAGCAAGAGTCAACCAGGCTTCTGGAGCTGTCTTAGAATCTACTATGTGTACTTGTTGTTCTGAAGGTACGCTTAATGCAATAGTCGTCAGATCCTTCTCATCTTTGCTTTGATATGTAGCTTGTTCGATAGCTGTTGCGTCGGGGTTTTTACTGCTGTACCATCTACGTATTTCCACAGTTCACATTCAATCAACAACATCTTAATATTATATTTCCAATGACGATAGTTGGTTGCATTTAATTTTTCTATATGAGCAATTGGCTGGTAACTGGCCATTTTTCTTCATCAACAATTGATAATCCAACGATTTTTTTTAATTTATGTCGCAATTTTGTAGTTTTATCAATTCATAATAAATATAAAGTACTTATCTTGATAAGTTTTTAAGTTCTGATTACCGTTTTTTATCGTTTTCTTGTGAGCACGTTGTCGAGCTTTGTTGATTCGTGAAGTTCATTAATGGCTGCTTCCGTTTTTCTCGCTCCTTTGTTTAGCTTTATTCACGCAAAACATTTCTTACTTTCTTGCTTCTGCTTTATAGTCGTTTATCGTTGGCATTATTGCTTGCTTCATATTTATTTTTAGTTTGATTTATGCTGGCCCATAACCATTGTAGAGGTCCATTAATAGTAAATAGAAACACACGTTTTAATCAGAGAACATATATTCATTACATTACATTAGTTAGAGAGATTCTCCCAGCATTCCTCATCAATGTGCTGGCTCCCCCATACGATATTAATTAATACTAACAATACTAACAATGGTTGATTATTTCCAACAATTACCGATTTTAATACATACCTTGATGCAATAACATTGCTCTATGCTTTCTGTTTGCATGGTGAATATGACAGAAAAGAAAAACGTTCTGCTTTAGCGTTTAACAACAAATTTCATTACGTCATCAGCAGAAATGTCGTCATACGATCCAGATAGGAAAAAGGTGCAGAGAGTTCTACTTTTTTTTGTAGCCTCAATCCAGATACTTTTTGGAGAGGACTCCTATGTTGAATTATCCGTTATTTTCAAGTAAGTTTAACAATTTCTAATTACGTAGTTTTTTTTATTTTAACTGGTCAGGTTTAATAATTTTTGTACAAATATTTGTTCCGAAAATTCATATTATCCAAAAAATTCACTAAATTATCAATTACATTTAATTGTACCAGGATCCCCCAATGATCGAAATTCGATCACATTTCTGAGAATAAAAATATATGTGTGATTGTTCTAGCCTCAATCTTGCTTATTAATAAACTTTGATGAAAAATAGATAAGACAATAAATATCCAAAATGCTTTGCTGACATTTCTGAAACTTCCGATTCATTTCCCAATAATAACTTCGAAAATTTCTCGGAATAATATTTAAAGCACATTAAAAGGTATCTTTTAATATACCTATCGAATTATTATATAAATATAATATTTATATTTACTCTAAATTGCCCTCCCTATAACTGCATCTCCCCCCCCCTTCCCACTGGAATATTAAGGTCTGTTTCGGACCAAAATGTGATAACTTTATTACTAAAGAAAGTTTTAAAATTTTGCACAACATAAAGTAATACGAGGCTCGTCCAGAAAATAAGTTCCGTTCGGTAATAAAAACAAAACTACCACATATATATTCAAAATTTTTTCTTTACCAGATTCTATGTACCTTTAACTATTTTTCCACATAGTTTCCAAGTTTATTTAAGCACTTGTCATAGCGCTCAGTATACTTCCCCATGATCACTTCGTAGAAGCTGCCGCCGGTAAAGAAAGTCACGCAGTTTTCACTTGTTCATCGTTGTTGAAATGCATGCTGCCGATGATCTCCTTTAGATCCTGGAACTGATGGTAGCCACTGGATGCGAGGTCCGGACTGTAAGGTGGGTGGTAAAGTTGTTCCCAAACCAAAGATCTGATTAGTTGGGAACAACTTGACCACCCGCCTTACAGTCCGGACCTCGCGTCCAGTGACTACCACCTGTTTCGGGAGCTAAAGGAGTTCATCGGCAGCATGCATTTCAGCGACGAAGAACAGTGAAAAATGCGTGACATTCTTCACCGGCGGCAGCTTCTACGAAATGATCATGGGGAAGTACATTGAGCGCTATGACAAGTGCTTAAATAAACTTGGAAACTAGGTGGAAAAATAGTTAAAGGTACATAGAATCTGGTAAAGAAAAAATTTTGAATATATATGTAGTAGTTTTGTTTTTATTACCGAACGGAACTTACTTTCTGGACGAGCCTCCTATACACCATATTGCCATTGTTGACCGGACACTTTCGATTTTAGAAGTTTTGTCGAGTATCTAGAAGAAGACTTGACATTGATAATTATCCTGAAATTTCAGGGGCGTAAAAAGGATGTTACACCTCATGTTTCAGCGAAGGTTTTCTCCCGAAGGCAAATAGGGGACCAGCAAGGAATGAACCAGAAAAATAATGTTTGGATTCACCCTGTAAAAAATAATGCTTGAAATGCATTATAGCTGTAGCATATGCTTAAGAGGCTTGTTTTACTTTTCTGTGTTCATTTGTATGAGAATAGCACGTATATACATGGAGATATAAAGGTTTATTTATAAAGGTCGAAATGTTTTCGTAAGTTTTTTGTTTATAACACGCAAGATTTTCAACCCAATGCAATGCCATTTACAGAAAGCTTGACAAACTACAGTACAGACAAGACCCCGCTATCAGAATAGAAAAATATTAAACATTTGAAGAAATATGAGCATTTTTACTAAATAATGTTTAACTGCCCATGCGCATGCATTACAGAATTGTAATTTGCATAATTTATTAGCCAAATGTATACAGCTACTCATATATAAAGCCCAAGCAAATATTGTGTAAATTCAGAAAGATATCGTCGATGGAATGAGTTGAATTTTAGTTGCTCTCAAAAATAAACAAAACGATAAGGGGCTTTCTCCAAACTTTTATTTTTGGATTGGACACCAGTATCAACTTCTTCTCCTTACACTGACATGAAAAAATGTTGAGTTCATATTGAATTCATATCAGCGTAAGAAGAAGAAATTGGTACTGGTGTCTGATCAAAAAATAAAAGTTACGAGAAACCCCCTATTGTTTGTTTATTTTTGAGAGCAACTGAAATTCAACTCATTCTATCGGCGATATCTTTCTCAATTTTCAGGATATTTGCTTGGGCTTTTTATAAGAGTAGCTCTGTACATTAGCTAATAAATTATGCAAAAGCCAATTTAGTAATGAATGCGCATACACAGTTAAACATTATTTAGTAAAAATGCTCTTATTTCACCAAATATTTAAAAAATTTTTATTCTGATTGCAGGGTGTTGTGTGTACTGTAGTTTGTCAAGTTTTCTGTAAATGGCATTGCATTAGGTTGAAAATCTTGTGTGTTATAAATAAAAAAGTTACAAAAACATTTCGACCTTTTTAAAGAAACCTTTATATCTCCATGAATATACGTGCTATTCTCATACAAATGAAGAAAGAAAAGTAAAACAAGCCTCTTAAGCATATGCTACAGCTACAATGCATTTCAAGCATTATTTTTTTCAGGGTGATTCCAAACATTATTTTTTTGGTTCACTTCTTTGCTGGTCCCCTATTTGCCTTCGGGAGAAAATCTTCGCCGAAATATGAGGTGTAACATCCCTTTTACACTTCTGAAATTTCAGGATAATTCGTCAAGTATTTAAACCATACCTTTTTAAACCACACATGTGATTTTACCTGATCAATTTTTTGATTTCGTTAATTCTCCCCCAAACGTTGATTCATTACTGATTTTTTATTAAAGTTTTTTTGTGATACTATTGTGTTGAGGTGGTACTTTTATAGGCCCCTTTGTCGTTTTTCACCTGAAAGCGATTTTCGCACGTTTACTCGTGATTTAATTCTTTTTTACATTGTCAGCATTCATTATTTCAATACCTATTAAATCCGTTTTTTCGTTCATTCGCATGTTCATTATTACTTGCCTGTACTACTGAGTCAAAAATCAAATTTTTGATTTTACTTAAAATTTAAAAACTTTTAATTTTCATGTTTGTAATTACCTTTCTCAATGTTTTCCTAAATTTAACGACTTTTTCATTTTTAGTTTTCGTGTTTTAAGCTTGTGTTCATTTTAAGTTAAAATAGCCATCACACTTAAAGTTCTTATCATAATTTTATGAGTGTTATTCGTTGTTTGATTACAACCAGTTAACTTTTTACATTGATTTTATAAACATTAAAAATTTCTATTGAGTACTATATTACAATGCATTTTAAAAAAATAATTATAATTTACAAAAATATTGGTTAAATTACGCTATGTCAATTACAATGGTAATTTTGTTTTAAAAAATATCATGATAAACCTTGTTTAAAAAATTAATACATATACACTATATGATCACAAATATCCGGACACATGCACGTTTGCGCTCTAGCCACAACTTCATGGAAATCAATAGGGCGTTGCACATCTCTTTGCCCGAATCACAGCTTCCACCCTTCGGGGAAGACTTTCCACCAAATGTTGGTAGGTACTTTCCGGAATGTTCCTCCATTCCTCCCGAAGAGCGAGAATCAGTTCAGGCACAGAAGTTGGCCGATGTGATCTGGCCCGCAAGCGTCTTTCCAATTCATCCCACAGACTCTCTATAGGATTAAGGTCGGGACTTTCTGCCGGCCAACCCATTTCTTCGACCCCTGAGTCCGCAAACCACTGCTGTACATGCCTTGCTTTGTGGCACGGAGCATTGTTGTGTTGGTAGAGAAATGGCCCATTTCCGAAAAATTGCCACAACGTTGGAAGTGCACAGTTGTCCAAAACATTCAGATAACGGTCGGAGTTCATGATTCCTTGCACAGGAACGAGCTGGCCCAGTCCGTACCATGAAAATGAGCCCCACACCATGACTCCTCCTCCTCTGAACTTGACTGTGGGCTCTGTGCACTCAGGTAAGAAGCGTTCTCCAGGTATGCGCCAAACCCAAACTCGTCCATCGGATTGCCAGAGTGTGTAGCGAGATTCCCCTGTCCACATTACACGTTTCCATTGGTCCATTGTCCAGTTTCTGTGGGCTTTGCACCACTCCAGACGTCGCTGGAGTGCAGTTCGCGACGAATTGTCATGGTACTGGCATCATTTGCAGAGCGTTTCGAAACTCTGTGGCAATTTTTTCCGCCGAGGACTTCCGGTTGCTGCGGGTGACACGACGAAGCACTCGACGGTCTCTGTCCGTTAGTTTCTTGGGTCTACCGGTTCGTTGTTGAACTGTTGTTGATCCCCGGATCTTCCATTTCATAATGACATCGCCTACTGTTGACTTGGGTATCTGAAGAAGGCTGGAAATGTCACGCACGGACTTGCCGCATAGATGACATCCAATGATGGTTCCACGTTGGAACTCACTGAACTCTGCTGAACGACCCATTCTTGCCAATGTCCAAGCAGAGTTGTGTCTGAAGGTGTGGGAAGCTATTTAAATGATGTGCAAGTCATTATCATGTGAGATTGGGCCAATCGATGATCTGTGACGGGTGTCCGGATATTTTTGATCATATAGTGTATATACTGGGTGTTTATAAATTGAGTAAAGATTTTTTGGGAGATGATAGAAGAGGTCCTTATAAGTATTTTTTGTCATATGAACATGGGGTCCCCGCAGCTTCGTTTACTTATAATACTGCATTGAACAATCAAATGACACTAGGACGCAGTGTGCGTTAGTAGGCCTAGATTATTTTATTTTTAACAACTAACACAAGCAATCTACTGTATGACTTTTACAGTAATTGTTCGAAATGACCACCATTTGCTTCACAGCACAATTCGCAACGCCTTATGATGGATTCCAGTACGCGTGAAAACAGTTGATTTGCACGGTCGCTGATGTCACATGCTGCCGCGACAACATGAGCCGCTAATTCTTCTTTGGTATCTAAGGGTTCGGAGTACACCATTGATTTTATGCTTCTCCATAAAAAAAATCCATCGGTGTGAGATCTAGCGATCTCGGTGACCAAGCAACTGCGTCCCGGTGTCATTTGATTGTTCAATGCAGTATTGTAAGTAAATGGAGCTGCTTAGACCCCATCTTCATATGACAAAAAATACTTCTAAGGACCTCTTCTATCATGTCTTACGTACTGGGTAAAAATGCAAAGGGTTTTTTTAATTTTTACATCAGGTTGTTTCGTATTTAAGAGGTAATTTTTACTTACCGACCTTAAAAAAATTGCTGATTTGTTGAATTGGTTTTTTGAATTTTTAAATCCATACGTAAAGTTTTCACCTGTCTTTTTTTATTTTACTCTTTTTGACTTTAAGAAATTGTAAAAACGTTTTGATTTAATCGGTTATTTTTTGGTGGTTGAATTTTGAAAAAAATTACTGATCGCTATTTTTGAGTGAGCATTGGTAAACACTCACTCAGGTTCTGTTAAACCACAAGGGTAACTTACAGATAGATTGTTATCCTTTGCAAAACGTTTTTCGTTTGTTGTCTGGTCAATTTTGACAATGGGTTTGTTACGCAACGTTGCATTGACCTTATCACGCACGAAATTTAGGGGAATGGGTATACTGAGCTTCGTTTTCTTGCTCTCCCCCTGACGAGATCTTCAATGACATCAGTTTTCAAAATTTCCGTCGCACTGAGGGTTAACGTAAACCCTTTGCATTTTACCTCTCACACGCCGTTGGAGAGAAAAAGCAGTAGTTATTTGCCCCAGCAACCACTAGTTTTTCTATGTGTACCGTACTTTTCCACGATTCCGTCTGTCAGTTGACCAAGGTTGTGTCCACGTGGGAGTAAATCCCGATCTCTCGGATCTAAAAAGATCAACGAATCCATGTCGACGTATTTTAGACGGCGTCCGAGGGGTTTCATCGCCTCGTATAAGGCAAGTCGGCCGTAAGTTGTAACAAACGAGGCGATCACTGTATTATCTGTCTCATGAGTCCTCGGATGGGTTGTTTTGTAGGACATCAGTGGTAGGTCCTCGGAAACGATGTCGATGTCAGTGACCTCGATCGATGGGATGTTAAACAGTCGGTAATATTCGGCATAATTGTCGACGAACACGGTAAGATTTTTATTATCAACCCTCATACTAAGATAACTCCACAAATTATTAAGTAATAATTTGCAAATGGACCTTAAACCTGTTTTTTTTTTCCATACGTGAGGGCACGATCTTGATATCCTCACAGCCTGGATGAACGCTTCCCGCTCACTCTCTGTACGGGCGTAAGGAGGCCAGCCCGAGGCCTGGATCTTTCCCCTATGAAAGTGTCCACATATTTCGAAAAAAGTGAGACTGACCCGTCTTGAGGTCATGCGTGAACTTTTGAGGGTAGTGCCAGACCTCTTACACTTCTCTGACGGTGTATCCTTCTTTGAGGGCTACGTAATATTCTGGTGTGCATCAAACAGCTGTCAACGAGCGCTAGTTGTCTGTGTGATGGCAAATAGCACTCGACTGTTAGCACACATCCAACAGAGTGGGAAAAACAATCGGCCACGCAGCTATATGGGAGCACCGGTATGAAGAGATCTTTAGGTGGTACTAGCGTTGCCCTAATCAGCCCAAAGTACGCACCTAGAGACAGGTCAAAATTACCGGTGATGATTTTGGGATGATGCTGTGATGCTATGGCCAGTACTTTTTGACTCACGGTTATAAAGAGGTGAAATCCGGATAGACAACCTCTCAGTATCCATTGTTTCGCACAGTCCCGCCGAAAAATTCTCGTTTCTCCCTCCGTAAAATGTGTCAAGCGGTGCGATGTGGGGTTTTTGCTCGATGTGTAAATCTTTACAGAAAGTTCAGAAACTTGGTCATGCAGCTGGTGCCCTCAAAAATACGTTCTATGTACTTCCCTGACTCGTCGGGGTAGCTCATCACTAACAAGATCGGTGTTAGCTCGCCAGTCACGCCACATGTTCTAGTTTCTGTATCGTAAAATACAAGCTTCCGGGTATTCTGAGCATCCGATTCCTGTTTGTAGTGTCAGGGCGCTCTCTTCTGGTAAGAACGTAGCATAGCCCCTGCTCGTGGCATCCGTCAACTTTGACATGACCTTTTGTCATTGCATAGGTTTTTTGACAATTTACGCTCCTATGAGTGGAATCACTGGATTTGATGGAACGATTCGAATCCAGGTGGGTCTCATAACAAGATTCCCCTTTGAAAAAACGGTTGCACTTCTTACAGCCTTTGAAAAAACGGTTGCACAAGAGAATTTCGTCTTATGTGTGTGTTGACCCGCACACAAGGAGCATCTTCCTGCACACAGATGGGTTTTTTTGGTACGGTCGTCATAGAACGTAGCCCCACAATGGTCACGAAAACACATCGTTGTTGTAAAATCCTTTGAGATTCGTGATCACATCATAGTGATTGTTTGTGAGAAGCAGATAAAGGATATGTGGAGGTTTTGGCTCGAGAAACTGAGCCGGATAAAATACACTACTGTTTATAAAAATCGCAACACCCTGATGGAATGGTCTAATCCATATGCAATTTGCAATATTTGCATACAATGGGTCAGAGTATAAATGATTAGATTTTCAGAGTAATTGCTTGAAAGAACAGCATGCCTCGATGACGACGAAGGGTACCATATCAACAGCTGACAGACTTTGAAAGAGAACGCATAATTGGTCTGCGTGAAGCGGGTTGGTCGTATCGTGACATTGCTGTTCGTGTAGGACGTAATGCAACGACAATTATGCGTGCATGGAGGCAGTGGAGCGAAGAAACCAGGGCACACCGAAGACCAGGCTCAGGAAGACCCAGCACGACGACACCGCGAGATGACAGACACCTCTATTGCATGTGTGTAGCAGATCGTACAGCCACTTCCACAGTGTTAGCACAACAGTGGGGTGCTACAGTAGGCAGGACAATGTCTGCTAGCACTGTATGACGCCGTTTGATTTCCAGAGGATTGATGGCACGAGTACCATTGTTGCGGATTCCTTTGACTCAAAACCACCGGCGCCTCAGGTTGCAATGGGCCCATCAACACCAACAGTGGCAAGCTGAATGGCAGCAAGTTGTGTTTTCGGATGAGTCAAGGCTTAACTTGCAGCACCATGACGGCAGGATACGAGTCAGAAGACATCATGGTGAGCGCGACCTTCCAGAATGCACCCTGCAGCGTCATTCAGGACAAATGCCAGGGGTGATGGTGTGTGGTGCAATCAGTTACCATGGCCGTTCCCGTCTGATCAGAATCCATGGCGATCTGAACAGTGACCGGTACATCAGGGAAGTTGTGCAACCCGAGGTCATCCCCTTCCTGCAAAACTTTCCAGGCGCTGTATTCCAACAGGACAATGCCTGACCGCATGTGGCCAGAAATGTCCTTGCCTTTTTCCAAGCACATCAGATGCCCTTGTTCCCCTGGCCTGCTCGTTCACCACACATGTCCCCAATCGAACATGTGTGGGACAGGGTTGGTCATCGACTGGCTCGTCAGACTCCTGCAGCTGCAACTGTGGATGAACTGTATACCCCAGGCCCTTATTCAGAGCTTGTTTGACTCAATGCCACGCCGTTTAGAGGCTGTAATTGCATCCCACGGTGGTTTCACCCGATACTAATGTGACAATAAAACGCATTGTATTGACCTGAAAATCTAATGGTTTCTTTTCTGACCTATGATATGCAAATGCTCCAAATTTAATGCAGATTGGGCTATTCCATCAGGGTGTTGCGATTTTTATAAACAGTAGTGTATGTCGTGCACAGAGGCATAGGTGTGCACGACGATTTCATACTTTTTGACAAGGTGCGACTGAAATTTATCTAAGCTTTCGTATGACCCGGCATTAGTCCACACAATCGTGCAGCATTGATGCCTTGACGAGGCTAACGTGAATCCCAAATGAGTTTGTAATTTCGTTTGGTCTCCTTGATCAGATCGGGATCACCCCCGGTCTTGGCTGCCTGCATATCGGCGTAAGCCATGGCCACGACCAATGCTCTAGGTAGACACAGAGCATTAGAATTTATGATTTGTACCATTGCCCGTTTCATCGCAATGTGATCCTCGTCAAGATTGGGTTTTCGGGGAAAGCTACCACCTTTGGCAGGGACGGGTTTTTTGGAGTACCACGCTGATCTGCAATTCCTTATCCACTATCACCCCACTGCGTGACTGCTCTAAGGCAGCAGGTGCATCCATCACCATCTTTCTGCTAAATTCGCTAATTTTGCCGAAGCGTAAACTAGCAGGATTCAGCAAAGATGGTGCTCTGATGCATATACGGTAGTGGTCATAATAATCTTGCTGTGCACTTATAATAACATCAAACACTCGGTCGAAAATCGTCTCGAGTGTTTGCGGCACAGCAGGCAGTGGAATCTGGTTCAAATCCTGGAATGCCAACTCATACATGGTCGTTTGGACCTTATACTTTCGAGATTGGCGGCTGCCTCGTGGCCGTAGCACGTACAACGAGCTTAGGTCTGATGGTGGATGAGAGGATGTGGAGATGGTAGGGCCAGTGACTGAGGAGTGGGGGTCAGGGTTTGGTGATCGTGGTGCTTGGGCGGAGGTTGAAGGTAAGGTGGAGTCAGAGGAGGTTGAGGTTGATGGCACGGGCAACGGTGACGTAGGGTTGAGGGATGAGGTAGGTGGGACGTTGCAGGTCGTAGGGATGGGTGAAGGATGTGTTGGTGTAGGGAGTTTGGCACATTGCACGCCCCGTTCATGCTGTCGCTTCAGGGATTTTCGGCTAAGGCGAAGCGGGTCTACGGGTGGCTGGCTTTTTTCGGGATGATTGAGGTGTCACCATAGGTAATTGGACAGGTAATGGGTGTGATGCCTGGTGGTCTGTAACACCTGTGTCTCCATCATTTGCCCTGGTCTGCCAAGGACACGGACCGTTTGAACGGCTTGCTGGCATGGTTGTATGTGATTGCTGGTGGTGGTGAGGCTGTGATGGCTGGGGCTGTGGTGGTAACAAAATTTTAACGGCGAGTTTTGAGATGGTATGGCTACACAGAGGTCTAGGGGTTGACTTTGAGTTAGTGTTGGTACTACCCGACGCACACGTACATCCAGTGGCGCTGACTGTGTCTCCTGGAATGTGGGATCTCTTCAGAGATGTCTAAAGCCTATTGCACTTGTAAATTAGCCATTGTAAAATCCATCCTCATGTATGAGAGAGTGTAAAATGCAGAGTAGTGTGACAGAAATTTTTTAAACCCACTTAAAAACAAAATCGTTGTTTGCAAATACCAAAGAGTGTTTACCAACTGTCACTCAGGCTTATTGATCAGTACTTTGCATAAAATAGAAAATTTCAGATTGAAGAAGTAAACATTTAAAATTAAAAAGATGAAATAGGTAAAATTATTCAAAAAAGAGTAAAAAATAAGTTTTGTCAGCCCAAATCTTAAATTTTCAAATAATTACCAAGTCAGACAAATGCTTTCTTTAATAGCATGTAAGTAAAAATTACCCGTACAAATTACAAAATCAAAATTTAAAAGAAAAACCTGTATTATAAAATTCAGTAAATAGTTTGTGTCAAGTTAAATTAAAACATTAAAAATAGCAATTCAATTTTTTTAAATTTACTCAACCCAAAAGTTAAAGAAGCACCCCGAAAAAAGTGTAGTAAAAAAAGTCAAAAAATTAAATAAAAAATGCAGTAATTAAAAATTCAAATTAACATTTATTCAAAAATCAATAAAAAACCTTGAAGTAAACTCAAAAAATGCTGTATTTTTATTTTTTTACAATTTTAAAATTCACAAAATTTTTTTATTAGAATTATTTGTTTAAAACAGTTCAATTTATGGTATTCAAATATTTTGCACTATGGGTAAAAAACAATTTTACTGCCCCTGTAATTGCTTGTACTTCGAGTAGCGTTAGTGAGAGCAAACGCTCAAAATGACTATCTCTGTTTTTAAAAAAAACACCCTAATTGCACCCTTGTGAAAAATGGAGTTCACAACGAGTTTCATAAGAGGGGAAATGGCAAATTCTGGGGTGCGTATAGTACAAATATCGGTTTTTGGAATGTTTACAGTTTCCACGGCGCAAATACAGGAATACTTAAAAAAAGTTCAAAATTGGTCTATAATCATTATAGGATAGACAGCTTGTGTGTGATTTCTTCTTTTGCCATGAAATCGAAAGATAATTGAGTTTGTTGGTTTTTTGTTGAAGGATGAAAATATTTAGTTTGGTAGATGTCGAATGGGAAGTGATTTCAACAAACTAAAAAAGGAAAAGAAGAAGGAAAGGGCATACAAGAAATAAAGAAGTTGGTGTGTTAAAAATAGAGTTTGAAGAGTAGAAAAAGATGAACAAGTGGGAGTAGAAGAATAAGAAGAGAATACACTTAAAATTTACGGTGACTGAACAGTTGATACAAAATACAGTAATTTTTATTTACTGCATGCAATCGCAGTGTTGACAATTTAACAATTAATTTTAAATTAACCAAAGTAACCTGGTGTTAAGTTTAAAAAAGTGAGGAAATTGCAACCTCATAAGCGCTATGATCGTCATGATACAAGTAGTTCGGTTAGTAGATAATAAGTTAATTAAATAATGTAATAATTGAATAAGGAAATTCAAAAGAAAATTCAAAAAAAAATAAATTCAAGGCATCGACAAGTAGGTAGATTATACGAGGGGCGATTGAAAAATAAGGTCTCCATGGCTGTAACTTTTTTATTTCTTAACCAATTTTCAAAATTCTATTTGTATCTTATACTCACATTTGTCCTCTATGTAAGGCACTATTTACTTTTCGACATAGTCCCCATCCCTTTCCACGCATTGCGCCAACGCATGACTAGTTGGGTGAACCCGTCGGAGAGGAATTCCGGAGTTGTTGTCATAAAATATCATAACTATCATAAAATATTCTTAAAAAAGATTCAAAAAACAAATAACCAATTAAGAGTAATAATTATTATCTTGAGCAATAAAAAAGGTAAGTGAAATTATAAACTAATAAGTAAAAAGAACAAACAAATTTCTCATAATTAAGCTACACTATATATGGACATTGGTATGTATAAACTTTTTTAATAATTTGCGAAATAATTGATATGAAGCTGTAGATCTAATTTCAAGGGGCAAAGAAGACCATATTTTTAAACCAGTGTAGCATACGCAACGTTGAAGATATCCCCGTTTTGACAGAATATCGGAAGCAGTTCTGGTTGAATAACTATGGCTATCTTGATTTAGGCTTATATTGAAGGGGGTAGTTATGATTAAATTAGAATTTATTATTTTATATATAAAGGAAGAGATTTGCAGCTTGAATATTTGATTGATTGTTAGAATATGCAATTCACCAAATAGATGCAATATGGGTGATGATTTTGACGTATTTGATAAAATTCTCAGAAACCATTTTTGGAGTTTTAAGATACGTTTTAAATCAAAAACTGTTGAAGAACCCCAAAAGATTATGCCGTAACATAAGGAAGAGTGAATCCATGAATTATTGATATTTACAATCAAGGTATTTATGTCGTTCTAATGTTTTAGAATCAAAAGAATTGAATTTATAGATGATAAGAGCTCTGTTAAATTATTATTAGAGAACAGTAAAGTAACATCATCAGCGTAAAAAATGGGAAAAATTGGCATTAACGCATTTTGGAGATCATTAACGAATAAGTTAAATAATAATGGGGATAGAATCGACCCTTGAGAGACACC
Organism: Rhysida immarginata; assembly: GCA_023313115.1. Lineage (NCBI taxonomy): Eukaryota > Metazoa > Arthropoda > Chilopoda > Scolopendromorpha > Scolopendridae > Rhysida > Rhysida immarginata. Next base: position 898,128 of record JAHWFO010093546.1, read on the forward strand.
CCGATTTCTTGATAGAGTTGATGAACACTGGTTCGCGTGAGACAAAAAGTATTGCCTGATAATTAATAAGGTGGATAACGAAGACAGAGGTGGGCCACGAATGTTATAAATAATGATAATTTATCAAGCAAAAGGGAAATAGGAATGTTGTCGAATGCTTTAGAATAGTCAACAAAAATCGCCACAAAAATCGAAATGGTTTTTGGCCATTTCGTTAGATGGAAATTCAATTAGTTCAAAACAAGCGGTTTCGACATTACTTTTAGGAACGAATCTGTGTTGATAAGGGTTAATAAGATTACAAGAAAACATAAATTGGGATAACCGAATATAAAATAATTTCTCAAAAATGTTTGCAAAAACCGGGAATGCGGCAATAGGACAGTAATTTGTATAGGTCTTAGGGTCCCCTTTTTTATAAATGGGATAAATTCTCGCCAATTTTAACTTAGAGGGATAAATACCAGATGATATAGAATAATTAAATATATTAGAAAGCAGAAAAGCTAATGCTTGTTTGGAAAAAACAATAATATCTGAACGAATTCCTAGAGGATCGAGTATGGGAGAAGACTTAGTTTGGGAAATAATTTTGGTAAATTCTGTTGGGGTAGTTGGTGTAGCAAAAAAGGAGGTAGAATTATTAGGAAAAGAGTAAGGGTAATTGTTATTGGCTATCGGTGAAAAAACAGATTCAGACGAAGAAGGAAGAAGAGCTGCAAGAAAATCATTTAATATCGAAGGATTGGGTGGGGTCAATTGTAAAAAAGGGGAGTGGTATAATTTAGGAGTTATTTTGTTTAATTCACACCATTTATTTTTACTAGAATATAAGCGCATAAATAAAGATTTGTGGTACTCGCGTTTTGAGTGGTTAATTTCACTTTTAACAAAATCAGAGAACCTTTTGAATGTTCGTACTGATGAGGACGAAGAACTATGTCGAGTTTTTTTTTTCTATGTTAATTCATTTTTCTTCTTGGTCAGTGTCAGTATGTAAGGTGTAATCCAAGGTTTGTGAACGATAATATGATGAGTAGTACTGTGGCAGGGTTTATATGTGAAGTAATGATTATAACCTATTTAAAAGTGCTTAAAAACAGAGAAACGAGATGATCGGTATTTTTATCATTTGTAAATAATAAGCACCAGTCTGTCATTAATAAGAATGAATCAAAAATTATTAAACGTGCAAACGAAACCAATAATTATAGGGTCTTTAAAAGGATTTTTACCAAATATTGTTAGCAGAGAAAAATGGTCTGATATCGCGAGATCTATTGTACTGCTGAATAATATTGTAGATAAGTTAGTAAAGCAAAGATCAATAGCTGAATAGGTAGAATGTTGGGGGGGGGGGGGGATAGAAAGAAGAGGTTGCTGTTAAACCTGACCGATGTATCGCGTCTAAAAGTAAATTTAAAGACGGCGACGGCTTATTAAAATTAAGATTAAAGTCACCTGTCAAAATAATTTCATACCAGATAATTGTAAATCCATCAGTAGGGAAGTAATAAATGAGCAAAAAACCTGTAAGTGTCCGCTAGGAGGACGATAGATCGTAATAATTATATATTTATCATTAATACTTGCGGTTAAAATTTCAAAATCATTGGTAACATAAGAATAATGAGAAAGGGTCTTAACTTTATATGTTTCTTTAAAGTAGAGACAAATTCCACCTCCTCGTTTATTGGTACGATTAATCAAAATATTATTGTAACCTGGAATTGGTGGAATATCGTTATCAGAATAGGCCCAGGTTTCAGTAAAAGTGATAATGTCGGGATGTATGTCAATGCTGTCTAGGGCAATGAGAGTAGAATTGAAATTAGATCTAATGCTTCTAATATTTAAGTAAAATATAGAGAATCACTGATTTATATATGCTGATTGAATTCCCTTTAAAGAGGAATTCACTGAGTGAAGTGATAATGGTGGAAGAAAGCTCATGTTCTAGACATATAGAGTAGTTTAGTAAAAAAAAGGAAAAAAAATTTAGTAATGGTAGTAGTAGTAGTAGTAACAACAACAACAATAACAATAATAATAATAATAATAATAATAATAATAATAATAATAATAATAATAGATATTTAAAATATTAAAAAAATAATAAAAAATGCTGAAAATAATAAAAAGTAATAATAGTGGAGGATTAATTTGTGTATTAATAACAAACTAATAATTAAAGTAAGGAAGAAGTTAGAGAAGAAAAGAAAGGAAAAGAGAAAAAGAGAGAAACAAAATTACAAAATTAGATCAGCAAAAGAAGATAATTCGGGAATATGAGTCAAAACAACGCGGAGCAGAGGAGAAATAGCAAGAAATAGAGAAATAAACTTAAAAATATAAACATGAAAAAAATAATGTTTAAATTATATATGAAAAATACAATTCATCTCAAAATCTCATTTTTCATTCATATACCCACACTTCCTGGAAATTGACTCCTCCATTTCTGACCATCTGGTAGTTTCAAGGTCGTATGAGGCATTCAATCTTCCTTCTTTTCAGATTGAAAGAGAGCCGAGCTGAGGATGCGGAGGGGGGTTCTGATTGATGTGTAGTTGATTTGAAATATTTTTTCTTTTATATCTTCGTGTTTGTTTGGTTTTAATTATTTAAATTAAAATTTTTGTTTTACATAATTCCATTGTATTGTGTCAATGTTGATTTTTGGTTATATTACTGTAATCAGTTGGTTTTGTTTGTGATCATGTGATTTAAGGTTATTTTCAAGCGATTGCACTAGCCTCAAAACAGGGTCATTTTCCAATGTTTAGGTATTTCACACAAACAAATATTAACCATTCTGCGTTGGATTTTTCACCCGATGTTGAAATGTTTATTTGACGAGTTTTTTACACTTGATATAAATGTTTTTTAATTTAAAAAATAAATAAGAAATAAAAAGTATAATAATAATAATAATAATAATAATAATAATAATAATAATAATAAT
>JAHWFO010093546.1:901102-915359 GCA_023313115.1 Rhysida immarginata
ATAATAATAATAATAATAATAATAATAATAATAATAATAATAATAATAATAACCCTCGTGTGGTCCTATGTCCGCGTCGTGCGAGGGGGGCAACATCTTAGAGAGATGGCCCTGGTTAACAGGTCTGATTTACTCAACCCTTAGATTAATTTTGAGGGTCCAGATGACCCAGTAGGGCTGATGAGCTGATTACATCAACCAAGGGCCTGCTGATGATGGATATGGCTAACAGGACCACCCATTTATTGGTGATCAATATGACTAGTGCTAGGGCGTTATCTGATACCGGCTCGGACGTCACCCGGGTTACCAAGGTCCGTGCTCGTGGGTTAGGCAGAGGCTCACGTTCGAAAAATATGCCACAATTTCCCAGGTCCACTGGTGGCGAAAGCAGCACCAACCCCTGTTCGGCTACTGCAATGCCACAACCTGTCCCTAGTGTTTCAAGAGCTTCTTTGCCCTTGACCACTAAGGCAGACAAGTCACGCCAACACATGAAATGGACCAATCACATAAACTGTTTTATCATGCGAGCCTACTACGCAGTCACTAAATTGGAAACTGACACTACAGCTTACAGACAACGGTTATATAACATTTTCAAAGAGACATATCCTCACATCACAGTCACTGAACAACGCATTGCAGATCAGCGTCGCACAATTATTATGAACAATTTAATACCCTTACCCACGCTACAGAAAATAAAGCAAGAAGTTGCACAACAGCTACAAGAACACAAGCCATCTACACAATCCGACACTCAACATACAGAATCAAACACTAACATTGACATCACTAATGAACTTGTAGAACACACACTTAACAATGAACTTCAACATGATATTCATCCACAACAAAACATGAATACCAAACTTATTGAAACATTAAACGACACCCTACAAAGATATCTTACAGTTTACATGGGAACAGATACCACACAAAGACCAGGTATACCTAAAATAAACATAAACAGCAAAACAGGGGAAATTTTATCTTACATGAACACATATATCTTAACCACAGTACATTGAAGAAAATCTGTCTTTAGAATACATACACCTACTTATTTACACTGGGGCTCTTACAGTTATATCCACACTGGGTAGGAAACCAATCCATAAAAACACACAAAAATCATACACCCAACAGAAACCTTAATGGCAAAAGCGGATTGAGTCTGAGATTGACGAAATCCGCAAGCAGTTAGGTAGACTTACACAGTACACTAAAAACAACACTTCATCAAAGCAGAACAAACGCGTCAGACAATTATTTAAGAAGATTAAAACACATCCCAGACATGAGCAGCACAATCAACACATTACAGAATATATGGACACATTAAAACAAGAGTTAGCTGCAAAAACACAACGCCTGAAGAGATACAAAACATGCACTCAGCGCAAACAGCAGAACAAGTTATTCGCAAACAATGAGAAGACATTCTATAAGCAGTTAAACAAAGATTATACACAGACACAAAACACTGGTCCGCCAACACAAACAGCACTCCAACATTATTGGTCATCTCTTTGGTCTGTCTCAGTTGAACATAATAGGGAAGCTAGCTGGATCAGGGATGAGGAGCAATTAGCATCCACACTATCAAACATGCCTTATACTGACATAACAGCAGATGAACTCTCACAAATCATTAAACGTACTCACAATTGGAAGGCTCCAGGTGTAGATAGGATTCAGAACTTCTGGTATAAGCGCTTCACCTGTTTGCATCTGGCCCTTGCAAAACAGATCTCCAACACTTTGCAAACCCCACAGACATTGCCACATTTCTTCACACAAGGAGTAACATACATGGTACCAAAGTCACATAACACTACAATCCCACACAATATAGACCTATCATATGCTTGCCTACACTTTACAAAAAAATAACTGCCTGTATCGCAAACAAAATTTATACACACATAGATACAAACAATATTCTTACTGAGCGACAAAAGGGATGCCGTAGAAATCACATGGGTTGTAAGGAGCAACTCCTGATAGACAGTGTGGTCCTGCGGCAAACTCACAATAAACATCGACACCTCCTTGCAGCCTACATTGATTACAAAAAGGCCTTTGACAGTGCCCCACACTCATGGCTGTTATATACACTACAATTATATAAAATAAACCCTACACTTATCACATTTTTAGAAAGTACAATGCTGCATTGGAGTACTACACTACACCTCACACTCAACAGTGAAACCATCACGTCTGGCAAAATACAGATAAACCGGGGCATCTTCCAGGGTGACTCACTGAGCCCACTCTGGTTTTGTCTTGCACTAAATGCACTTTCCAACAGACTGAATAGTACAATTTACAGCTACGCAATTAAACATAATAAAAGCTGCAATCACACGCTTTCACACTTACTCTACATGGATGACATGAAACTCTACGCCTCCACACAAACACAATTGCACCAATTACTTGACATTACACAAACCTTTTCAAAAGACATACAAATGCAATTTGGGTTGGACAAATGCAAAACCATTCACATTGAAAATGGAGTACTCAGGAAAGGGGGCTTCACATTAGATGAACCAGATCACATTGCAGCTATGGAAAATGACGAATTTTTTGATAATTCAATCTGATTTTTTTATTTATGCAAATTACTGATCAATATGTTTGAGTGAACTGATCAATACTCTTAGGTACTTAAACGACGATTTTTGTATGGGTAAATAATTTCTGTTGCACTATTCTGTATCTCTCTGTACACTCTCTCATATCTAAAGGTGGATTTTAAGATGGCTAATTTACATACCCAAGAGGTATTAGACGTCTCTTATGAGTTTGAACACCCCATGCTGACTTGGTCACAGCCACTGGATTTATATGTGTGTCAGCGTCTCTTCACCTCTGCGTGCCAATTCCCACTCAAAGTTCTCCAATAAACCTTTGTTTGAGAGATTTACCTGCTCCTATGCAGGCACTGCCATCACAGCCACATCACCATCAGCTGCAACCAAAACTGTCCTCAGCTCCAAGCCATCAAACAACCAGTGCCTTTGGCGGGCTGTGGCAAATGATGGACACACCGGCATTATGTACCACCCGTCACCCCACTGACCACCTGTGCAAGCACCTTCACCTTCTCCTACCGCAATTTCCTATCTCAATCCTCCCAAAAAGGCCAGCCACCAATCGACCTGCTTTGCCACAGCCGAAAATTCGTCGAGTCGACCGCTCGAGGCATTTGCTGAAGTGATAGCATGGGCAGGGCGTGCAGGATGCCAAACCCCCATCTCCTACTCCCCAACCTTCACCCAACCTTTCGATTCCACCACCACACCTATCCCACCCTTCAACCCGTCTGACTCACTCTTCACCCTTCACCTTTCATCACCATTACCCGTGCCCTCTTCCCCTACTCCTGGCGACTCCTCCTTACCTTTTACGTCCACCCAAGGATCACCATGCTCACCCACCCTGACACCCTCTCCTCAGTCACTGTCCCTTCCAGCTCCAGCTATGCTTCAAATCATCCACCATCGGACGTAAGCTCATTGTACGCACTACGTGCGCATACTGCCAATCTCGGAAATATAAGGTCCAAATGACGACTTATAAGTTGGCATTCCGGAATTTGAACTGGGCACCATTGCCTGCTGTGCCGGAAATGCTCAAATCGATTTTTGATCGAGTGTTTGACGTTATTTTAAGAGCGCAGCAAGACTATTACAATCACGCGTGTTTGTGTATTAGAGCACCACCTTTGCTAAATCCAGCTAAATTACGCTTTGGCAAAATTAGCGAATTTAGAGGAAAGATGGTGATGCATGCACTAGCTGCCTTAGATCAGTCACACAATGGGGTGATGGTGGATGAACAATTGGAGATCAGCCAGGTGCTACTCCAAAAACGCGTCCTTGCACAGGGTGCAACGTTTCGCTGAAAGATCGTACTTGCCGAAAAGCACATTGCGATGAAAGGCTCTACAGTCCAAATCAAAAACTCTGATGCCCTGTGTCTATCTACAACATTGGTCGTGACTATGGCTCATGCCGATATGTATGCGACCAAGACCGTGAGTAATGATGCATTGAATAACGAAAACACAGCGAAATACGTATCCTTAAAATATACTTGTTAATTCCGACAAGGTCAGGAGGCCGACTGTTTATGTGCCGAGGTGGGGTTCAGCCCAGCTAATGCCGGATCATACGAGAATTTAAAAAATTTCAAACTAATCTTGCTAAAAAATACGAAATTGTTTTGCACATCTGTGCCTTTGTGCACGACATATTTTACCCGTTGCAGTTTCTTGACCCAAAACCCCCTTGTACCCTGAATCTGCTCCTCACCAACAATCACTATGACGTGATTACAAACCTCAAAGGTTTTTAAAATTAAAAGTGGTTTCTGTGACCGCTGTGGGGCTGTCTTCCACTGCAACTCACAAAGGATAACTCATCTGTGTAGGGGAAGATGCTCATTGTGTGTGGATCAACACGCACATAAGACAAAATTTTCTTACATGCATTGTAAGAAATGCAACCGTTTCTTCAAAGGGGATGAATCGTTCCATCAAAACCTGTGATTCCACCCATCAGTGTGTAAAATATCAGAAAATCTATGCGGTGGCCAAAGGTCTTGTGTGTGGCAGCCTTTACTGCGTTCGTTGTCACGGGCGCCATGAAGGAGAAGAGCCAGTTGCTGTGTTACATTCTTATGGGAGAAGAGCGCCCTGACTCTAAGAAACATACGTCGGATGCTCGGAATAACCTAAAACTCGTGTTCTATGACACAGAGAGACAGGCAAATGGGGCGACCGGTGAGCTAACTCCGATCTTGGTGGCGATGAGCTACCCCGAGTCAGGGAAATATGTAGAATGTGTTTTCGAGGGTGCCGGCTGCATGACCGAGTTTCTAAACTTGTTGTTTACTCGCCTGTAAAAACAATGCCGCATAAAAGACCCTCAACTCAATTTCAATAACAGTATTGTGATAGCTCATAATCAGTCAGCTTTTGACAGAATTTAGTTGGCAAAATTCCTCTTTGACCACAACATCAAGCCCGATATTATCTACCATGGAACGAAAACTGATCGACGTGAAGGAGATGGGAATCTGTTTCCTGGATTCTCACTCCTTCATTATGTTACCTTTGAAAGCTTTCCCTGGAGCGTTTGGTATAAGCGAGATGAAGAAAGGCTGCCTTCCCTTTGCGCTGTTGAACCAAACGATCCATTACATAGCAGACCTTCCTGACAAACACTTATTTGCTCCTTCTGAAATGAAGGAAAGTCTTTTCAGCGAGTTCGAGCACTGACACACCGATGAAAAGCTGCGTGTTGGTTCTAAGTGGATCAAGATGGAGGAATGCGGGCGTACTGCATCTCTGACATGGCGCTGCTTCGCGAAGGTTGCCTGAAGTGTGCCAACATCATGCTCTTGTTCACGCGGTATGACCCGTTTCAAACCAGCATCACCATTGCTGGTTTCTCGAACAAAGTTTTACGAGAAAAATAACTCGACCCGTACATGATGGGCATCATTCCACCTGGGGGTTAGGTAAACCATAACCAACAGAGTAACCTGGCTAAGAAATTATGTAAAAGACATTTTGGTAATCTAGCGCATGCGCAATTAAACATTATTTAGTAAAAATGCTCATATTTTAATAAATATTTAATATTTTTATATTGTGATTGCAGGGTGTTGTCTCTATTATAATTTGTCAAGTTTCCTGAAAATGGCATTGCATTGGGTTGAATACGCTGCATGTTATAAACAAAAAACTTACGAAAACAATTTGATTTTTTAAAGAAATCTTTATATCTCCATGAATATACGTGCTATTCTCATATAAACGAACACGGATAAGTAAAAGAATCCTCTTCATCCTATGCTAAAGCTACAACGCATTTCAAGCGTTATTTTTTTTAGGGTGATCCCAAACATTATTTTTTTGGTTCAGTTTGCTGCTGGCCCCGTTTTTGACTTCGGGACAAAACTTTCGCTGAAATATGAGGCGTAACATACTCTTTACACCCCTGAAGTTTCAGGACAATTAGTCAAGTATTTTTCTAGATATTCGACAACGTTTAAAATCGAAAGTGTATATTGTTTTTTTAATGTTGTTAAGTAAATTTTACCCTTAAATTTGAACAACCTGTTGTAAAAAAAAAACCTTTGCATTTTTTAACCCATTGATTAAGTATTACTTGTATAAATGTTTATGTATTAATTTTTTTTAAAAAACGTTAATCTTGAAATCTTTTTAAAAAAAATTACCATTGTAATTAACATATCAAAATATATCTATTTTTTTTGTAAATTATTATTGATAACATTATTAAAAACACCCCTGTAAATTAAAATTTAATGTTTAAAAAATTCAATATAAAGGTAACTAACTAACTGAAGTCAAGCACTCAAATAAAAACTCGTGAAAATTGAAATATAAACGTTAGTGTGATGACTAATTTTACTTGAAATAAAAACAAATTAATATGCAAAAATAAAAAATGATAAAAGAAGTTTAGTTAAACACAAAAAAAATTACAAAGGCAAAACCAGGTAGAAAAAAGGTAAAACAAAAAACAAAAGAAAGGTAAAAATTTACCCGTAAAAAATCTGTTCCAACAGCCACACTTGACGTAATAAATGTTCCATACGACGTTCGAAATCAACCGCACACAAAGGCAGAATCCTGGTTACAAAGAGCCCGAATAATTCGGGATGAACACCCGACACATCAATAGTAGTGTCCTATGAAGTAAGCAACTGATTAACTGTCCTGCTGGACCGTTTAAAAATTTTGCTAAACCTTTGCTGCACTGCGTAAGACACGCTGCAGAGTTCAGCATAATCAAATGAGCCTTCAAAGACATGTAGTTCGCTGGGTAGAAAACCCGAGTGATTATACTTCATTTTGCACCTGACCAGTGGCGGCTCGTAGCTGAAATTTCTGGGGGTGCTGCGTCAAAAAATTTTAATTTTTTCACGAACTAGAGAATATCTAGTGACATTAAGTTTAAGGATCATGTAATATACATGTATAAGAATAGCATTAAAGAAAAAAAAGACACATTATATTGAATTTTATCGATATCGAAAGTGAAACTGGGGGTGCTGCAGTGCCGCAGTGCCTATGGACGAGCCGCCACTGCACCTGACTTTGACAATTTATGCGGTTAAGAATACATAGCCCAAAAAATTTAATTACTGGTGAATACAAAGAAATCACTCACACCACAAAGACGAGTAGAATGTTGCACGAGAATACTCAGCAGCCAGTGAGTGAATGGAAACAAAAAAAAAACACTATTGAGTTTGTACGAGGGTTGTACCAAAAGTAAGGTTCCCATATTTTTTACAAGTAGAAAACATTGTTTATTGTTATTAATTTATACATCGTTGAAAAGCTTACACTGTTGTCTATTGTTCAACATAGTCTCCATTTTTTTCGACACACTTTTGAAGACGGTGCTCCAGCTTTTGTATTCCTAAGTCGAAGAAGTCTCCCGCCAATCCGTTCTTTCAATTGTGCCGTGGGAAGCTTCAGGAATGCGTTCAACAAGTTCACGGACAGTGACCCTCCGATCTTTCAGCAGCTCACTGTTGATCTTCTGGGCTATCGAATCCGAAACCGGCGGTCTTCCACTCCGTTCTTCATCGTGAACTTCCGTGCGACCCTCAGCAAAAGCCCTGCACCATTTTCGGATGTGCTGAATGGACATGCACTTTTCACCATAAACCTCAGTCAGTTGCCGATGAATCTCCACGGGCGGTAACTTCCTTGCGTGGAGAAACCGGATTACTGCACTTGGCGGGAGCGGCGATCAACACTTCCATCTCTGATGGCTGCCAAGCGAACACTGAGCGCCGTAGGAATCGCTCAAGAGTAGGGCTCGAGAGTGCGGGAACCACTGTGCACGGCACTGTTGTCGGATTTAGCCTAGCACCTTCCCTCGAGGCTGTAGCTCATTGGGAACCTTACTTTTGGTACAACTCTCGTAATTATGTTTTAACTTATCTTTTATTATTTTCATTAGGTATTTATTAATTTTAATTTGTATTTTTTTAGAAACGACATTGACAAACATTAAGCAGTAAAAAATTTTGGTGAGTAGAATTTTTTGGTAATTTAAAAATCCAGTCAACAAAAATTTGGTAAAACCGAAAAAAGAATGTATTAAGTTTCCATGAATCCGAAAAACGAGTAATGAAAAGATTTCGTAAATGTAAAAAACGAACTGATAGTGATTTCGTGAAACCAAAAACTAAACTTTTCTGTAATCACACCCGAGCAAAAAGTTGCGTTTTAAATCGAAAACAACCTTCAAATCCCATAGAGTAATAAAATCAGGTAAACAATTTGTTGATTTGTAGATGAATTTGAGTTGATGAAAGACATCTTCAGATGGAATTGATGAAACGTAAATTACGTCGTTAGCGTTTTTTTGTGAATCTGAAAATTATCCCTTGACAGTCTCCGTGAAACGGAAATCTTACCTGATTGTAAAAACAACACACATGAAATTAGAACGTGTAAATAAACCATCAGGAAAATTAAGAAAATAAGGAATGTTTAATATTAAATGAACAATAAAAGTGAAAAAAAAGACTTAATCACAAAACTGGAATGACTGAGTGGCAAAAATGAAGCCAAAACAATTTTATCACAAGAAAAGTAAGTGATAATGAGCCTCAGAAAGGGACAATGACCTTCGAGACGTGAGTGATAGAGGTCGTGAGGGTCATAAACCTCAGTGTGGTATGTTGATAAGAAACAGGTGGGTGTTGGTATATTCTGGGACGTCGTCTGCAGTAATTACTAGGAATTTAGGGGTAACGCAAGGCTCAATTTTGTCGCAACTCCCGTTTAATCAATTTATCAACGATCTCCCAGCTTGTTGTACGCCGATGATGTTACGAATACTAAGCATCTTATACAAGCACTTAATGAGGCTCGAAAAGCTTCGCCCTCGAAAAGCGCTTACAGGATAAGGTCGTATTTTTCCTTTTGTAATTTTGTTGTGGTCAAAGAGTCTTTTATTTATATTATTTCATTACTTTTATCCACATTTCTTTCCCTTTTCAATTTTTCTGGTGGTTGTAATAATTTTTGCCAACTCCCGAAAAGTTTTTAACTTAATGAGGCATTACGTATGTTTGGAGTAATGATAATGAATTGGGCATCAATGCTGATAAAACAATGGCTATGTTCTTTCATCAGCGTAATAAGTGTAATGTCCCCATTTCCCCACCTATTTACTTAGACGGTCGTCAGATTGCTACTACTAAATCTTTTAGATATCTGGGTTTAGTATTGATGCATGATTTATCTTGGGATTCACATAAACAACAACGCTTTTAATTAATCTCAACAGAAAGCAAGGGTTGATTTCCTGATTATATTATCTTCCTCACAACATTGTTTTGTTATTATACAACTCTTGGATTAATTCTAATTTATGCTATTGTATTATTTTCTGGGGATCAACCACAGCCTTTAATCTTACTAGATTACTGAAACTACAAAAATGGTTCTTGCGTACTTTATTAAATGTCCCAAAACGCTTTTCTGTCTCGCAAAAATTTGCACAAATAGGTATTTTAATAATCCACAAAATATAGAAGATTCAACACTGTTCTTTTATGTACAAAACTCAGAACGCGTTATTGCAGATTACTACTCCAGTAGTTATTACACTAAACCATGATTTGCACAATTATCCAACTAGGCAGGCTAGGGGCGTTTATTTCCCTGTATCTAGGCTTGGCTATCGTAACAGGAGCTTATCCTATGCAGGTGTTAAAATATGGGCCACTATTCCACCCACTATACATACTTTGATGCCTTATGCATTTTTTCGTAGAGCATTAAAGGGTTACATCATGTCTCATCTGGTTAACAAGCATTGTCTTTTATATTTCTTTTATTACTTTTTCTAAGTGTATAACGATCTTCACTTTGCCTTGTTGTAATTATATACTCTTTCTTTCCTATGAATTGCAATGTCATTTATGCTACGGTTTTATTTTTAAAAGATTCTTTATATGGTACCCAACATTATTAACTGTGTGCTTATTCTACTGAAGGTCATTACTGGCAATTTAGGTTTTAGTTGGTCATAGTTGCCTATTTGGCAACTATTTTTATTTCTACTAATGTAAAATGGTTATTAATTTTTTAAAATTTTTTCAAAATTTTTCATTTAAATACGATTTAATCTTTGCCAGTATTGCATTCTAGCTCATCTTCTATGTTTATTTAGTTTAAGTGTTTTTCTTTTTATAATGCACTAACATGTTTATTATGTTTTGTTACAATTATTTACTATGCCCACGTGGTCTAACTGACCCCGTAGGGCGTTAGTGTAAATTTGTTAACCCTAATAAATAAATAAATAAATAAATAGATAAATAATTATCAGAAAAAATGTGTAAGAGTGACAAACTGGTGACTGAAGACATAAACTCAGTGTATGTGTCAATAAGTAACGGTGTCAGCATGTCATCATGGCAAAAGTTGACAGCATGCAGTCAAAAATTGTGAAATGAACATGAGAAATAAATTCTTGAAACAATAATATTGAATTATTATTATTATTAATATAAATACAGTTTTTATTATTTTGTGACACCAACCCCGTAAAAGGAATGTCCGTACGAAAAGAAATACCCAGTCACCAGATTTTATTTTTGGCAAAAACATGTGTGTATACTTTCATTTTGTAGTAGTAAAATAAAAAAATAATAAAATAATATAAATACGCATAATAGAAAATGCATGTATGTAATTACCCATTGTACGTCTCGTCAATTTTTATTACCCACTTTTTAAAAAACATTATGCCCAGTCAGGTTATTTAGCAAGTTAAATTAGAACGTATGAACGAAAAATAAATTGTAGAGCTTAACTTTTCTATGTAAGAATGACTGAATGAATGAACTTAAATTAAACCAAATGAATGAATGAATGAATGAATGATTGAAATGAAGTCATTAAAAGGTATTGGAATAAAGAAGATTGACAAAGTAAAAACGATTTAAAACAGAGGTAGAAAAGAGTGAAATCACTTAAAAGTAAAAAAAAAATGATGAACCAAATAAAAGTCCCCACCACAATGGAAACACAAAAACTTTAATAAAAAAAGTCAGTAATGATTAAAAAATTATGCAGTGACATTATTTTAAAAAACACAGGTAAAAAACAGGTATGATAGGAAAGTAAGGGTGGTGAATCTGCGTCTCTTTCCCACTTCAGCACCTCCACTCGGGTTACGTGATGTCAGGAAGGGGTCAGTGGCTGTGGGCTTTACTGCCAACCACATAGGAGGCTGTAAGACATCTCTGAGAAAAAGGGGCAAGGGATGGTTCACTGCAGGTCACACAGAACACCTTTGGCCAAGACAGGAGTGGCCCAGTGGGGTGAAGACAGGTTGGACCACACCCAAAATTATGGAAATCATTCATAATTCATAACCAATGCAGAAAACACCCCAGCCACATCATATAAGTTATTAATAATCATATTTAATTCAAATTTTAATGAGGGGTGGGGTTTTTAATTAAAAATTACAGCTGTGGGTGCAGCCAGGTGTAAATATGCTGGGACACCCCCTCCACATTCCATTCTCACTGGATATCGATATCTTCTTCTCTGATCTATATGTTTCTTTAAGCTCTACACTATTTTTGGATATATATTACGCATTATCCAAATTTATCACATTAGGCTAGTAGATTGCAATTTTCTATATTTTAAAATAATAGTAATTTTAAATACTTTTCATTGTATCGATGTGTTTATGTATATGATTTTTTTTACTATTTATTATATATACAGAATGCTTTATTAAACATCAAAATACACGCGAGAGGCAATGTTAACATATAGCGATCAGTTAGTGAAACCCATGGCAGCCGCTGCATGCACTACAATCGACGACGTCAAAAGCAAGAGTCATTCAATTTCCATTTGTTAACATTGCTTGTCGTTTCTGTGTATTGCTTATTCTGCGGTATTGACTGTCCTCGCCGTTACACTATCGGAAATATATATAAAAGAAGAAGGTATTATTAAATCACTCTAGTGCAATATGAAGTGAAAAATGTGCTAAATAGGTGCTCGTTACTGATGAGCTATCAAGCGACATCTTCACTACCTGTCACGTGACTTTCTCATTTATTTGTGACAGCAGAGTAAAAGGAGGAAGAAGTGTTAAATAATAATAATAATTCATAATATACTTAGTACTGCTTTTAATAAAATAAATCAAAAAAACTTTAGTCAAAGTTCCAGCACTCGCATTTGTTTTCATTAGCATAGATTATTTATTTATACTATAATTTCACAAGAGCCGACTTTCGCCTTTCTTATGGCATCTTCAGTTGTAATTTTATATTTTAGGAAGAATTTAAAGTTCTTATATAATTCTTATGAGAGAACAAAACGGTGCTTCTTTGTGACATAAATGTCCTTGTTAAGAATCATTTATTTTATTGTCAATCATTCTTCACATTCTTTTTTATGTTTCTAATTTTATTGATCGACCGAGCAAAGCGGGTGAGATCTAAGTGATGAGATGGTGAAGCATTTGAATCTTTGTATATTTGTTCGATGATAATTTGAGTACCATTGTTCTGATCCTCATGATTTTTGGTACACGAGTAGTTGAGGCCAATACAATTTTTGTGTTCAAACATAAGTAGGATCGGTCGAGGGGTTATGGAGATATGGTGTACAAGAGGGACGAAAACTGTAAGGTAAGCAAATATGCCTGAGTGGGGTATCAAATGAAAGAGCATAACTTCGGTGAATATAATTGGGTATCAAATGAAAGAGCGTAACTTCAGTGAATATAATTGGGTATCATGGAACTGATCTGATGATGAGTACGGACCTCGTCACTTAAACAAGGTAGGCATCATAGTCTAAGAATGAAAAGTCTGTTCACTCTCGCTTTCAAGTGTTGCCTTTTCTCTCCTGCGCATGCGCTAAGTTCCCTAGCGGCAGGTGACCTACATTAAGGCTTTGTTTATTCTTACGCTATGTTCTTTCCAAGCAAGATTCATTCCTGGTTAGAATCAATATCAACATTTCATTAATTTTAATATTTTTCGCCGTTTAATAATTTATACCGCTGAGAACTATTAAAATATTTCTGAAGTTTAATATTTTTATTGGATTGTCAATTTATTTAAATAATCGATGAAGCGTTCAGCACATTGTTCTGCTATAAATTGTTATAATAATCAAGGGACAAGCAGAAATTTATCGTTTTTAGGTTCCTAAAAGAAGAAAAGTATGTTTACGATAATCAACTTAAAATTACTAGTTATTTCAAAAAGATGTGTATTTAAAATCAATATTTTTTAATTTATAAGTAGATGTAAACGCTGGGTCATCAATAAAAGACGGGAAGACATTTTAAACAAAACATCAGACTATCCATATTCCAATTGTCGACTATGTGCTATTCATTTCTAGAACGTAAGAAAAACACAATACTTTCTCTCAACCTTCCAAATAAATACGATAAGAAAAAAGTGAACATAAAGGTGAAGTACTTTGAGGGGTGGAGACAGTCTATAAATGGACTGTTAATGCTTTGGAACACTCTAAATAAAAACTTTAACTTATCTTTTCTAACCGAATAAATCAAGATTCTTTAGAGAATTTCTTCAGCTCAATTCGTAGGAGAGGCGGCTTTAATGATAACCCTTCTCTATCTCAATTCCAAAAGTTGTTTAAATTAACTTGTGTCAATCATTTACTAAAGCCAAGTCATGGAACAAATTGTATTTTGGATTCAGATAATTTTATTTTCACATTTAAAGAGCTATGTGAAAAAGTTCAAGTTCGATCTGCTGCACCTCCTACAGTGATTACAATAGATGAGAACATTGAATTTAAAAAATAAATACTACAACAAATGATACATCATTTTATAATGTCTGCGGTGTCTGCTTAAAAGGCTTCGTGCAAAACACAGCTGTAAGGAATGTGATGAATTAAGAAACGATAAACCCACATTCGACGGTGAAGATAAATTTTTCTTAAGTTTCAAAGCATATGACAATGAATCCGAATTTCATAATCTAGTAGTACCTGGAAATACGTCTTCCATATTCATTAAAAAATGTGAGATAATTTATCAGTCGCATTTAAACAATAAAAGCCAGAAACTGTGAACACCAGTATACTAATTAAAGGAACACTGAAGACACTAATCCACATGATAATTTTTATTGACTCGGATGTACATTTCGGAAA
>JAHWFO010093546.1:915759-1011942 GCA_023313115.1 Rhysida immarginata
CTTATTAGGCTTTGATTTGTTTTGTTTATTTTATTTTTTCTAAAAAATTTTTTAAATGTAACCAATAAAGAAAAAATAATAGGAATTTATGAGAAATTTTTATAAATTCCTGAAGTTAAAAAATATTCACTTCAAAATTAAAAAAAAAAAGAAAACCTAACTTTAGAGTATGTTTAATGCTTGAATTCTACAATTCAGACCTAGTTGAAATCACCTGCCGCATGGTGCGCTATGGTTCTAATGACGTTTTACTGGCAACAGCTGCATCAAAGGAGCCGCCTTAGAGTGAACAGACTTCTCATTCTTAGACTATGTAGGCATATCATGTTCACTTTCATTAGAATCGTTTTAATGAGTAGGTGCTAAACAATTAACTAATATCCAGGGTGTGATGATGAAACCATAGATTTAAAGAATCGATTCTGTAGTCATAATAAATCTACTGCTCAGTCTCTATTCTTTCACACTCTTCCATGCCTGCGGTGCATATTAGTGAAATATAAGTTTTTATTTTTAGATTTTTTTTCCAATTGAGAATCCTGAATCCAACAGCCCCAGTTATGAAGCCTAGAATTAAAATACATAAACAGAACTGCCCAATAAGACCTATAGTGAACAACATAAATAGTCCGACTTATAACTTAGCGAAATTTATACAAGGACAATTACGTGATCATCTCGGATTAGAACACACGTATACAATAAAGAAAAACACTGAAGTATTCAACAGAATAGAGCAAACAAAACTGAAATCGAAAATCAATTTAGTATCATTTGATATTACTAATATGTACACAAAAGTTAATGTGCAAGAGGCTATAAAAAATAGAATAAAAAAATATGAATGAAAATACAAAGGTAGATATAATTAAAACTCTTTAAAAGTAATCTGTAGTCAAAATTATTTAAATTTCAAAAGAAAATATTTGAACAAAAATATGGTTTAGGAATGGGCAACCCAATAAGAGGTGTGAGGTTGGAAGTCTTCTTGAATTTTGAATTTTGAAGAAACTTATATAAACAAACTAACGAACAAAGAAAGAAGATAATGTAGTTGAATGCATGAGATATGTAGATGATACCCTTTGGATAATAGAAGATGATATGGAAATAGAAAAACAAAAAGAAAAACTAAATACCTTAAACAATAATATACAATTTACATTTGAAGTAGAAATAAATTATAAGATTAACTCTTTGGATATAGAAATAAGCAAAATGTTAGTAAATGTAAAATTGGTTTAGAATATAACATATATAGAAAACCAACAGCTACAATAAGCAGAATTCACAAAACTTCGAACCAACCAGAGGAACATAGAAAAGTGGTCTTTAGAAGTCTAATCAATAGAGCATCAACATACTCATTAAGTTTAAGAGATAAAGAAAAAGAAATATAGACAAAAAAGGCAATAGGAATATTGAACGGGTACCAAGAAAACGAAATTGATACAATTATTTTCGAATTAGCCACAGAATATAAAAACAAAGCACAAAATAAAAAGAGAGAAAAAATTGACAAAATAAATTGTATATCATTTTACGGGAATATAAGTTACCAAATCAAAAAGAGTCTAGAGAAGAAAGGAGCAAAAGTAGTATTTAAATCAATAAAAAGATAAATTAATATGTTGGAAAACAAAAAGGAATACTACAAAAAGGTTAATAGTGGGGTATATGGAATTGAATATACCAATTGTAGAAAGTGGTACATAGGAAAAACATACATGGACATAAATACCCTTTTAAGGAAGTTCACATTTATTATATTAAAACTAGTATGAGAAGTTCAAAGTTTTCAGAGTACATATTAAATATTAAACACAGTCTGGGCAAAAGAGAAGATATATGTAAAATCATTTATAGTAGCAATGATAAAAGAGGAATGATAGTAATAGAAAACATGTTAATTTTAATAATGAACAATTACTAGCCCTATAAAATATTAAATAGTATAAAAGACAATGACAGTAATCTATTATTTAACCAATATTGAAAGAAAAAAATATTCAAAACCTAATATATAAAAATAGAAATATAAAAAGGTATGTGAAGATTGAATAAAAAAAATATAAATATTAATTCCTAACAGTGACAATTACGTCAGAAGTAACATTTTTTTTCTTTCATTACAATTATATAAGAACTTTAAATCTTTGCTAAAATGTAAAATTACAACTGAAGATGCCATAAGTAAAGTGAAAGTCAACTCTTGTAAAGTTATAGTATAAATTAATAATTTATGCTAATGACAACAAATGCGAGTGCTGGAACTTTGACTAAAGTCTTCTTGATTTTAAAATAATAATAAATAATTTTAATTTAGTCTTCATACAATTCAAAATATTTAATAATAAAGTTTCTAATGTCCATACATGCAATTAACACAAAATTAAATTGATATTATTCTCATTAAATATGAAAAAAGTTCAAAACTTGAATGTCTTGTTTTTTCAAACTTAGCTGAACCATGAAGTGCCCTTAGCCCCCTATCAGGAGGGTGGGGCTGCGTTCAATCTAATGAAAGAAAAACAACACATTAACAATTCTAATGTATTGGATCACAATTCATAAATAAATGCCCTTCGTTAAATATTTTTAAAGATGAGAATAAGGAGATCATGAAAGTTGACGAGCTAAGTCAGCTAAGTCAGGGAATGTAATAAAAGAAATGTTAATAAATAGAATTATATAACAAATATCTCCACAGTAGGGTAACGATTGTGGTGACCAGAATTTGATTAGAAATGTTAAGTTTATTTAGCGAATGAGCACCATGGATGATATCAGTGTTCAACACAGTTCCATATGTGAAAATGAGAACTTACTCTTCTTATTGATGGCAAAGGGATACCGGCTAGCCTCGCTTCACGCTAAAGCTAGCACCAACTGGTGTTCTGCCGCTTGCTCTCCTTTGAGCTCAGCAGACAATGCCACAAATTCTATTGAAAACATTCCTTCGGCTTTGTCCTTTATTACAGAAGGAATTGGCATTGTTGCGACAATGCTGCTAACCAAATTTCCATAGTTTTCCACTTCGTTTTCCTCTCTGCTATTCTTCCAAGTCTGTTTTCTCCTTTTTTCCGTGTCTTACATTATTCTTGGAAATTACTCCGTCTCTGCGTTTCATCTATTTCTATATCCTTTTCTCCATTCTCTTGTGTGTTCATCCTTTTCCCAGCCAGCTATTTTCTTGAGAAAATCATTCTTCTTACAGGCGGATAGAAAATATTCTTTAAAAAATTCAATAACTGATATACTGCTTTAAAATTTTAAATTTGCGATCTTGAATATAATTGCTTTTGATTAGTAATTTTTTTGATCGATTAAAAGTAATGTTTTTTTTAAACAATACATTAAAATGTATAATAAAATTTTCTATTTGAATAACTTGGTTTTAATCCTTTTTTAAAAAATTACAAATGTAATAATTTCGTATTTGAAAATAGCCAAAATTTAGGGAGAAATCTTTTCTAAAAAAAGTAAAAAAAAAAATTTTAATATCTCTATTTGTTTTTTTTAACGGTTTTTTATATAACTGAATGTGGAATATTTTTACTTTTTTTTAGAATATCTACGTAATTTGTTGTTAAATGGGACACACCTGCCTGACAATAGCCAGAAAATCACATAATAAAATTTTAATCCCTTTCTTTGATAAAGCATAGATGTGGCCTTATCTAACTTCCTCATATTCTGAGAAGGGAACAATCTCAAATGACGTCATCAAGAAACGATCCCGATAGCAATGGTTTTAATTTTTGTGAAATAACTTATGAATAAAATGTAATTTACGAAAAAAAAATTTAAAACATAAATAAAAGGTAACATTTTAATATAATTCAATCATTAAATGGTTCAATTGTGCCCTGGAATTTTTTAATAAATTCGTAATTTTAGATGTTGCTAATTTTCTCCATACACAAGCTTTCTAAAATTTCGAATATTATTGATTATTAATAAATTTGGGGTATATAATTTTTTTGCAGTTAATTATAAAGCTTTCAAGAATTCAACAAAAGCAGTTTAAAGTTTTTATCGATAATAGAAAATTTCTTATAAGCATTTTTTATAGTCATCATTTTAGCACCCCCCCTCCTTTGACAACACCTGTGGAAAATCATTTTTTAATTATATTTTCTCATTTAAATTTAAAATTTGAAGGGATATACTAGTAGTAATGTGCATCTGAAAAAAAAAAATAGCAATTTATCTGTAATATACTTTCAGTTATATACATTTAAATTTTCCTCCACTGGGAAAAGGTTAAAAAATGTGGACTTAAAGTAATAAGGTTAGGTGCAGGCAATCATGCTGTTAACGTTGCATGTTTCAAGTATCTTGGTAATAGAGTGGTTATGGATTGTGTAGTACATCTGTGTGACCCACTTCGTGATCTCTACCTTGGTTTTGAGCAATACCACATTATGAAAATTGCTTACTCTTAGCTCCACAACCTTCCGTTCTTTTTCTTTTTAGTCAAAAATTGTTTGAGTTACAGTCGACCATGAATTCTCTGATTAAACCAGTTAGATTGCTTTCTGAAAAGCATGCTTACCCAACAAATTTCGATAATTTCGATAATTTAAATTTCAATAATTTGAATTTTGAGATAGCTGTACAACCCCCCCCCCCCCATTATAGCTGCGCTTAAGTTCCTAATGGAAAATGCAGCATCCCTTGGCTGCTCTGAATTTTTAAATGCAGGACCTGCTATTAAATTCATGGAAATGATTTTTAAATGGTTTACATTATGTGATATAGGCAGTACAACTCAGTATTTGTACTTCAATAACCCAAATTACATGCATTAGACCAGACTTCTTTGGTTAGAAATTGAGTTTCAAGATTATATTTGCAAATTGAAAATCCAGTTCCCCCTACTTACAGGCAACACTCATGAAGCACTTTTAATCGCGTGTTTTTCCATAGCCAAGTGCGTCCGGACTATGGCTTGATGTTTATGGCTAGGTTTGTTTTAGCTAGAAAATTTTCCAGTGATCTTGTAGAAGCTCTGTTTAGCTGCTGATGTCAGTTAGCTGGCTGCCATAACCAGTTAGATGATGAGGCACTTCAGTGTGTTCTAAAGAAGGCATTGGCTACATTAATACTTTCAGTTACAAGTAATAGTTCAGTTAGTGTATTGCCTGATACTGAAGGTACACGTGATACAGTTGTGTTGCAACCGGCAGAAAAAGGGAAAACATTCCTGATAATCCATGTAGTTTGCGATGGGAAGTAACCAACATTCTGCTTTTCCTGCATGTAAGTAGTTGAAACTTCAGAGCGAAACTTACTGTGCAAATAGCATCATCAGCAGTTGTTTTTGGTTACATTATCCGGGTTATTTCAGAGAGGAAATATTGTGACTTCTGTTAAGTATTCTCAAGTGTTGGCCAAGGTCAAATGAAGTCATGTGCTTTACCAATTTATGGGATAATGTGGGATTGAGAAATGTCCGTTTGATTTGTATTGTCAATGTCATACAAAATTTCGTTAACAAAGCTATTTCTTTCATCCCACTCAAACAAATTGTTCAGACGTTTTTAATTAGTGTGATAAAGCCATACATGCTGAATTGTACTGCACTTGTATGTGACAAAGCACAGAAAGATGAAAATCATATTGAGCTGTTGTGTGACATAATTCTTGACAAATTTCTCATTCCATTATTGACCAATTATGCCATGTCAATTACTGAAAAGAATTTTGAATTACTGTTCACAAAATATGAGAAAATTTCTGTATTCGTTTATTACTGTGCTAACTCGTCACTGGAGTAGTACAAAGAAAAATTGCAAAAGATTTTATAATATACCATGGCAAGCCATTACAACTCAAAGCAACTGATGCTGATTTAGTCTTGTGTCGGTGGTGCCGCCTAAGGAGCAAATTTGAAAACGCGTGAAACTTTGATTGCAATGTAGGAGGCAGTGGCTTCCGTCAGAATAAAACATTTTCGGGAAATTTTGGGTAGCACCCCGTACGTATAAGAATTGAGATGTTATATAATATTAGAGCCTTAGGACTAAAGTTAACACTGAAAATTATCCAGAAGTATAAACGATTTTAAAATGAAATATAATAAAATAAAATAAGGGGCCACAAATTTTGCCTCGCAAATTTTAACATACAGCCAGCAAACAACTACATGTGACCAAAAGCTTTACATCCCTTCCGAAGGAAGTACGCCTACTCAGGATTTTCCCCCCTGGGAAAATCCTCGTCGTCCTTGGCCGGGGCATCAGAGGCGTTCACGCAACCACTGAGCCACCGAGGCCGGTCAGTGGAATGAGGGAGTCATGGCCAAGAGAGGAACATAAGACACTACTTAACCTTGTACACTTATCTCTGTAATTTGTGTAGAAATAGTAATTTTTTTAGATCATCCAAAATAGAATATGTAAGTTTTATCCTTCTCCCAGAGTATCCTTTTGAAATATATTTTATTTTCAGTATACATTATCCATTATCCTAAACATAAACAACATATTTATTTTTAAGTATTTTGAATTTAATTACGTTTTAAAATAGTCTTTTGTTAGGAAAGTATTGCAGTGCATATATTTTTATAAGTATACAGAAATTATTACCTATATTACGATATATTATTTAAATAATATCTTAATGGGACACAGCATTTAGTAAAATACAGCAATCATCAAAATTTTTTTAATATTCTTGTGGTACTGTCGGATAAAACGAAATGCCAGTTAATCGGGACTCTACTGTATCAATTTTAGGTCATCCCATTCGCTTTTTTTTCATAACTGCTGCTCCCATTCAACGAGTCTCCTTCCCAAGTGGTTCTCTAATCATTATTTATTACGGATGAAATGTGTGAATCCTATGTCGTAAAAGTATTTGTTGCTTTTTTTAATAGACCCATGTATTTATATTATTTTTATATTTTTATAATAAAGAGAACCATCTACTTATATTTACGAACTAAGGCCTAAAATTTTTAAAGATATTTGTATAGTGCAAATCAGTGTTGCTAACATTTTCATTTATTAAAATTTTGCCAGCAATTGAACCATTAATTTCATTAGGAAATACAATAATACACTAGAACCTTGATAAATCGAACTCTATAAACCGAAAACCTTTATATTTCGAAGTAAAAATGTGACATTTCTTGTCAGTATGGTCTGTACGCTTGGCAGAGCACAGTAGCTTATTTGAGCTTTGTTGTTTATGTGTGCTGTTAGTGATGTATGGGTGTACTAGTGATGGAGTTTGCTGGCGTTTAGGTCGGAGTGGGAGTGTGAATATGTGTTTCGTTTCGTTTCGTTTCAGTGTTGCTGTGTGTATTGGAGGTTGTGTCTTAAACAGTGCTGGTTTTTGAAGGTTGTTTTTGGTTTGGAGGTTGTGTTTTAGTGTCTCGTTAAGCTGTGGTTTATGGGTGAAGCACTTTGTGGTTTTCTTGGTATTATTTTGTAGTTTTTTGTTATTTTTTCCTTTGGTGCTTGACCCAGTTTTGGGGTTTGTATTTGCCTTGTGTTGAGGCCCATTTGGTTAGGTGCAGTAGGCAACAAACCTCGTTATTGTTGGGAAATGATTAATTTCCCGTTATTTTCATTGGACGTATTTTCCTTTGTTCTTTTGCGTGTTTTTGGCTTTTACTGTTAATTATGACATTTCTTGTTATAGTGTAAAATTGTGTTTATTTTGCAAGGTCGTTGCTGCTTTATAAGAAAGCAACAGCGACCGAGCATTGTTGGACTGCATCGTCTTCTCAGAAGTTTTCTGGGAAGATGAAGGCAGCCTCTTTCCCTATTGAGATTTACATATTACAATTAGAGTTAACATTATTAAGAATATTAAATTTAAATATTAAAATTGAAAAAGCTATTAAAACAACACCTTAGCATGAAATGTAATATTAAGTATTAATATGAGTTCCTCTTTCTAAGTTGTTTTTCGGGAGGTTTTTTTGATGTTATAATAAGTTGTTGCTCTGTGAAGACGTATGTTGTATACAGAGAAGCCGTTTTTCATGTTCGAAACACAACAGCCATATTGGTTGGAGTCTGATTTAGTTACTATTAAATGTGCAAGTTTGTATTGCATTAATTAATTGATATGAGCTAACTGCAGACATTAACAGTAATTTCATAGAAAGATTGGAAGGAACACGTGGCCAACCTGGTGTACAAAGGAACGTTCATCGGAAATGTGGACAAACTTGTTGGCTCAAGCTCAGGTAAAGGTCTGGGCAGGGAAGCCCCTTTCAGCCCCTGCGTGTCATCGGATGAACGGGTGAGTGACTTATTTCTTTTCTAGCATTTTCTCCGTGTATCGAGGACCTTCTTCCTCCCTTAGATGTTCTGCTAATGGTTTTTCCGAGCCTTGTTGTTCAGCTAGAGCAAAGTTTAACTGTGTACTCTTGAACATTGTCGCATGTGTGTTTGGTGAGGCAGGAGAGGAGATACTAAGCACCATTTACCAAGTGTTGCCTGGGCTGAACTATCAACCTCTGTGTATGATTTATTGCTAGTGGTAACTAAGGAAAGGTGCTGGGTCACTGACAAGGAATGCAGCTTGGTGAGTGCGAGGTGATGGTTTCCAGGGTACGTCACAGCTGGACGACAGTCAACTGGATGATAGTCAACTGGGCGATGTCAACTGGACGAAAACCAAGTGGGCGACGGTAAAACTGGACGATAACCAGGTGGACGACGATAATTTCATAATTTAAAAAAAAAGCCAAATAAAAATACCAACTTTATTTTGCCGTCCGTTTTAATTTTAATTCTTAGTTGTTTGCATTAAAAAATATCAATATAATTGAACAATGTAATGAAATATTATGCATTAAAACAGTTTTGTAACTATCATATAACTACATATATTTATTTATCGGGCCATAATAATTTTTAAGTAATTTTTATAACTTTATAAATTCTTCACTGAAAAAAATCTAATGGTAAATGACTAATACGTCGTTTCTGGGTTAATATAATTGGACAATGTTATCATAATTAGCTTTCTAAGCTAATTGGGAAAAAATGGTTTAAATACGAATTGTTAAAAATGATAAAAATGCGAAGATTCTGTGGTTAGAACCTCATCTGAAACGATAACACTTATTTTGCATGCTTTCTTTTTCGAAAGTATTTTTATTGCATTAATTTCCTGATCTGATAGTATATTTATTAGAGTTGACTTTTGTCTCATCACTGAAGATGGCTACTTGGTAGCCGAAATACGTATCCGATATTTCAAATC
Source organism: Rhysida immarginata (assembly GCA_023313115.1). Classification (NCBI taxonomy): domain Eukaryota; kingdom Metazoa; phylum Arthropoda; class Chilopoda; order Scolopendromorpha; family Scolopendridae; genus Rhysida; species Rhysida immarginata. The sequence goes on from JAHWFO010093546.1 coordinate 924,991, forward strand.
TCCTTGTAGATTAGAGGTTCCCTCCGATTTTGGTACTTAATTCTGTATATTTATTTTATATGAATCCTAAATTTTAAGTCAGAAACGAGGACATATTTCCTTGAAATAAATATATTTAATTAAAAAACATAATAAAATGTCATGTTGTATTAGTTCATAGATATTAATATGTAATAATAATAAAATAATAAATAAATTAAGTTATAATAATTTTTTTTTAAAAATTTGAAGTTTTAAAATATTTCTGTCGTCCAAATGTCCATCAAAAAACAGAAAGGTAAAAATTTTTTTTAAGCTATAAAATTTTCGTCGTCCACTTGGTTATCGTCCAGTTTTACCGTCGCCCACTTGGTTTTCGTCCAGTAGATTATCGTCCACTTGACCAGCATCTAGTTGCACTCGTCCAGTTGACGTGTTCCCTGGTTTCTGTTGCGAATTTGGTCATTGATCTGATTACCAGAACGCATGTTTAGGAACCCGCTGGGTAGAGTTGCAGTGATGTCCATTCACTTATTTACTAGTATAAGTGCCAGTACTGAGGGCTCCGTACCTGGACCGGGTCTATGGTGGTTCTGGTGTCCCTCTCCTGTTTTTAAGTAAAAGGGGCACCGTGTTGTCTGCACCAGTTGGTGGAATACTTGACGCTCGTGTTGAGGAGGAGTGGTCCAACTGTAGTCAGTCACCCAACCACATTGACCTTGCTTGCCAGGGCAGGACCAAATATCACATAATCTGAGTGCAAAGAGGGGCCCTTTCTTATTTGGGGTACGAAGCTAAGCCATAAAGGCCGCATATATCAAGCAGTGAAGGGTGTTGCTAGCCCACATATATCGTTTTATAATAGTGATTAGTTTACTTAAAATTTAGTTCAAGGGGCCTTTTTAAACTTACCTTTCACAAGACTAAGTTTTGTAAAATGATATGTTGTTAAGAGCGTCTATAGTTGTTCACTACACTGAGTAACAGTTACATGTATTGCATTTGAGAATGTAGAATATTAAAAAATCCTATTTTGTACACTAAAGCACGTAGTGTATGTGCGTTTTATTTTAATAGTGGTAAGTTTAATTGTAGAGCTCATAGAGTAGTCTTCGTATGAGGTCCCGAACCATCGACAAATGCCCTGAGTGAAGATTTCAGGTAGCTTCTAATATTAGAATTATCTATAAAGTAGGAGGGGTATGTCACTTTTTGGGGACCCTGGGTGGGCTACAGGGGTGGTTTGTCATATTTTGATGTCCCTGGTTGGGACTCGTTAATCCTGTTGTAGAAGGATTACGCATAACACTACTGGGCTTGTCTGGTTTGAATGCAAGGTGTGGCTTGTGTCTAGGATGTCCGGTCATCTAATTTGTATTGTGTTTGTGTTTGCAATTAGGGGTTAGTAGGTGTATTTCTGCATGCCAAGGGATGAAGGCGATGCGGCTGGAGCAAGTGCAGGAGTGGTAGTAGGAGCCATGGCACCTCCTGAGCTTGCAGGATATGCAGGCACTGTTCCTGCGTTTAAGGGGGAGGAGGAAGGCATGGGTGAGGTGTCCTTCCTTGCCAGTATTGAAGACATGGGGGAAATAGCCCACTGGACCCACCAGGTTAAAAATACTGGTGATCCGGTCCAAGCTGAAGGGGGCTGCTGCCCGGTGAGCGGCGAAGCATAAGCAAGTCAACATTAGTAATTATGCCTGCCTCTGTGCTCGTCTGGAGCAGGAGTTAGGGCGTGGTTCTGTGACTCGGGATGTGGCGAAAGAATTGTTTGATACGGTTCAGCATCCTGGTGAGTCAGTATCATCATTTGCTGACCGACTAGAAATCGCCATGAAACAATTCATCAATTCATCAGCGCTCATTCTGAGAAGGAGTCAAGCTGAGACACCATGCTTTTGGAGTGGCTTTCAAGTGGCTGTCTGGCCTCTCATCGGCATATCCTCCTGGGCACCAGCCCTCCCTGTTTTAAGGAGGCTGTGACTGCTGCTCTGCATTTGGAGGATACAGAGTGGAGGGGGCAGGGAGTGGACGAATGTTGGCGAATCTGAGGTTAGTGCTTATGGAGGTGAGGACCTGGAACAGCCCAACAGGACCTGATTAGGAGTGGACATAACCAAGGGCCCTCTGAAACAAATAGGACAGACCCAGTGTAACAGGGCAGAATAAACCCCCGTTTAGATTATACCCAGGGTTAATTTATCCTAGAGTATTTATACCCCTAGTTCAGAATGATGTCATGCCAACCCCATCTAAACTACCCACCACAACCAAGAGATCCTCAATAAGTAACTATGAGGTTTCGCGGTTTCAATGAGATACTATGCATATTTATCGAGATATCGTTCAATATCGTCTGGTTATAGATTTTATTTGTTATTGTCAGCTGAAGGTATTGACAGGTCATCAATCAAACGACTTCGAATGAGTTGTCATGAATGAATATAACGTAAAATTAACAATAGTCGAAATTGGTTTCAAGGAACCTGGTTTAGTGGAACCATCTTGGTTTATTGGAACTTTCAATGCTAAAATATGGCATGTAATATATCACTAGTGGTGGGGGTTGATAATATGAAAACTTTGCTATACTCGAGCAGAAGGTCAAATTTGTTCTCCCTCTTCTTTCCTCCCTTTTATGCTGGAAGTTTTTGACTTCCGCATTTAATTTGATACTTAAATGATAAAATTTAAATTAGTAATTGAACTGAGAAATTGTAAAAAAATTAAATTCGCTTTTTGATTAAATATATGAAATTAGTAAAATCGTATTTTCATTGTTTGAACAAAAACGCATGATTTTAGGATTTGTTTTTTAAATAATGAACAATGATTTTAAAGTAGGCTATTGATATTCGTATTAAAATGATTTACGCGTTTTTATATTAGAACATTTTACCGAATAAATTTATTATTAAATTTGGTGCATATATTTTTTAAAATTTTAATTAAGCAAGAATCATAAACTCTTTGATTAATTCGTTAATTAGACAACTTATATTCTAAACTGTGATCTAGGGAGGGTTTAGAAAATTGCAATTTATGTTGTGGAAATAGAAATGAGTAAAAGAAAACAGTGCATGATATGATCAACGGAAATATTTGTATAAAAATAATGTATATGCAATACACAAAAGTAAATATCACAATATAGAAATCCATCATTTCTTTGTGTATTACATATTTACTTCTAATATGTGTTTTACATTATTTCACTGCTGAAACAATATTTTATTTGTACTACCACTTCCCCCTCCAGCTACTTAAGTTTCCCTTCTTATCCACCAAACTGATAAAAGGATTAAATCACAATGATATTTTAAAGCTTTAAAGTTAGAAGATAAAAATCCTACAAAAATTTTGTACATGTAGTAAAATATATTCAAAATAAGTAAATCAATTACAAAAAAATATATACAAAAACAAAACAATTTACAGATAAAATCTATAAAAAATGCAAATGAAATTTTCCAAAAAAATACAAATGAAATTTTTAAAAAAAAAAAAATATTCAAGAAAAATACAAATGAAATTTTCAAAAAAAAAAAATATATTGAAAAAATACAAATGAAATTTTCCAAAAAAAATAGTTTCAAAAATGGGAAAAAAGAAAGGGGGGGTTGGAGGAGGCAGTGGCTATACCAACTCTTTGGACCTAAAAATAAAATGAATTCTACCCCCTATCCTCCCCTCCAACTGCCTTCATATTTTAGACTTTTTTAATATTTGACCAGGATATTTTTTTTTGCAGCCAACTCATCCAAAGTGGCAAATAAGAGAACCGAATAAATTTACATAATTGAAACGTACCTTAAATTGTGCCTTGAACGTATATTTTATGTCAGTTGGTTAAGCCTATTTCGAGATATTAAAAATTTTCTCAAAATGAAGTAATAGCTATAGGGTTTATTCTGACCACCACACGATTAAGAGAATTAAAACCCAATGACTGTGTTAAAACTTTGAAGTTAGAAGATTCACGTTAAATGTATTCAAAAATGTAAATAAATTATAGAAAAACTATTTATAAAAAGAAAATAATTTACAGATAAAAATCTACAAAATATTCAAATGAAATTTTACCAACCAAAACCATCATACGTTATAAAATTCAAATAATTAAAAACTTATTCTTCATCATCACTTTCTTCATCACTTGAATCTTCTTCTCCAACGAATGAAATTTTAACACTTTCTACAGCATCATCCATAAATCCTGAAATTTCCCAAAAGTTATTTTCATCTCTGTAACCATGCTGGCATATATTTTCCCAAGGTTTCAGATTTACATAACTCCTCTTTATCCGGAGGAGTTGGCTATAAAAAACTGGTCACGTACTTAGCAGACGGAAATTTTTTTTTTCAAAATTTCAACATATCTTTTCAAATCATAAGTTTTTAAGTCGATCAGCAAAATAAAATTGAGTTTCTGAAACACACACACCTTCACTCTTAGAGAGTGGTAAGCCAATAAAGACATCTTAAAATAAATTCCCAATAATTTAACTTCAACAATAGCTTTACGCAGTCAAAATTGATTATTATGTAGCGGAAGAATGGAGCTACTTATTGTTTTCACAATGTCCGTCTGTCTGTCCATCCATCCCCTTCATATTTTCCGGATTTTTTGAGGTAGAAGGTTGAAATTCGGAATGTAGCTTACTATGGGCATGTGCATCTTCACTATTTAGTTTGGTTTTGATTGGCCCATTGGGGTCGGAGTTTCGGGGGCGGAAATTAGAGGGGACCAAATGGTCTACATATAAAGGAGTGAAATTCGGTATGCAGATTTCTCTAAATAAGATCAACATTTCTGTAAAGTTTGGGCCAAATTGTCCCAATAGGTCGTATTTTTCTTGTAATTATATTGTTGTGGTTAAAGAATTTTTTTATAAATTATTCATGTCCCAATAGGGACGGAGTCACTTGGTCTTTAGAGCTATGGCAACATATGGCATGTCATATATCATTCGTTTGGAAATGAGGAGAAACGAAAGAAGATAGAGCTCTTTTTCATTTTCTAAATACTACGTTCGAGAAAATCAATTTTTCGATTAAATGGGGGGGGCCCCCCCCCCCCTAAAAAGTGCAGATAAAAAGGTAAAAATAGATAACCTCAGCGCTTCCGCTACTTTCCTATACCTTCCTCGGGAGGATTAATTTCTTGTTGAATATAACGAACAGCTCTGAAAAATTTAAAACGTCATTTGACCTTTACATTCGAAACAATGACGAAACAATCACCGGATCTGAACTTTATTTTATTGCAAATATTTTATTTTCTGAACTTAATATTACAAATACTTTTTGTATTATTGATGAACTATTTGTTGAAACATGTTACATAACAGCACAAGAAATCTCTTGAAGAAAATAAATAAATTATTATTTTCATTCTTATTTTGTTATGTGGTCTAGCCCTTAAAGGCCGTTAAAGGCCCTTAAAGGCCGTATCACACTGTGGCAATCTGGTTGCCAGCAACCCCCTTCTCCTTCCCCTTTTGCCCTGAAGGCAGCAACTGCCTTATCAGACTATAGCAACAGTTGCTCGCTGAGTTCCCCGTATTTTAGCTCTTGCACGATGGAAAAAATTAGCTCTTGCAGCTTTAGCTATTTTGTTAACAGAAGAAAAGGAAAAAAGAAAGAGAAAAACGTGGCTAAAACCTTGGTTCAGTAGAAGAAAGCAGCTTGGTTGTTACGAAAATTTATTACGAATTTATTTATTTATTTTTTATTATTTATTTAATTATTTATTTAATTAATTAATTAATTATTTATTTATTTATTTTCGAATTTTTACGAAAATTCTAACTAAAAATGGACAGTGAAACAGATCATGTACTAACTAAAAAGTACTGAGAAATGGTGGAGAAGTATTTACTCCAGTACTGATTTACTCGCGATCTGGAAAAGGAGTAGCTGAGAAGCGTTCTGATTGGTTGTTGCCGGGATCGGTTGCCCCCAACTTGGAAACCCTTTCCATCCTAGAAATGTTGCTGGCAACGCAGACCCCTCGGCAGGTGTTCACCCTCAGGATATAAGCTCCCCTACTTAATCCGTTTTACTTCCTTGTTGCTGGCAACTGTTGCCACAGTGTGATACGGCCTTTACATTAATCCTGCTCTTTTGTTGCCGTTTGATGATGATAAAAATTAAATATTCATTATCCAAATTCATCTCTTTAGTTACATTTGCAGAGAAGTAGTAATTTTATAAATTATCAAATTAGCTCCTTCCCTTCTTTTGTTTTTTATGGGTTTTTTGTATTATATACTTTAACACTTTTTAATGGGGTTTTGCCATCTTCCTTTCATATTAAAGATTATCTTATCACTCTTTCTCAATCTGTTTATCTTTTTTATTGAATGAAGAATTCCCTCGCTGTAATATGTAAAGCCACAATAAACAACACCCCCCCTCTCTCTCACGTTTTTAAAAAAGTGCACAATTTATAATAAATACCTATTTTTATGATGTATTCAATTAAAAATGAGATATTCAAAGTTTTTTTTTGATTGTATAGTAACTTCTAATAATGTCTAATTAACGAATTAATCAAGGAGTTTATGACTCTTGGTTAATTAAAATTTAAAAAAGGTGCACTAAATTTAATCATAAATTTATCCAGTAAAACGTTTCAGATTTTAATATAAAAAACACCTATATCATTTTAATACGAATGTCAATAGCCTACTTTAAAATCATCGCTCATTATTTAAAAAACAAATCCTAAAATCATGCGTTTTTGCTCAAACAATGAAAATACATTTTTACTAATTTCATATAATTAATCAAATTAAATTTTTTTACAATTTCACATTTCAATTACTAATTTTTATTTTATCATTTAAGTATCAAATTAAAAGAGGATTTCAAAAGCTTCTAGCATAAAAGGGGGAAAGAAGAGGGAGAGCAAATTTGACTTTGTGCTCAAGTATAGAAAACTGTGAACCTCGCAAATGTTTCGTATTATCAGCCCCCACCACTAGTTAGTTATTGTGGATCTCTGGGAGGTTTTCTGGGAAGATGACAGCAGACTCTTTCCCTATTGTGAAGACGAGTTTATATTTTAAGTTGTTTTTTTGATGTTATAAGAAGTTGCCACTCCGTGAAGACATACATTTTATACAGAGAAGCCCTTTTTCATGTTCGAAACATGACGGCCACATTGGTTGGAGTCTGAGTTAGTTATTATTATATGTGCAAGTTTGTGTTGCATTAATTAATTGATATGAGCTAACTGCAGACATTAACACTAATTTCGTGGAAAGTTTGAAAGGGATATATGGCCCAGCCTGGTATAAAAAAGAACTTTCATTGGAAATGTGGACAAGCCTATCGCTATAAGCTCAAGCAAAGTTCTAAGCAAGGATGCCGCCTTCGGCCCCTGCGTGTCATCGGATGAGCAGGTAAGTGACTCATTTCTTTTCTTGGATTTTCTCCGCGTATAAAGGACCTTCTTCCCTCCCTAGATGTTTTCCTGATGGTTTTTCTGGGCCCCATCATTCAGCTAAAGCCAAGTTTCACTGTGTACTCTTGAACACTGTTGCGTGTGTGTGGTGATACAGGAGAGGAGATGCCAAGGACTATTTACCAAGTGTTGCCTTGACTGAATTATAAAACTCTGTATGATTTATTGCTAGTGGTAACTAAGGAAAGGTGCTGTGTTGCCAATAAGTAATGCATGTGTTGCGAATTGCTTGTGGGTGGTATGCGGCTTGGCATAGTGGGAGGTGATGGTTTCCATTGCAAATTCGGTCACTGATCTGATTAACAGAACTCATGTTTAGGAACCCGTTAGGTAGAGTTGCGTTGATAGCCATTCACTTATTTGCTTGGGTAAGTGTCTGGATAGGGACTACAGTGCTTCCGGTGTCCCTCCCTTGTTGTTAAGTAAAGGGGGCACGTGATGCTGCCTGTGCCAATTGGTGGAATATTTCACGCCTGTGTTGAGGAGGAGTAGCTCAGCTGGAGTTGGTTACCCAGCCACATTGACCTAGCTTGTCGGGACAGGAGTAAAGATTGCATGACGGGAGTTCAAAGAGGGACCCTCTCTTATTTGGGGTACGAAGCTAAGTAATAAGAGCTGCCTACCTCAAACACTGAAGGGTATTACTAGCCCACGTGTAGCGTTTTGTAATAGTGATTAGTTTACTTAAAATTTAGTTGAAGGGTCTCCTTTAGATGTACCTTTAGTAAGACTAATTTTAGTAAATGATATGTTGTTAAGAACGTCCATAGTTTTTCACTGCACTGAATAACAGTTACATGTTTTGCATTTGAGAATGTGGAATATTAAAAATATCCTATTTTGTTCACTAAAGCAGGTGGTGAGTTTTATTGTTGTAGTAGTAAGTTTAATTGCAGAGCTGATCCTTAAGTCTTGGGACAAGGTCCCGAACCATCAACAAACGCCCCAGGTGAAGATTTCAGGTAGCTTCTAATCGTAGAGTTATCTATAAAAGAGTAGGGATTTGTCACTTTTTGGAGTCCCCGGGAAGCTACGGGAATGGTTTGTCACAAAAACAAATAAATAAATCGAATTATTTGGAGGATAACTAATGGAAACTTAGCCTCTGAAATTCGAATTCTTGCAAACAGAGCCTATCTAAATCGAAGTTAAGATCAACGAACCTCCGTTAATCAAATTTTCTCAATTCGGACCTCTATAAATCAAATCGTCGACAGCTCAGTCGTGTGAGTGACATGTATAAAAGCGATAATGAGGCTTGTCCAAACTTGAAATCCTCCTTCTTCCTCCCCCCCCCCCCTTTGTTTCAGTGAAGTACTTAGACCTGATCAAGTGTTATTAAGTACCGTGCTTGCTATAGTGTACAAGTTCGTGTGATATGGATTCCAACAATACAAAAGGTGGTACGTAATCATGAAATGCTTCCTAATTAAAAAAACTAGTGTTTTTCAATGAAATCCTCTAAAATGTTTAAAAACAAAGTTTTTAAAATTAAACCATCCAAAGCTTATTTTTTAAATAAACAAAGCATTTTTTATGTCTGTACCTGTTTACTGATTCTGTGTAGGCTTCCTGAAAAATATCAGTGTTCTATACGGTTACTGAAATCTAACACAAAACCTCAATTATTAAAATAGTTAAATCGAAACCTTGAAATTTAGAAAGGTCTATAAATCGAACCATTTTCCTCTTCCCGATTTATCGAGGTTCTACTGTATGACCAATTCATTATCCGACTTATCTTTATATTAGTGGCTTAAGATAGGGATCCCAGATTTTCATAACACTTAAAAATAACCTGAAAAATAAGCACGTTACACATTTTTAATTTTTAAGACTTTTAATATTTTGCTAAATGTTTCATGTCTGCATGAAGTTCCATACCTTCAAATACGAATGCAAATGTTCAGACGTACAGACATACTGAAGGTTTCAAATTTAATACTGAAATACCGTCCCTATTTATCTAACTTTTGTACTCTAAACTAGGGATCCCAGATTTTCAAAACAAAGAACTGAGACACTTAAAAACTAACCTGAAAAATAAGCACATTAAACATTTTTAATTTTTAAGACTTCTTTTTAATATCTTGCTTGCAGGCTCCACACCTAAATAATTCATGTCTGCACTTTTATTGTACTAAACTTAATTTTTTTATTTTTATTCGCACTGTGGACAACGCTATATTGAATCTGGCAATCTGCGATTCATATCTGAAAAAACTCCGAGCGATTCAAGAGCTATTGGAGAAAAATCCTGGTAAAATCTAGGTAATAAAAAAACATCAGCCTGGCATAGAAGCAGGTGTATAGAGATAATGTTAATGGCTAGAAAGGCATTTGTTAACAAAATCATTTATTGACCATTTTCATTCAAACATTTACCTGATTATCAAAACACAAGCAGCAATTTTTTAAAGCTGGGCGTTTGTGTCAATCTTCTGGCAACAAGCACGTGTTTCCTGAAAAGTGCGAAATAAGCACTGAACACAGCTGACTTTTTTTCTTGCTAGATCTAGCAGCAATCTCTCGGTTGCTCCATTCCGTCCCTTTTAGAGACGTGTGTATGCATTGGTCTTAGTCAAAAAATAATTTAATCATTTTTTTCTTTTTTTAAGATGCAAACAATTATAACACAATCAAAGAACGGGACAATTAGCGCCCCGAATAAACGTTTTCGGGACACTTGGACAGTTTGTGAAAAACTGGGACAGTCCTGGGAAAACAGGTATATCTGGGATCCCTACTTACGACCATGTGGTGGATCAACAAATTATTCAGCATGTACGAATAATTCCCGTAATAAGAACAATTAACTAGATTAAAAAATTTTATATTCAGTAAATTAAACATCTTTTAAAAGACAAGGAAAAAGACTTCAGTAAATTTTCGGATAACTCGATAAAAATGATCTAAAAATTATTAAAAAACGTTATAGAAATTAAGGCTTCATATCCTCTTTTATGCACGGAGAGAAATGCTTTGGGTGTAGCAACAATAAGGGAGTTGATGAGTGTTTGATTGTAGAAACAAAAATACAATTTGATGCATCATGAATAAACTTTGATCTTACTACACTATCAAATTGTCACCATTACAATTCACTATTAATCTGTAGTTTTTTATGTAGCGTCAACTAAACATTTGTGCAGCACCAATATCGGAAGAAGACTATTTCATATATTGTTCTCTCATCAGTATAGCAGCAATATCGGAAGTTGCTGATCATAATTTACTTGTTGATTGGTTGAGAAATACATCACTCGCTCTGTCGACGAGGTCAACGAGATAACCAGGTCTGGAAGCGGAAAAGTCACCTAACCGTTTCATTATCTTCATCTTGGATGTTAATAATCAGTGTTTTTCGTTTGTTGGAAACAATGAAGGTCGGATTGTTGAAGGTGTATTAAAATTATTATAATTCTTTCCTTAATCTGATTTCACATTTACTAGCAGACCACAGTTATAAATTTCACTCACTAGATGTTGCGAAAAGCACTCGAGAACTTCCGTTTCATAACCTCGAGAATTTCCGTTTTTTTCCTCTTTAGTGAATTTTAGCTATATGATTCGTAGTTTATTCGGATAGTCTTATAAATAGTTAATGAATTTCATAGGAAAATTTTCCATTAATTGACTCCGATGAAGAACAGTTTGTATTCCTTACTGGTTATTTTTAATGTTAATCAATTTCAGAGGGGTGCAAGTAGATTGCTGTGCCTTCCCGAAAGGAGGTTTGCTGAAGGTATTTGCTCATTGAATATCCTTTTCTCTAGGCATAATGCAACCTGTTAAGAGCTGCTTGTTTCTCAAGGCATGGGCTCTTGTACATCCTGATTACTGACCATCTGAAGGGTGTATGCTGGAGCATTATCACCAGCTCTGGCTCCAACAGCTTTTTTTTCTGAAACCAACGGTGTGCACAAAAAAAGAAATAAAATTATTCATTTACGTTACAACTATTAATTCATGAAATGAACTTGATACTACTAAGATACCCTGTGTATATATATTTGTTTTCAAAAAACAGAACATATAGACCAATTTTAATAGGCTATCATGAAAATATAAACTGTAAAAGAGCCCATAGCTCTATTGCTATATGAGCAAAAAATTATTGATGCGTTATCAATATCCAGTATTATCATGAAAATAAAAATTGTAAAAGAGCCCATAGCTCTCTTGCTGTAGGAGCAGAAAACTAACTACTGATGTGTCATCAGTATCCATTATCCATGCAAGGAAAAATCGTTGCTCCAGCAGTAATGTATTAGTGTGGTAACAAAAGACTATTGTTCTGACAACAATATTTATTGAATGAGATTAATAAAAAGAATTGTTCTCTGATCAAAACACACTGTCAAAACAGTTTTGTCCACACAACTATAAATATTGATGGGACAGGATTCAGCTAAAATATTGTTACAGTGACCATAAATAAGGTTGTCACAACAAAAAATTTCTCTCCGTGTGCATTTACCACAACTTTTATCTCAGGAGGTTTGGTATCTCTGCTTTACTCTGGGGGTTTTGTACTCGAGTTTTCTCCTCCCTTGCACTTTAGGGGTTTTATCCTTCCCTCCCTTACAATCCCATATTTAAAATCTGACTTCTCCTAAATATTTTTTATTTAAATTTTTGAATATTTAAAAAAAAAAGTAATTTTTTTTCAACATTTAAGCAGAATTAAATTTTGTGAATTATAACTCCAATAAGTTGCCTCAGTATTGTTCGGTTAATGATAATAAAAAATGTTATTTTTCATTATAGTCGAAAAATTTTTATTCCGACTCTTTTATCTGTGCTGTTTAGAGTAAAAGAATTCTGGGTGACCGAGACTTTTTCTGGTGTAGATCTCTTATAACAATAAGATCTCTGCCTCCCTCTGAACGAGTCAGGGTGAGTTTTTCAATAGCTGTGGTGGATGGTGCTTTCTGTGCTTTGTAAACAGTTTACCTTGTTCCCTTTCAAGTCCCTCAAGATCTGGGTATATCCACTGTATGACTCCAAAGGAGTAGGAGAGTATTGGGATGGCATAAGTATTGATAGCCTTGAATAAAATTCTGGAATTTAAATGTGCTAAGTATTCCCTCTAGCCTATGAATATATTGTTTAATGAGTATATTCTTTATGTTTGTGTTTCTGATATTTGTAATAGTCATCATTTTTCATAGCAGCAATGTGACCTGGTTCTTCAAATGTGTAGCCCCCCCCCCCTTCCTTGAGTATTCCATTTTCAATGTGAATGGTCTTGCATTTTGCCAACTACAATTGCATGGGCATGTCTTTTGAAAAGTTTGTGTAATGTCAAGTAACTGGTGCAATTGTGTTTGCGTGGGGACGCAGATTTTCATGTCATCCGTGTAGAGTGAGTGTGAAGACGTGTAGTGGCAGCTTTTATTGTGTTTAATCGTGTAGCCTTAATTTTTGCTGTTCAGTTTGTTTGAAAGTGCATTTAGTGCAACACAAAACCTGCGTGGGCTCAATGAGTCACCCTAGAAAATGGCCTGGTTTATCTGTATTTTCTCAGTAATAATGGTTTCACTGTTGAGGCGTAGTGTAGTTCTCCAATGCAGCATTATACTCTCTAAAAATGTGATAAGTGTAGGGTTCTTTAATAATCGTAATGTATATAAAAGCCATGAGTGTGGGGCACTATCAAAGGCCTTTTTGCAATCAATGTAGGCTGCATGGAGGTGTCCATGTTTATTGTGAGTTTGCCGTCGGACCAAACTGTCTATCAGGAGGTGCTCCTTACAACCCATGTAATTTCTACAGAATCCCATGATAATGTTTTTTGTGTTCTATGTGTGTATAAATTTTGTTTGCGTTACAGGAAGTTATTATTTTGTAAAGTATAGGCATGATGTGATAGGTCTATATTGTGTGGGATCTGTAGTGTTATGTGATTTTGGTATATTATTCCTTGTGTGAGGAAATTTTGCAATGTCTGTGGTGTTTGCAAAATGTTGGAAATCTGTTTTGGAAGCGTCAGATGCCAACAGGTGAAGAATTGAATCCTGTCTGGTATGACATTTGCGCTTATACCAGAATTCTGAATCCTGTCTACATCTGGAGACTTCCAATTGTGAATACCTTTAAGGACTTGTGAGAGTTCATCTGGTGTTATGTCAGTATATGGCATGTTTGGTAGTGTGGATGCTGATTCTTCCCTAATCCAGCTAGCTTCCCTATTATGTTCAACTGAGGTAGCTAATAATGTTGGAATGCTGTTTGCGTTGGCAAACCAGTGTTTTGTCTGTGTGCATAGTCTTTGCTTAACTACTTTGGAAGATTTCTGTCTGCGGGAGGCGCCCGTGCACGCGGGTAATTTTCCTCCCCCAATTGCACATTCCGTTGATAGGTTCCTTAAAGTCGAGTTACTAAGTATCAATTCGACACTGTAAAAAAAACAAAAAAAAAACGAGTCAGTTTACCATTTTATTTCGTTCGTTTTAATGTGACAATTTTTTCGATGTCGGGTAGAATTGTATTTTCTTTTTCCCAATTGCATGTTAACAAGAACAGATGAAGTTCGTTCATCCCCCTTCATCTGTTCTTGATGTTAAGCATTTAGAATCCGATCAGTCAACAAGGAAAAAAAACAGATTCTCTACTGCGGAATAAATACTGTTCAGTGATTTTCTGCTTTTTCGAAATGTGCGCCCCCTTTTGCGAAACGAAAAACAAGAAAGTATCAGTAACAAAAGGAATAATGTCTCATTTAATGGAATGGCCCCCTAAAATCTGGCAACAGTGCATAGGAAAAACTGTATCTACTCCCCTCCTGAGTTTTGGACTATCTCCTCGGCTTTGCACATGAGCTTTGCACGCGAGCTTTCTATGTTGCATGCGGGCGACGGGCACGATTTGGACGGCCCTGACTTATAGAATGTATTCTCATTGTTTGGGAATAACTTATTCTGTTGTTTGCGCTGAGTGCATGTTTTTTTCTCTTCATGCATTGTGTTTTTTGCAGCTAACTTTTTTTTAAATGTGTCCATATATTCTGTAATGTGTTGATTGTGCTGCTCATGTCTGGTGTGTACTTAATTTTCTTAAATAAATGTCTGATGCGTTTTTTGTGTATTGATGTGTTGTTTTTAGTGTTTTGTTAAGTCTACCTAACTGCTTGCGGATTTCGTCAGTATTAAATTCAATCCGCTTTTGCCTTTAGTTATCGGTTGGGTGGATAATTTTTGTGTGTATTTATGGATTGGTTTCCATCCTAATGTGCAAATAAGAAGGTGTATGTATTCTAAAGATAGATTTTCTTCACTGTACTGTGGTAAGATATGTGTTCATGTAAAATAAAATTTCCCCTGTTTTGCTGTTTATGTTTAATTTAGGTATACCTGGGATGTGTTCCCGTGTAAACTTTAAGGTATCTTTGTAGGGTGTCATTTAATGTAGGAATGAGTTTAGTATTCATAGTTTTCATGAATATCATGGTGAAGTTCATTGTTGAGTGTGTGTTCTTCAAGTTTATCAGTGATGTCAGTGTTAGTGTTTGAATCTGTCTGTTAAATGCCGGTTTGTGTAGATGGCTTGTGTTCTTGAAGCTTTTGTGCAACTTTTTGCTTTATTTTCTGTAGCGTGGGTAAGGTTATTAAATTGTTCATGACAATTGTGCGATGCTGATCTGCAATGTTTTTCAGTGACTGTTATGTGAGGATATGTCTCTTTGAAAGCGTTGTCCGTAAGCTGTTGTGTCAGTTTCCAATTTAGTGACTGCGTAGTAGGATCGCATGATAAAATGGTTTATGTCATTGGTCCATTTCATGCATTGGCGTGGCTTGCCTGCCTCATTGGTCGAGGGCAAAGGAGCTCTTGAAACGGTATGGACAAGTTATTATTATTATTATTATTATTAATTATTACTTTCCTAGTTTATTAATTCAATGCTTAAAATAATAAATTTTTGTAAAATCTACAAAGTATAATCTATAATGTAGACAATTTGTATGTTTTGTTTATCTTTTTCCAGTAAATCTTCTGTCTTTGAGACTAGTATTCATGTTCCACATCGGAAAAATATAACATGAAAAAATATACATACATAACAAAATTGGCATTAATAAATTAGTTTTAAAAATATCACTGGCTAAAGAAACAAAGCGACTGAAATGATCCGTCAGCAAAATAGACCTGCTATTAAAATGGTTTAATGACTATTTAAAGATAAAATGTTCTTTATAGTATTAGGCAGGCTACTGAAATTATAATAATAAATTTTATGATTAAAGAACTAGAATATAATAAAAAATACTGTTTTTTTGTATAAAATTTCTTTAAAAACTGATTATGGCAGTTTAAAAATAATTCTATGACAAAAAAAGAGGGTACTGTTTTTCAGAAAAAATTTTAAATTTCATAAGACACTGTTATTAAAATGAGAATTTTTACGGAATAATAGTATGCCATTTTGGTGGAAATTTCATAGATAGTATGTACAAATTTTAGAGGTAGTAAAACAGAACGGAATGAAGCACAAGTTGAATTTTCAAAATTTAAAGAAATTTCATTCAAGATTTAGATTAATTAATTAATTACGTTTTAAATGCGAAGTCACATCAATACAAAACGCTTTCTCGTTGCCATTGATATTCTTGAACAGAAAACTCATAGCTTAACTTTAAGAATTAAAAAAAAAATAGCAACACAAAACTCACCTTTTTGCAGCTCAAAATCTTCCTGACTTTTTAAATTTAAAAGTGGTCTCTGTAAGCACGTCTCTGAGTATAGGAGTTCAAAGAGAGAGATCGCGAAGACAGCATAGTAAAAGAGCAAACTACAGGCAGTGACTGTCAGATTCAAAACAGTTGTGCTAACGTGACTTTGCCAGCAGGAAGTAAACAAGCACATAAGCGCCTCCCATTTCCTATTCGAAACTAAAACTACTGAAACTACATCTGACGGACTGAGCAACATTTATGAGTCCATTGTATGCTGGAAGTCGTGAAACGAATTACAGGAAGTAGAAGCTAATCCCAAGTCTGCTTTTACGTTTATGCCTACACGACAGAGACAAATGAAGAAAGAAACTGGCATGACCTCCTCTCTAGTGGTGCCTTCGCGCCGCCATTACGGGATTGGCAAGAAACTCTGATCGCCAGAAGCATTGCATGTGAAGCAATCGCAAAAATTATTTTTTATAATGTCTACCTAAGATATCTGGATGAATTTATTATGGGACCGCCAGAATAGCTTGCTTTATTAAACAGAAAATAATCATCCAAATCGGCCCATCCGATAAAAAATTATTTGGTGATAAATAAAGTTATTCTTAAACTTAATTAAAAAAAATAGTTTAAATGGAAAAGGAGGAAGAGGTTATATTCAACAATTAACTAGGAAAATTCTCCTTTATAAATTATAATTTGAAAGTTAATAAAATAAAATATACAGTTCACTAATTCAAATTATAATCCAAATTATTGTTGATTTCTACGAGATGTACAAATTATAATCCCCTCTTCTAATAACTAACCGAACGACATTTTCATACATATTGGTCAAATCGTTTTTTTTTTTAAATATCCAATACTTAGTTCACAAGTAATTCTATTATTAGTTAAATGCTTATTACAATATTTGGATTAATAAACTGATTATTTTATTGAACTAACATTGTCAGATTTATGTCTTCCTTTTTATTTTATGTTTAAAAAAAAACAAACAAACAATTTAAGTACGTTTTCAAAAATATTTTAGGTTACCAGATTTCCTTTTAATTTAAAACTTTACAATCAATTAGCTAATATTTGATAAATTATGGTAGGTTTGTTTATTGATATCAATTAAACTTTTAAATACCCTTCCAGTTTAAATATCCTACCTTTAAAAATACGTGTATTCCATTATTATCAGATTAAGAAAACTTAAAATTGCATTTTCTTTATTATCTTAAAACGATTTTGTGACGCAGCTTTTAAAATCTTTTATAGTATAAACATCTGACATTTTAGTAGACATAGGTATAAACGTTTTTATTGTGATGAATAGATTAAAAAAAACCAAATGTCACTCAAGAAATAAGCACCAAGCACTTTTTACGAAGAACGCCATCCTTTGGAAATCTACAATGCAAATGTTTCGGTTTCTAATTTTTCGTTTAGCTTTGAAATAGCTATTATACACGAGTGTAAGAGCTTGGTGCTTATTTCTTGAGTGACATTTGTTTTTTTTTAATCTATTCATCACAATAAAAACGTTTATATATCTTTTATTTCGGCAACAAAATTATACAGCATTTTTCATTAAACTGATTACATTAAATTAATGACAAACTGAATGGCATTAAATTTACCCGGATAAAATTGAGTGCAGGGCACAAAACATTAATTCATGTATAACTCTGATGAATATAATCGTGAATCCATATCAGATGATGCGTCTCAATATTATCCAATCCCTGATACTAAAATCTTGTCAAAATATTGTGATTCGGCAGGATTCGTTTCTAGGTCTGTAATTAAATCTATAATTTACATTCAATGTAAAGAAGCGTTGAAAGAGCAATGTCAGAGCTGCCACAGCTTTAATTTCATTGAGAAAAAAAATAAAGAGGCCTTATTACACCATCGAATGATGTAGTAAACTTGTGCAAAATTTCAGAAAAAATCATCAGGAGTGAATTTTATAATCTAGGAGAGCAAATAGCAATTAAATTGAATACGCCTATCAAAATTCTAACAAAAACAAAATTAATATTTTCACTAATTTAACTCGCCATTCATTTGAGTCCTTCTAACGATCATGTGCTTCGACTTATTATCATCACATACTGTAATATTCGATATCACCATGAAACCAAGCGGCTAACAGAAAAAATAAGTGCAGAAAATATACGCAGTGTCTTATCACGACTTATTATATTCAAAAATCAGTAAAGAATAAATTAATTTAAATTTTTTGTGTAACTGAAACTATTTTCCAAACTCCATTGGCTTCAAATTTACTTTTTTTTTTAGCAATACAAATGAAAATCTTTACTAGTTATTAAAAACTGATTAAGTTACAAGAATCAACTTTTTTTATAATAAAAATCAGTTAAGATTAAAAAAAATATTCATGCTTCCTCTAGTCTCATTTACTTTCACCATGGATGAAGAAATAACTTTGCTTCTTCATTTTTCTTCATCTATGCCTTTACTTGTCTCTGGCTAAGCCTCCATTATAACGATAGGAGTTGAGAATTGTACATGCTCTTTTAAAAATTCGTAAGGCAATGAATCAACTATTGAAAGTCATTTAAAGTAAACGTTATCGTTAGTTAATTGAATAAAGTTTTTTTTTTAAAATCAGAAAACACGTTATGCTTACTAATACCTCCTGAAATCATCTACAAAAAACAGCTGAAATTACAATGAGAACATACACTGCCTTAGGTTTTATGTCACTCGCGACATGGCGATTGCTGCACTTCCAGTGGCACCAGTAGCGCTAAGCAAAATGAATAGGGCACTGCCAGTCTCTTACTTTCATTTGTCTCTGCTCCACGACCATCTCGAAGACGAGTAGCCCAACGTGAAACTGTACCACGGTTTCACTGATTACTCACAACAAACTTCTTTGAAAGCACTATGGATTCCTGTTATTTTTGTTGTCACATAAAGTTTTGATATTTATGTCCGACTTTTGGTCTTCAACAGGCACAATACCCGAGACCTGTTCAGATTCTATTTCTAACTTGTTATTGAAACACAGACTATGCTATGTAATGAAACAAAACACAGGTTTCTTACTCAAGCAAAGTTTCCAACTGAAAGTAATATGATTTTCAATGTTCTTGCATCATCTACGCACCAGTGCTGTCACAGGGTCCATTGCTTTTGAAATAACTTCGTGGATGAATAATTTATGTCTATAACAGCTTTTTGAAAGAAAAGTATATACAGAATAAAGAAGGCAACCCATTCTATTTCATTAGTATTGGGTATCTCATTATTAATTATAAGATTTTCAGAAGATTTTATCCAAATACTAATCTCATGATTTCCTCAGAATTTTTTTGCTAAATTTTACACATGTATATTTTCTTATTTAAAAAAAATAAACTACCTATATAATAATAACTGGAAAATGGTTCAAAGAGGAATCTTTCACGCCATAACTCCGGATGCTATAATAATTAAATATTGTAATTAGAATTCGAATTTAGGTATTTATTCGAACTATTATATATAATACTGAATTGTTAATTCGCTATAATAATTAAATATAGAAGAATAGTAAAGAAAATAGTTAAATAGGCCTAAACTGGAAGGCCCCTAGTTCAAATTGAGACCAAGGAATTTTTGGTATTTTTTCCTATGTTTATTATTATTAACATCCGGAAGTAAGGGTGAAAAAACTCCTTCTTGAACTATCCAGCAAATATTATTAAAATATCATTTTCCATTTATAGTAAAATGGTGTTTGCTTGGGAACAAGGAACCAGGATTTAAGTTACGTCTATAGGACATGTTTGATAGCAATATGCTTCCATGTCTACGGCGGCCTAATGGTTATACCGTTGAGGCATAACCCTAAGGACGCTGGCCCGAATCCGACCACTGGAATTTTTTTTCTAATTTTTCTATACTTAATCGGACAGCTAGCTAATAAATAAGTTCTCACTGCAGTCATTATGCAAAATTTTTTGCCAAACTCCTGTCTGTGTGCATAAGTAGATGGATTGGATCGGCGAATCTTTATCACTTGAACACTTGAGAACGGCCAAATTTCCTATTTTAGCTTCAGTAAAATTTAAATGTGCTTGCTCCTCCATTGCGAATTTTACTGGGAAACTTATATCACACGCTGTAATGAAGAAAAATGGGTTCAGTGAATTTGGTTTAGTAAAAACGGGAATATAAGGTAGAACGGGTGAAGATTGGCATATGAGGATGATAGGCACTATCATTTATTTCAGTAAATTAACAACTGATGGCACCAAAAACCTTCCAGGAACTAAATAAGTCATCGACTACACTTGCCCGTATCATCGTAACAGACCGTTGGAGCATCGTGGTTTTGCTGACTTCAAGTCTAGTGAAAACGAGGTAAATTTTGAACGATTTCAAATTTGGGCTGACACAGAGTAACCTATGTTTACAAAAACTTCTCCTGGGCACGGAATTCTTTCAATTTGTGCTGCATAATGACGAGTCTAAGTAGATTTTGGTGGTAGTGCGAAAGTTGCTGGTATCTCTCGAACACAAACAGGCGGGGTAAACGATATTAAACGGTTTTGAGGAAGACGAGCACCTGTATGTCAGAGCAAGAAGGTCCCCCTGCCCATATTGCACAGAGCGCTTTGTTTGATGATGCAATGAATTTTCTCGTTGGAATAATGAGATCATTTACGGCACGAAGTATCTAACGTGTTAAACTAAGATACATGTTGTAAAATATTGCATTATGTGCTTGAATATATAAATGACATGTCTTCTTTTTCTAAAAACAGATGCAATGCCAATACAAGCAAACATCGAACCGTGGTACGTGGAGCCAAGAACAACTTGCTGCTGCTGTGGCTGATGTAAAAGCTGGCAAGCTATCCACAAAAGCTGCTAGTAAATATCATGGAATTCCACGTGTCACATTGCGACGCCGCCATAAAACTTCCGACGATAAGGGACGAGGATTTGGTCGGTCACCAGTGTTGGAAACTTACGAGAACCAGCTGATTGATTTTCTAATCAGAATGAAAAACATCGGAGTACCATTTACAACAGCTGATTTGCACCGTATTGTATTCAACTTTGCAGAAAAAAAACAACCTGCCACATACATGCAACAAAGACAATGGTATGGCAGAGTATGATTGGAGTGTAGGAGTTTTGAAGAGACATCCAACTTTGGTCGTTAAAAAAGCCCAGGGAGTCTCTATAAATAGAGCCCTTCATATATGCCCATCTTTCTCACATGTTAGATGAGATGGTCACTTGGAAGGGTGGTGCTTAATTAGGTTATTTCTTTCAATAAACAAATATTACTCCACAGCATCTTCAGTATTATATGTTCCAATGTATTATATGTTTGCTTGTTGTCTGGGAATTGCCAAAAGTCATAACTATGCCCATCTTCACCCGTTCTATCTTAACTCGTAGAACGATTTCCAAATGTGCTGAAAGAAAAATATAAAAATTCGTTTTTTAATTTTACAGTAATATTACCCATACAGAAATCTGCAAGTAAATCTATGTTTCTATTATAAATTATTTAAACTTGTGTACTTGTTTGCAGCATCCAGGTGAATTTTTACAAACGCGCGAAATGGGAAATGAAATGCTTAAACTATAATGTTCATGTCATCACTAGAAACACCCATTCTTTTTTAATCAAAGTTACCATAAACGTTAGTGAAAAATTTTTTTTGCAAAGCATTGTGGGGGGAGCTTGCAAAAATTCCAAGGAGCTTTAGCTGAGATGCAGATGCAATTATCATTTTGAAACTTTCACTTTCACCTAAAGTTACTTCAAATAAACAATGGAAACTCTTCTACATTTACGTCTGTTTATTGCTTCACGTTCACGTTAAAATATAAAACAATATATTGAAGTTAAGGTCAATAAAGTTATTATCGGATATGAAGGTAATCATGGCGATATATCACGACAGAGCCTATACTTTTGTCTGCTTTTATCACGATTGCATTGTTGTCTTTTAAATTACGAGCGATGGAGGATGCGACATTGATATCTTTTTTCTGGTTCAGATCTTGCTGGTAGTTCTTCAGACCGGCGTACATTTTATATAAAAGTGGGTCAGCTAACGTTTGCAGGGGTGATCTTTCCGGGGCAGGTAAGATGAAATGGCGCTCTCCGTATCGGAAATTATATATTAGGTCCTTAGATGGCTTGGTCAGGAGACGGTGTTTTAGAACTTTGTTTAGCAAATAGGATTCGCGATGGTCACTATCGATGTTTGTTAGATTGACGGCGTTAGTAAGAAAGTTGAAAACTAGTGTGGAATGGGATCTTTTAGTCGCTACCACTTGTGTCAGAGCGCAGTACTTCGAACTTGGAAAAAATTGTATCATATTAGAGATGCTTAAAATTCAGTAGGTGGTCATCATCTTATTGCAGCATATCCGCCAAGGCTTGAGGGCCAATCATTTCGACGAGGTACATATAGAGCTGTTACATCTCATAATTCAAACGAGTTTTCTTTTCGTATAAAGGATCTGTGGCCGTAGAAATCGAAACTCACGTGGCTGCAATTCTGGCTGCTTGGGCGTCAGTGGATTTAATACGAATAGTTACCTGTGCATACTGTAAGCGTTTACGGATTCACGCGTTATTAGACCAGATGTTAAATAAAATGGCTGCTAGCCTCTTTCTCTTGTGGAACATTCTCGAGATGAGGTATGACAATCTATGAGGTTCTTTTTCTCCGTACTGTAAATATCAGCGAAATAGAGGCCTTACTGTACGACATTTTCTCGAAAATCGTCCGAACAAGTTTTGGCATTTAAACCCGCCTTCTTCAGGGTACAAGGGAAAGGGTGGGTAGGTGATAAAGTAATGGGTTGATGTCAAACACGATTTGGTTGTCCAGGAGCTTGTCGGACTGTGTACTAGAGATGGACTTATATGTTTCTATGCTTTCTAAGGTGGCTATCAATATGAGTTTATCGGCAGTATGGTGGATCTCCAGTGTCTCTTTGATACTGCATAGACGGTGGTTTTCGTTTTTAAGGTGAATACCGAAATGAGATTTGTTGCCTTTTTTGCTATGTGAGGTGGCATGATCCTTTAAACGAGTGGAGAAAATGCGATCGGATATTTTTATATAGTATTTATCACATGGTGTACACTGAAGTCGGTAAACGACAGTGTAGTTGAAAGAATTTCTATTATCATTATGGTTGCACTGGTAGAAGATCAATCGTTATGATCTTAAGGAAAGGAAGGATAATTTGATGTTATCTTCATGGAACATGCATGATAAAGTGAAAAGGCCTCATCTAAAGAATGACAAAAAAAATATAATTATCCCGGCTGTTGCACTGAAGTGGTATGTTGTGGATGAGTTGGAGACCTCAATGTAGCTTTTTTCCTACAGATGATCCGTGAGATTAAAGATTGATGGTAACCATTAGCGAGAAAGCGTATGTTTCTGAATTATTCGTTCCTGTCATGTACGAGGGTGGGCTGAAAATTAATTCCACCATAGCTGTAACTTTTTTATTTTTTAACTGATTTTCAAAATTCTTTTTTATCTGATACTCACATTTCTTCTCTATGTAATGCACTATTCATGTTTCGACATAGTTCCTATCCCTATCAACGTATTGTACCAACTCGTGACTAGTCGGGTGAACCCGTCGAAGAGGAATTCCGGGTTGTTGTCGACACGAGGATTGAATGGCTGCTTTGGATCCTCTTCTGCAGCATGATAATGCCCGTCCGCCCATGATCGCCACACATCAGAGGGGGTTGCAGCGCTTACAGTTCAAAGATGAAAAACTGCAGTTCAAAAATAAAAGACTTTGCACCTTGCGAAAGAGGAAAGAGCACCTTAAGGGGCATGAGTTGTGTTCTGATGACGAGGTGAAACCTACTGTTCGGTCTTGGTGTCGACAACAACCTCGGAATTCCCCTCCGAAGGGGTTCACCCGACTAGTCACGCGTTGGTACAATGCGTTGAAAGGGATGGAGACTTTGTCAAAAAGTGAATAGTGCATTACATAGAGGAGAAATGTGACTATCAGATACAAAAAGAATTTTGAAAATCGGTTAAAAAATAAAAAGGTTACAGCCATGGAGGCATTACTTTTCAGCCCACCCTCGTACATCCGTAGCTAACTTTAATGCTCTTTCGATCATATGCCTGAAAAAAGCGAACTTATGGGAAGGGAGGTGCGAGGAGGAATAGTGGTTGAAGTTGGTTAGAATTCTGTGTTTACGGTAAACGCTAAACTTAATACGGTGATGAGATAAGTCATTCGTAATCAATTTGTCACGCGAGGGAGCTGCAGAAGTCGACAGCGAGCATAGAAAAGAGCAGGAAATAGAAGAATTCTTAGTGGCGCCATCTCTGAACGCAATAGGTAAGAAAAAGACGAAGAAGAAGAGAAAGAGAGCGAGAAATAGGAAGTGGCGTAGAAAGGAAGCAACGTCAGAGATGGGAAAGGAAGTTTCTAGGTCATTTGAGCGGAGGATCTCGTTTGGGACGGCTGGAGGCCGTTAACCGACAATGACGAAAAAGTTCCCGGGCAAGGCGGATGAAGAGGGGCAAGGACAGCGAGCAGGGAAGCTGCCGGAAACCTCTTGCAAGCAAACAAGCAGTTTAGCATCGTATCAAAGACGTCAGGTTGGCCCAAATGAAATTGGCATCGCTTCCGAGCGTTTGCATCATAGTGGCGAATTCCAGGCTCGTAGTGGGCGTGCAGAAGCAAGCATTGTTGTATCGTGCGTCAATCAAGTTGCTGCTCACGACCAGTCGAAGAAGGAGCGCGCAAATTGCAAGCCTCCCTTGTCTGTTACTGCGGATCTCGATACAAGGCCATAAATTCGGGTGAGTAGCGTTGAGAGTGTCTACAAATTACGTGAGTACAATATTTCTTTGCTCCCCTATTGCCAGGGCGTTTGTATTAAGCTGCAACATGAGAAGCGGTTTACAGCGCTTTGTTAGGGTTTCAGTATGCTCTTCAAACTTTGACGTTAATAGAGGTTAACTATTTTATGTAATTTGCACGTTGAAAGAGAGCATAATGGCGAACCTTGTAAGGAAGGCAATTCCTACTTACACGTAATGCCCTGGGGGCTTCAGGCTTACTAACAAGAAGATTTAGGAGCCACATATATC
The DNA here is from genome assembly GCA_023313115.1 of Rhysida immarginata. Classification (NCBI taxonomy): domain Eukaryota; kingdom Metazoa; phylum Arthropoda; class Chilopoda; order Scolopendromorpha; family Scolopendridae; genus Rhysida; species Rhysida immarginata. Next base: position 950,241 of record JAHWFO010093546.1, read on the forward strand.
CATGGAACTTATTAAATATATATTAGGTGGGCTCCATTCCTAGGCCTTTTAAACTAAGACCAGTCCTCGGCTAATAATTAATTAGGTTATGATCGGACTATTTGAGCTCGGTCCCTAAAGTTGACTATGTCTTACATTCTATGCTTTTCTTTTAGATCCTCATTACTTTATACCATATTAAAAAAAAGCCTAGCGTCGCCGTTTGTTACAGATGAAGGACTAGTTCCGATACGGTGACTGCGATCAAGCTCATAATAAAACCTACCTCCGGAAGATTTTCCAACGAGTGGAGTTGGACTTTGCTCTTCTAATTTTGTTTGAGGATTTTCCTCCACAGAATTTAATGGGCAATTACACCCCTATATTAAATTACACATTGTAGTAATCATTCAAGTCCTCGTTGTGAGGCTCCTCTCTTACAACTGTATTATCATTGAACTAGTCACAAAGCCTGTCCCTGCCAGGCAAAAAATATGTTTTAAAAAGTTTATACATTACATTACATATATATAAAATTAATAAAATTAAAAATAGTTTTCAATGGTTTAATACAATTTATTTTGTCTGATAAAGCTAAAGAATATGTACAAAAAGAAAACATTTCAACATAGTTCTGGACATTATTTTCACTATAATTCATAATACTTCTTTAAAAACAATATTTTTTGAAAAAACTGAATTAGAACCCTTTTTTAGCATACCTTGTTTTCCATCTACATGTTTCACCTTTACCTTTACATCATTTTTGTTTTTCACTCTTGAAAAGGCAACGTACAATTGCCCGTGACCAAAAACTGGTTTTGGTAAATATATCCCCACCTTATCCAGGGTTTGACCTTGAGCTTTATTGACGGTATTACGAAGTATCTACGACGTTTTTTGTCATAATTGACCCTAAAATTGTATCAAATCGACCTAAATTTTAGTGCTGATTGAACAAAATTCCAAAGCCACGCCCACCGCCCACAAACCGAAAATCAAAAATCTGGTTCCGTCCTGCACCAACGGAGCAAAAATACTTTAACTATGCCAAAGTTCAGTTTTCTGCGATATCAGACGGCTTCAGAAAGCTCTGGAAAGAGAATTGGACATACATACATCCGGAAATACAACGAAATTATATATATAGATTGATAGAATTGGGATTTTAGCTAACCCAGGTACTTAAAGTTAACGGGTTCTGCTAAAACTTAATCTTTTTGAGCATATTTAACTTGCAGGGATCCGGCTGTGTCCCTGTAGAACTATCCCAGTTCGATCAGCTAAAGCAATTACTAGCTGTTCCTGTGTAATTGTACTTTCATCAATAATTAAAACCGACTTTTCCATTATCCTACCCTCTGTGTCCATTAAGTTTATTCACTTCCACTGCTATTCTTTAAATATACGTGACACAGTTGGTAGGATTGTCGGTTTGGTTATTGCGAGTGGTAGCAGAGACGGCAACGAAGCAGCCTCTGGCGGACCCTATCTGCGAGTGGACCTTAATTACGAGTGGTAACAGAGCAGCGTATTTCAGCCTCTGGTGGTCCCCTAGTTTGTGAGTAGAAAAAAAAGGAGAGATGAGATAATTTTTTTGTGCGTTCTTGTGGCATTTAAATTTTTTTTTTTTCGCTGGAGTGCGCGATATTCTTAAGAGCGTGTAGGGGCTTTAGGCCTATACTGACTCTATTGACAGTGTTTGGGTGTATAGAAATTTTCTTTTTGGATTCGCTTTCCATACCGGCAGTTGGTAGTATTCTCGGTTTGGTTATTGCGAGAGTAAATCAGGTAATTATATAAATTTAAATTCTTTTGCGAATTTTAATTAAGAAGCTATGGACGAGGTTAAAGATGAAGAGGGCAAGGAGCAGGATATTTATAATATCCTAACAAAGACAGCTTACAATAAGCAAAATATAGGTCATTTTAATAACTGCTTCCAAGCATTCGCAAAGCAGTTAAAGTTGCAGACAGAGGCGCAAAAGACGCAGTTATACATTAATGCATTTCCAGCAGAAATTAGGAGAGTTCTATCAGAACATTCAGCCCACTCCGTACAGAGGGCCACGCGTCAAGCCGAGACCATAATGAATAATAAAGATATGGGTTGCTCTAAGGAATAGTTGATAGTGGCAAACAGACCAAGTTGCGAAAAAAGGAGAGACCCGTGGGATTAGTCAATGCCAAGTCGAGCTGGGTGTTGAAAGGGGAAACCCTAGGGCTGATAAAAAGAAGTTATGCAAAATGTAAATGGGCAAAAAGGAAAATAGGTACAGCAAGTGAACCCTATTTTTGGGAAGAGGGTCTGCTATATAAACGTACAGCACAGACGGTAGTCCTGGTACTTTCAAGACTCAAAGAAGTCATTGAGTCAATAATAATTTTGCTCCATCGTGACCCCATGGCAGGACATATGGGCACGTTCAAAACAATTGGCAAAGTTAGGCGCCTCTAATTTTGGGCCAACATGGCCTCAGATGTAGCCAAATTTGTTTGACTATACACTGACTGTCAGAAGTATAAAGTCCCCCGTCAGAAACCTTATGGTCGGTTACAGCCACTCGAAATCCCTCCGCAACGGTGGCACACAATAGCGATAGATTACTTATTACCGCTACTGCTCACCACCCAAGGGCATGATGCCCTCCTTACCATTACTGATAAATTGACCAAAAGGGTGAGGTTGTTGCCATGCCAGTCATCGATTACGGCAGAGGGCACAGCTAGACTCCTGGTGGACCACGTATTTAAAATTCATAGCTTTCCGAAAGCCATCATTTCCGATCGAGACCTAAGATTCACGTCAGAGGTATAGAAGCATATCTTTAAATTTCTAGGCACATCTCTTAAGTTTGCCAGTGCTTACCATCCTCAAGCGGACGGGCAGTCCGAGAGAACCAATCAGATTGTTGTCCAGGTCCTTCGAAATCAGGTCAATCTGGACCAGTCTGATTGGGACTGCTTTCTTATGGCAGCAGAAATTGCTATTAACACTAAAATTTTGGAGTCCACCAAGATGTCGCCCTATTTTTTGGATTTGGGGAGAGAAATACAAATTCTTCCCTCAATCAGCAAATGCTGTTATAAAATCAAATGGGTTCATACAACAATTGAAACGAACCTTACAGCAGGCAAGGAAGAACATTAAAGCAGCTAACACAAAATATAAAAATCACTTTGACCATAGACACAGTAGTATCCCATTTAAGGCCTGAGATAAGGTTTTGATGTTGGCTACCTGACTCCAAGCACTAGTGCACAAGAAGGGGAAGAAACTCTACCCTATACCTCGTCCAACAAGAGAAAAACAGGGTGTGTTTCCGGTCTGATATCAACTACTCACTCATCCGCAATGCTTTGTGGGATCTCTCCTTCAGCGGCTACACAAGTCAATTTGTGATGGCGACGCCCGTGCAACCAAACAAGGAAAAACTATTCACAGCCAGGCTAGGGAGATTTGTGTGGAACGTATTTTGCTACTTTGAAGGAAAATAGTGTTTTAAAAGCTCATCTGCTTTGATAAAAGAAACTTTCAAGGCAACGCAAGTTTCTTTTTCTTGCGTTCGAACAATTGTTCAAGAAGGAAATGAAGCGTCTTCATGCGAAGCTACCACCCCCTCTCCTCGCTTTTCGACTCCTGGAAAGAAAAGGCCCAGGGAATCTCGAACAACGATATATATAAAATTGAGTTAAAAGACAATTTTATGAAGTGTACAATATTTTTAATTATAATTAAAGCAAAGCAACTGAATAATATTAAAGCTTCTGCTGTAATATTATAAAGCGCTTCTTCAATGAGACATGAGACAGAAGTGAGTAAGCGCATGAGGCCCCCTTTCTCTGACTGGCTAATCTGAAACTTCCTGTGACACACCCTGTTTTTCTTTTGTTGGATGAACTATAACTACCTTGGCCCTTTCAGGATACTTAAGATGGTTAAAAATGTATCGGCTAAGTTAGCCATACCACCATGTTGGGGAGGGCGAAGGTAATTTATGCTAATTTCCTAAAGGTCGAAGGTGGTAGAAGGAAAAAACCTCCGGGGCCCATTGCAGACAAACGTTTTCACGATGTTTATAAGGTCAGCGACTTATTGGACGTCAAGGGTCAGATTCCCCATAGGCAGTTTCTGGTGAAGTGGGTTGCCTACACTAAAGCAACCTGAGAACCAGAGGATAATCTTCACCATTGCCGGGGTTTAATTTACCAGTTCTTTACGTAGCGGCGTCAGAGAGCGCAAGAGAAGAGAAGTGGCAGTCCATATGGTTGCGAAACTTACCCAAGCAGAAGCCTCCTTGACCTAAATTAGGGAAAAGTTCGCGAGCGGCGGAGGTGTGGGTGTCACGCGAGGGAGCTGGGGAGGTCGACAGCGAGCATAGGAAAGAGCAGGAAATAGGAGAATTGTTAGTGTCGCCATGTCTTAACGCAATTGGTAAGAAAAAGGCGAAGAAGAGAAAGAGAAAGAGAAATAGGAAGGAAGCAACGTCAGAGATGGGAAAGGAAGTTTCTAGGTCATTTGAGCGGAGGATCTCGTTTGGGACGGCTGGAGGCCGTTAACCGACAACGATGAAAAAGTTCCCGGGCAAGGCGGATGAAGAGGGGCAAGGACAGCGAGCAGGGAAGCTGCCGGAAACCTCTTGCAAGCAAACAAGCAGTTCAGCGTCGTATCAAAGATGCCAGGTTGGCGCGAATGAAATTGGCATTGCTTCCAAGCATTCTAGGCGCTTCAGCAATGAGAAGAATAATTTAACTTTATATGCTGAGCATGCAGGAACTCGTGAGAGAAAAATATTTATCTTAGCCAGGGATTGAGAGAGTGAATTGTAGAGCACCATGAAATAAATGATAAGGGCTCACCTGAAATTATGTGTGAATCAGCTGATGCTTTCGCTTATGTATGCTGGCAGTGTCCAGGAAAAATACCTGATAAATGGGCGTGATATGGCAATTCTTCGTTTTGTAGAATTGGGTGGAGTGAGCGGTAGTCTTCAAACCTGACGTCCGACAAATACACAATCGTCCGAGTTGCGGAAGCAAAACACTTGGGCAAAACGGCTAACTGGCTGGCTAGCAGTAGTCGTTCTATGTTCCACAAAATGGCTCTGATGCAATACGATTCCCTATTGAAGAATCCAGCATCAAAGATGCTCCCCTCAGGCGTGTCGTTGGCGAACGTGGCTTTGTTATAATGTCTAAGTTCTTAGCTACTCCGATAGCACTGGAGACACTCGCTTTGCTCGGCGAAAAATTCCAATTCCGATTTTTCATCGGCTCGAGTTCATCATTCAGAACTCCCGACTGCATCTCATCGTTTTTCAAATCTGTCCTCCCTTACACGAAACTCCCGCTCATGCTCTATGCCTTTGCACATTCCCTTGCACTGCCAGAGGAACTTCCGCCCATGTATCTTCCTGTTTCCTGTTAAATCCTCTAATATGCTGGAGATACGCGGCATATTGTCCATAGATGGAGTTAGAGTGCAGCCAACATTATCTTCTAGTAGAGTTCGTCTGCTAGATATATTGGCCTCTAAACTCACACCTGTCGCAATACTTTGTGACACAGGATATTATTGACGTGATTCAAATCCAAGCAAATCCTTATTGGGAATCTTGCTTCTATCGAAATTTGCCGGATGATGAGCTGAGGGCGTGAGTAGAAACCTCTGTTCACCGCTAAGTAAGAGAGCGGTGACCCTTCGGGGTTTGACGGAGTGGCATTCGTTGACTTTCCTAAAGCAACAATAAGAAATCACACATTAGCAGAGTATTTGCGTTTAAACTTGCAATACATAGAAAGAATCCTAAAAGTATTTAATATGCAGGAAAGAACAAACAAGTAAGAATTGCGTAACTGAGCACTTAATTTCTAATTTCTTCCTTATGATGTAACTTATGGACTAAGTAGTAGTTCACTTTACCCTCGTACAGAGACGAAGCAGCCAAACGCAACTCGCAGTGAGAGAGATCTCTTTGTGGAGCGCGCTTACAGTGCTGATGTCCTCTGCGCGAGCAGACGATGGGCCACTTGTGAAATATGTGTAGCCATTTCGTATAGGCGAACATTGTCCGGGAATTGTAGCCGCTCCTAGAAGGCCATGTTCATCGACTGTAGGCGATGTGAGGTTCTGAATTCAGTGGTGGCGGCTGCAGCTAAGTCGAATGGGCCATCGCATGCTGAATTCTTTTGACTTGCTGTTGAATTTGCTAATGCCAGGCAAAGCGTCCCATAGTGAATCAGGGCAGCTGGGTCAAGGGCAGAGCGTACTCGCTATCGCACGTCGGGGAGGACGAGGAGTCATCCTTCACTTTTTCCGTATTATCCCCTGGCAGCGACTGTAGTTCATGGTACACAGGAATGGAGTCGGTTAATGGTTCACTGAGTACTATCGAGTCCTCAACATATACTTTACCAGAGGTACTATTATGAGAAGGCACAAAATCGTTCATATGAGAATCTAATTCGCAATCACTTGCCTGGTTAATAGGCCGAGAGCACGATGCCATCTTTGAATTATCCCCTTCATGGCTCGATTCATCCTGGAGTGTTACAAACGACAGCTCATAACTTTGCTTCCTCAGTTGGAATTGGCTGGGCTGTCTATCCGAGCTCCTCCACATCGAAGTCGAACAGCACCAAATATTCTTCCATCAGAATTATTTTTCTGAGATTGAATCCAGGCCTGGTCCATCGCTATTGGAGCTGAGGCTGATGGTGTTGCCTCAGCGAACACCTAATCGAAGGATCTTAGATGTTACAAAGTCTAGGTGTCCAGTTCACAAGTGACGAGGTATCAAAAGGCCATCGGAAAGGTGAAATGAAAGGTCTGGTCCCCTCTGATGACCTCGCATAAACACTCAGATGATGTGTAGCGTTTTTTAAACGTAAACGGATCTAGCCATGGCCATTCGAGGAGAAAAGAAGATCGTAGTTGATCGGCCACTTTCCTCCATATGGTCGAGAATGATGGAAGATAACCTTGTGTTCGACTCCAATGGGCCAGCCAAAGTTCTTTGTTGATGAAGGCGATCGCAACAGCTAGATTCGGTTTAAGTACCTCACCAGTGGAATCGTTTAAGAGGAAGCGCATGGACTGATATGAGAAATGTACCAGCCCGCAATGCTGCATCAAGGTCATTTGGCCGACGGACATTTGACCGAACGGACATTTGGCCAAACGGACATTTGGCCAAACGGACATTCGACCGAACGGACATTTCACCGACGGACATATGACCGAACGGAAATTTAACCGATGGAGAAATACCTGCATTTCATCGACATTTGGCGTAAAGAGATGTTTTTGGCAATATAATTCGGCGTAAAGAGATGTTTTTGGCAATATAATTCATTTAATGGGGGAAAAAATGTTTAAAGGAGGTTATTTCGTATAACGAATCTTATGAGACAAATTTGTTTAATTCTTTCTACTAAGCGAGCATATTGTATGGACCTTTAAAATTATTAGTTTTGTATGTCTTTTTAAATAAATGTTTGTTTTCATAATGTTAGGTAGGTTAGGATGGGAACGGGACAAAATGCAACTTAGGGTTATGTATTATTAAATAATATCGATCCTTTTCCTGTATGTCTTTTTAAATGAATATTTTACTTCTATAGAATGAGATACTCATTAGTGATGGGCGATATTTGATACCATTATCGTGTATTAAAAATTTATTCATACACATCAAAAAATTCTGTTCTGCTTTATGAGGGGACATAAACATTCTTAATCGGATAGTATCAAATATGAAAATCAACTGGTAATGGGTTGAGTATTTCTGACATTTTTCAATGTAAAGTTCTTTTTCAGAGTTTTCAATGATATGGACACTCTACCCGAATATCTGACATATATAGTGCATGGCGTAATTATGAAATTTAAAACATTAATGGGATTTCACTGCCGAAAACGTGGACCGTATAAAAAGCCATCTCTTTACCAAGCTAACCTAATGATTAAGGATGTGCGATATTCATTTGCCGTTACTCGAATAGACTAATCGAATAAAATTTTAGTAATCGGCGATTTTATTCGAATGGCTTGGAAATTTATTCGACTAAATCACAAAAACGACTATTTTTTTAAAGAAATTAACAGGGTGTCTAGAAAAACGATTTCGTAAAATTCCCGGACTTTTCCCGAGGATGAGCCTTCGGATTAGTTTAATAATGGAAACAAAAACAAGCCGGAATGAATCGAAATAATCGAATAAAAAAATCCGATATAGTTACAACTATATCGAGTTGGAATTATTCGACTCTTCTAGTCGACTAAGGACCAAAATATCGCGATATTTATTGATATCGAAGAATATCGCACACCCTATGGGCAATACTCGAATATTGCATATTTTAGAGTCATCGATACTGTCAGAATTTCCGCATTTGATACTATCCGATATTAGAATTTTTATGTCTCCTCATAAAGGAGGACAGAATCCTGATGTGTGTGGAATAAACTTTTAATACCACGATACTAATATCAAATATTGCCCATCACTAATGAGTATCTCGTTCTATAGACGTAAAATATTCATTTAAAAAGACATACAAGACTTGATATTATTAAATAATACAAGACCCTGAGTTGCGTTTTGTTCGGTTCCCATCTTAACCTACCTAATGATATGAAAACAAACATTTATTTAAAAAGACATACAAAAAAGAATAATTTTATAGGTCCATACAATATGCTTGCTTAGTAGAAAAAATTAAACAGATTTGTCTCATAAGATTCGTTATACGAAATAACCTCCTTTAAACATTTTTTCCCCATTAAATGAATTATATTGCCGAAAACATCTCTTTATGCCGAATGTCCAAATGTCGATGAAATGCAGGCATTTCTCCGTCGGTTAAATTTCCGTTTGGTCATATGTCTGTTCGGTCGAATGTCCGTTCGGCCAAGTGTCCGTCGGTCAAATGTCCGTCGGCCAAATGACCGGGTACCCTGCATCTAACGATCCCAGATCGACTTTGCGAACGGGTACTCGTAAAAGATATGGCTGACAGTCTCGTCTACGCTGCACTATTGACATCCAGCAGACCAGACCACGCTCCACTAGTGGAAACGTTAGAGGGAGTAAAATCCGTGATGCAACAGTCGCCATTGATAATTGAACAAAGTTCGTTTGTAGGACTGCTGCCCAGGGATGATCAGGGTAAGAGGTCAGTGGTCTCCCCTGGGTCGGACTGCTGAAAAAACCATGTAAGACGAAGTTGCCCCCATTCTTGTGGATCCAATGCGACGTAGCATGGGAAGAAAAGTCACAATATTGGTCGTAATTGTCACATAGAGTTTTGGGTGTCGGAAATTCATTTTCATTGGCAACAAGGGTGGTAATGTAAGCCTATTCACCTTGAAAAAGAACAGTAGATGAGTAAACACAAAGTTTGCCCACACGGGAGGCGGGTAGAGGAGTACCATAATAATCGCAGCCAATATGTCTGCAATAAGATAGAGCTTGATATCCGGTAAACCTAACCCTCCTCTCTCATATGGAGTGAACAGGTACACTGCACGTAGTGGATGATGCTTTTGCGTAGATGTTCCCCATACGCAGTTCACAATCGCACTATGTAGTCTCTGAAGATCTTGGAACGAGGGCAAGGTGAATAGGCATTTAGATGTTAATACTAGAAGCACATGCGTTTTTATGAAGCTCACCTTGACAAACATTGAAGTTGGGAAACGAAGGTTTCTGTCAAAGCGAGTAATGCACTATCAGCAAATGCATTATCAACGAGAAAAAGGTCTAACATTGATGAAATAGTGGGCCCTTGATGGAAACTAGACCCAAGCTGACTACTTTGTGGTGGGTGTGTCCATAAATTGAACAATGCATTTTGCTGGCACAAACAATATACATGACCAGAAGAAAAGATGTTGTTGTCATCTGGATGGCAGTTAAAATCACCAGCAATCACCACAGGCAATGAAGAACACAAAAAGGTATTTATGTCAATGAAAAACGTTAGTTACTCTGCTGTTCTACATGATGCATAGACATTAGGCAATTGGAAATTGACACCAGATGTTGAAATGTCCAAAGAGATTACCCTGCACTCGCAGTCATACACACAGTTCGAGACCAGAATGGAGGGGTTGAAGATGATAGTGGCAACCCCGTTCCCATTTGGTGAACAACAGTTTATGAAAAACTGTCCATTAGCGTATTGAAGATCGTGGCACTGTTGTGAAGTGGTTAATTTTGCTTTTTGAAGTAACAAAAGGTCAGGCCTGTACAGGGCAATGAACGATGACAATACCGATTGCTTAAATGAGGAACCAAGAGAACGCATGCTCAGGGAGATGAGCTTCATTGAGGATGTTTAATAGTGCAACTGCTGACCTGTGTCCGGTTGAGACTTGGGCTTCCCAGATGTTACAGGAGGCTCCGTCGTTTTTCTCATGAGAGATCGCAATCGATCTGATGAGGAAGAAAGGCTGTGCTTGTGGCTAGCTTGGCTATCTTACTCGGACGAAGAAGTGGATTTGCTCTCGTCCCTAAAGCCACCATGCCGTCTGGATTTTTTCTTGCAAGGGCTCTTTCTCCTCGCAAGATGATGCTGCTGTTTGGATGCTGATGGTTGTGAAAACCCAGCAGAAGATGTCATCCTGGACGGCGATGACGTTTTGATGATCCGTGCAGGCTGGGATGACGATGACTGCGCTGGTGGAGGAAGGGTTGGAAAGTCCTCCACTGAGAACACCGAATCTGTTCCATTCGAAACGTTAACATCGTCATCAGCAGACGCTTCGTCTTCCCCTATCAGAACATCGAGTGATGGCTGAGGGAGAGGTGTACCCTCTCGAATCTCCGGGAACAGGCAGAGCGGAGACGATGATTGCTCCCTCTCAGGCTCCAAAGATAGAGATGGAAGTGAAAATGGTCGTGGTGGTGGGGGCATCGTTTCTTTCTGTTCCCGGGGAAGAGGCTGACAACTTGGTGAAGCCTCGTTCTTCTGTGATGGTGAGGAAGGCGACGAAGCTCTGGTTGCACTGGTGACTTGGCAGACGATGACATCTTGAATTGCTGCTGAGATGACATTCTGTTGGGCGTGGATTGAATATCTGCTGGCTCTGCAAACACCATCCATGGGCACTGGTGAAATTTGCTCACGATGCGGTTGCATGCATACAATTTCTTGAGGGAAGGGCAGTCTTTTCTGACGTGAGACGTTTTCTTGCAGTACCAGCAGCACTGCCTTTGACCCTTGTAAGACACGCGAACTTTGCTGCTGTGCATTGCCAGCTCCTCTGGAATGTCCCTCTGAAAGTTCATGTCGACTATGATGTCACCAGTCACCTGCAGGGGAGAATCCAGAAGAGTTGGATAGGTGACTTGCTTCACTGGCCCATAGTCGAAATGTAACACTTCAGGTAATCTTCTTCCATCAGCAGAGAGGCACCCCGGATAAAGATGGGTAAATATCCGGGCTCAGCATAGCACAGGCGGAAGTTGACATAATCCGCAGACACGACACGGTATGCTATGTTTCGCTGTCGACAGAGCATCCTCCATTCATTAGGAGAAAGTCTCTGAACGACAGAAACAGCAGGATCACCAGACGGTAACATAGGCGAGATGCCCGTCTTCTCGTAAAGCTGTTTCATAAACATGCCGATGGCTATTGGTCCGTCAGCAACCATCAAAACCATGTTTTCCATGACTAAAGTAGAAAAGTTCGGAGGCGGGGGTGAAATCTTCCCCGGGGTCACCGGGGTAAAGGTTACTCAAAGTCACAAAGAGTTACTCACACACGCGTTGGTTGGTTGGTCGCTGCGTATAACTTTTTCAAAGTCCAAATCACTCACTCACGAAAGTACTATTAACGACTCAGGTCCAAAGAGCCTCTTATTAATCCTTTTCCTCCTTTCATCTCTCGGAAATCACTCTCTGAAATTCCTTTTTCTTTCTTCGTCTTTTATATCGATTCTTAATTAACCTTTCTTGCATACGAACCTTATTAACCAATAAGCAGCTTTCCTCATTTCTCTCGAATCTTCCGCCCCTTCTATTTTTCTTATGGGTGGCGGGCTACTGCCTTTCCTTTTCCATCGGCTTTTTCCATCTTCTCCTTCCTCTCCCTTGCCTTCGGAGTCGAGTCGGATCGTCGGTTTTGTTTTCTTCTTTCGCTGCTCTCGGCTGACGATCTGACAATTATAATCCTACATTCTATTTCACATTAGTATATTTTTGTTCGTTTTTTTAAAAACACAGAAATTATCAATAATAGACAGGTTATGTCAATTACTAGTGACATTAAAACTGAAACACCTTCGCAAATATCACTGGATACCCCCAGGGCTGAATAGAACCTTCTGCTAGGTAATTAATCGTATGCATATCAATGAATCACGTCTCAGAGGTCTTGGTAGTCACTCCAGTAGAAAAGTTCGATAGTAAGCTTCAAATTGTCTGTGCAGAGCGCTATAATGGGAGACATATCCGACTTCAAAAGAGGGCAGATTGTTGGGGCGCGTCTAGCAGGTGCATCTGTGTCCAAAACTGCCACACTTTGTGATGTCTCACGTGCTACAGTATCCAGGGTGATGTGTGCATATGAACAGGAAGGACGAACCACGTCCAGGAGGAGCAACTGCAGGGGAAAACGGAAGTTGTCGGAAAGAGACGTCAGGACATTGACCAGGATTGTTGCACGAAAGCGGAAAACCACCGCAGCAGAAATCCCCGCAGAAATGAATACACACCTCCAGGAACCTGTGTGCACGAAGACAATCCGTCGTTACCTGCATAAATCCAACATCCATGGCAGGGTTGCTATACCGAAGCCTTTCATCAGTAGTACAAATGCCTCCAAGCGGGTTCAGTGGTGCCGGACGCATAAAACCTGGATATTAGATGACCTCAAACGCGTCATATTCTCGGACGAGTCCAGCTACACTGTCTTCCAAACAACAGGGAGGGTATTCGTCTGGAGGAGCCCCTCTGATGCCTATAACCCAGACTGCTTGGCACCCACAGTCAAACACGGAGGTGGATCAGTAATGGGTAGATCAGTAATGGTTTGGGGTGCAAACTGTGCAGGACCTCTACCGATCCTTCCCAAGACGTGTTACTGCTGTGCTGGCTGCCCACGGTGCCCCAACACCTTATTAAATAAAGATTTTGGATTTCTACCAGGTGTTTCAGTTTCAATGTCCAATACCTGTATATCTGGATTCAAGTAGTTGAAGGTGGATTAAAATAGTTAACACATTGATCATCTGAAATTCTGTTACTACTAGAAGTATTGTTCACTGATCACACAAAAAAGTTCACATAAAATAAATAAAAATATTCCATAATATTCATGAAATAAATTCAAATAAACAAACCCTCGCATAGTAGTTCATTACAAGGTTATTTCGACTCCGTTAGGCATTGATCAATCAGCATGTGTTTGCGGCCATAATAGGGAGCAGAGTTCCTAGTTTTTTGCTGTTCTGGGAAGACTAATACATTGTTTAATACTAGGTGGCAACACCAGCTTATTCTTGCCTGTTATTTTATAAAAAAAACTTTTAAATCGTGAATTCCCAATTACTGCTACACTGTCAAACTACTGGTACATCTACCCTATCTAATATGTATCTAATATTTGTGACTTTTTAGAAGTGACGATTGCAGCAGCGTGGGAACTTCGAACGCTAAGAAACTCAACAGTTTTTTGCTCAATCTTCCGCCGCCACTTGATACTGCATCACACGACCAGGTAACCTCGACTAGCTTCCAGAGACTAAGAGACTACATTATCGTGAAACCTTCTCATCCATTGCAGCACCTTTTCGTGATAAGATTCCGGGAAGGCAGACAGGTATTCAGTGCCATTCGTGGTATTCGTAGCCCAGAGTACCGTGGAATAATTTTAGTGAAGCATGGATACACACTCGTACACTCCTGCAAACGGGCCTACACGTTGTGGCAGCAATTTTTGTACCCTGAGATCACCTCAGAGGATTATCTACAGATAGCAGCACCCTGGGGATTCCAAGTATTCATTGGCGATGACTTAGCTGCCCTTTATCCCTGCCAAGATGAGCTCGCTCATTCTTCTTCTCTATGTAAAGGAAAAATAAATATATTGCCACTCAAGATTTAGAGCACTTAAAGCCTTTATTTCACTGTTCACGCCAATGCCGCTATGCTAGCGTCGTTAAAGGCTAAACTTTTTATCTGTTTTCGCTTAAGTTAACGTCTTGTGCGGTTTTGGAGGATATAATTCAACTATTTGCGGTTAAGTAACAGATGTCAAGCGAATTTGTAAAGAAAAAGTTGTCTCGAACAAAATAATTGATAATTTTTGGTTAAACTGAAGAGTATAGCATAATGTTCACTATATGCACATCGCACGATGTGCAGGTGTGAATATTAACCGAATATAGCAATTAGCTTTTTCATGTTTTGATAATTAGCATGAAACCCTATAAACAATTGCATAACCATTATTTACGTAAGCTTAACTTGCCTACTTCAAATTTATCCTGTAATGTGGATATAAAGTTTTACATTAATAACATTCCAAAATTATGTTTTACTTGTTATGCTTCAAATAAACATTTCAAATTGTCCTCATGTTAGAGAGCAATACTCAGTGGTTATTTTTATCAAGCCAATAAAAATAATCTAAATAATATATATCACTGTTTCATATTTAATTTACTTAATTGCTTCCACTAATTGCGCACTAAAAATATTTGTGACATAGTTATATATGTATATTACATTGTGGTGCATAGTGTTACAGTCTACAAGTGGGAGGGTAGGTCCAGTGACTTTTCTTTTATAAATCACGACCTGAGAGTAACTTTCCATGATAGCACTTAGGTCCAGTAGCGTAGCGTTTAATATTACTTTGTGGCTGCAGTAGATAAAATTTTTTTGCGACGGAGTAAATGTAGCTTTTCACTGTGTGGTTTAAAAAAAAAACAAGAAAACGTTAGATGCGTAACTTTGAAAAAAAAAATCCCCCCATGGTGATTCAGCGAAAGTGCTTTTACTAGTTGTTGTGATTGGTTGTTGTATAATATTTATTGACCTCGTTCATCCACGGCACTGTTTCGTCCGGAGTTGTGTTTGTTTGGAGGTTGTTTTCGGGCATAACTGCCATTCACGGAATAACCTTGACAGTCTTGCACGAGAAAACCCGAGGAGGTTCGCGGTTTGCGAAATGCTCAACTGCGCCCTTCGAACTCCAATGATCATGCGTTGTTCAAAGTCAGTCAAATCCTTGGATTTACCCATATTCAGTCCACCTCTGCTGCTGACTGCAACTTGTGATTCAGTGCATCCCTTTTATACACCGGTACGGACTATTCCATTGTTTGGGTGTCACCGGGAGGCCGATCCATTTTCCGTAGAGGTATCTTCAATAAACTGGTCGTTCAGTGTATTACTTCGAGCAAAAAATTTGAATAACCTTAAATTAGGTGTAATTTTATCCACAGGTATAGTTTAAATAAATCCTGAATTAAGCCTGTTGTGCATAAGGCTGGGCCAAGGAGTGGATATAAATCACTGTTATCATTAAGCTTAGCCATAAGGCGAGTTAAAATGGGAAAAATCGATTTACGCGTAATTGAAATTGAAGGTTTGCAATATATAGCAGGATCTATTGATGACCATATTATACAATTCAGGAAATTAATGGACATGCATAACATTTGGCAGTCAAAGCTGTTGTTCAAATACTTTATATGTATGCTGCCATATCATGCAGTCCTCAAATTAAGCGACCTAAATAAAGCCCCTATTGAAGAGACCTTTGAGGAAGCGAGTGGCTGTCTAAAACCTATGGATGTATCTGATAGTGAAGGGAGTGAAAGCTCCTTAAAAGTGAAACAGTCTAAAGGTTAGAATAGGAACCATCGAAATAAAAGTAGGAAGACAAAATTAAAAAAAATGATCAAAGATAAGATCAAAGAAAAAGAAAATATCAAAGAAAAAGAAAAGATCAAAGAAAAGATGCATTACCTAAAGTTGTTCCTAATATCAAAGTGTTTGGTGCAATAGGAGATTCCCAAACTATAGAAGGGCCTATAAACTTAGCTAAATAGAAATAGCGCATACTAACACTAACAGCATTCTAATAGACAATGCAGGTTGGAATTCTCTATCTATCATCCAAAATATGGAGAGGGACTGTCAGTCTCAAGTGAGTGCTTTGGCTCCTGTTTCCATGAGAGAGTTTACCAAAAATATAGAATTAAAGCATCTTTGGACCAAGCTAACCTACCACTCCCAGAAATGAACCAGTGCCAAATTTAGTAACTCTGTAATCAATTAAAATGAGTTAGAGGAGTCAACCTAAGGCAATATTGGAAACAACTCTGAAGACGGCATTAATTTAGTACTACCTTTAAACTCCACAGGTACCTGTACAAATAAACCCTTTACAAAAGGACCGTCTTTGCTTAAGGGACTGCCAAAGAGTTTGGATGTCAAGTAGACATAGAGGATGGAAATTTTAAAAATGAGTTATTGGGATTGCTCATATGTTTATTAAAGCAATCTCAAGAAATGGAGCAACTGATTGAGCTACTTTTTGAAGTCAATCGAGGAAATATGAAAGAGGGCATATCGAGGGCTCATTTCAAAAGGCGCACGAGTGCATAGATGAGGAAAATAATATCAACTCAATCAGACCACAAACTTTAAATAAGAAAAATAAGAGGCAGAATGCAAAGTATGCAAAGTATGACAAGCCGAAGTCTCATGCTAACATATCTGCCAGACAAAAGTCATACAGGAACAGAAAGACAAAGTTCTGTGAGTAAAATATATACCCCACTAGTATCTATTTTTAAGAAGGGATCCGAGCATGAGGAGCTGATCAGTTTAAATCCCTGTTGTGAGGGTAAACAACAGAAACAGCACCATCAGCTATATAAAGCATCCAAAAAAGGGATGGCATGCGCCTGAGACAGTGAGTCGACGATGTGTATAAACAGAAGTTATTAAAAAGCTCAGTGAAATAGAAAATAGGCATTGGCGAAACAATGCAGTATGCTTATATGAAAAGGATAAGATGCCCAAGCAAAATGTGCGCCATTTGAATGGTTCCCACAAAATTTATAATAAGAATCATTCGAATAATAGGTCTAGCTATTAGAACCATAAGGAAGGCAGTGCATGTAAAAATAAATAAAAGAGGTGGGGTGTCACATGTCAATGACCCATATTGGTGGGGTACTGCTTATTTCCATAATTGGTTGCCAGTTCAAAAAAAGGGAAGGCGAAACATAAATATAAGAAAAAAGCAAGGTAAACGAAAACAAACTGCTAAAATTGCGGATCCCACAAGAATGAGCGACAGAATCATCCACGTCAAACTATAAGGAACATTCAAAAAGAAGCGAGCTGGAGGCCTAGGAACTTAAACCTGTAACTTGTGTGTCAGAAGTATTGGCCCTGGCTGTTGAGGCACTTGTCCCACTGCGCAGGGCCGCCGCCAGGGGGGGACAAACGGGACTATAGTCCAGGGCCCCAACGGAAGGGGGGCCTCGTCAGCCACGCTTGGGAAAAGGCATCAGGCACGAGGCAGAGCCCAGAGGGGCCCACACGTACCCAGTTGTCAGGGGCCCAAACATTTCTGGCGGCTGGCCTGCACTGCGACACAAGGCGGTGAATGACTGTCTCGTAAAATTCCTGCAGCTGCATTGTGAACCAGTTCCAATGACGTCGTTGTCCGAGGTGGATCGTCCTGCGTAATAAGTCCATCAACCAGCTGGACGAAGTCATCATTACTGCAGTTCGATGTTCCAGACTGTGCATCATTGGCTAACGACACCCGTCCTACCCTGAACCGCTTGTGCCATGCCTTGACCCTTGCTAGGTTCATGCAGTGTTTACCAGACACATGTGACATTCTTCGATTAATGTCCATTCCCCCTACACCTTCTGCTGTCAAAAAAAGAACAACACCTCTTTGCTGATTAACTTGAGAATAAAATAAAACTCTTTTTCCACAACAAAACAGAAATTGAATAAACAT
The DNA here is from genome assembly GCA_023313115.1 of Rhysida immarginata. Classification (NCBI taxonomy): domain Eukaryota; kingdom Metazoa; phylum Arthropoda; class Chilopoda; order Scolopendromorpha; family Scolopendridae; genus Rhysida; species Rhysida immarginata. Next base: position 968,226 of record JAHWFO010093546.1, read on the forward strand.
AAAAAGAAAAAGACAGAAAATAAAATGAAAAACACAACTTGAGTCTGTAAGCGCTTTTCGAAAGCTTTGCTTTCATCATTCAGCAGCCAAGGAGCACCTCGAGAGAACTTCAGAGAACTGACTTGGAATAGAACAAGGTGAGTTTTTATGACGGACAGAAGCTAATCAAGACAAAAAGGTCCAAGTGAAATTTATTGATTGGGTAAGTGCCCCGCCCATTTGATCAATGGTGACTCACTAATAGGGCCCCTATCTAAGTTGAGTAATAATTTTTTATCTGTTATTTGAAAGGCTAAGCTTTCGAAGGCGTTCAGAAGGTGTTTCTTGTTTATTGACTCAATCAGTTTTACATTATTTAATAAGAATTCATGTCCGGTATCTAAAGAGTGTTTGGGTATGGATGACTGATTCCCTCTACCATATCTTGTGGGTCTCATGTGTTCTTCGAATCTTGTATCAATATTAAGGAAGTTTGTCCTGTTTAGACCATGGGGCATTGGGAACATCTGGCTTCGTATATTCCTGATTTCTGTAGTGGTGGAATCTAGTCCTTGGGGTTTGGTAATAAATGCTTGGTCTGGTTGGGATTGCTAAAAGATAACGAAATATCAAAAGATTGAAAAGCTGAATTGAGACCTTTGATTAATGATTTGTTGTAAGGTAAGCATATGACTCTCCTTCTTTCTTTAGTCCGGCTGAGGGAGAGAAAAAAAGAGCAAAGACCTATTTGCTCTTTTTTGATTCCTCCTTTTTAGTTATTTGCTGTTTATACAAGGCGAATGACCATTGGACGATTGACGCTTGCTTCTACTTCCTTTGTATACTCACGTGACTTCCACAGTCACCCTCCAGCAGCAGGCTGTGAACTTCCGCGCTCTTATCGGAACCACTCTTTGTTACACATGCAACGATATCGACATTCTGTTATCGGCTCGTACATTCCACATTAGGGCTCCTTCTTTTTGAACTCTCTATGTAATAGAGAGCGGTACGCAAAGGAAAAAGCATCTTCTTCGAATTTAGAGTTATCAATGTAATTCGAAAAAAAAAGCATGCAGGTGTGGGGGCAGGTTAGCAAATCGAAGCAGCAGACAGTAGTGTTAGGGCGATATAATGGTAAAAACGATTTTTACCCGTCGAATAAATGTTAGGAGAGAAAAAAATTTAGAAATATTCGCAAAGACAAAATCTTATAATTTTATTGTTGGCCAGTCTTTTAGGAGTTGGAAATGTAAAAACGGTTTATTTTTAAAAAGGGATAATGGTTTTTCATGGAACAATAGAAAACGCTTGAAATATGAATATACACAATCTAAATTTTCATGCAATTCGCTGGCAATGCAGCGCTCGCAGCGGCGAAGGATATCAAAAAGTATCATGACAATTGACTCCTCTAGAAAACGAAATCAAAGGGAGAGCAAATTGAAAGATAAACAGTGAAATGTGGCACCATCTATGGAGCGAATCATTAATATTGCACAAAATAATGCGCGCCGGAAAAGCATAAAGTCAAAGCATCGTAAGCGTACAAAAAAAAGTGTGGCCGCTAAGGAATAACTAGCGAGAAATTTGATTGGTTTGGTTGGTATGGTAGGTATTAACGTCCTTTTCAACTGCTATGGTCATTTCAGGACGTTATGGGTTATAGGGGCGCAAATTTGCATCTAAAGTGTTCTTTAACGTGCAGCCAGCTAACGACTATTTGGGTCCAGCGGCTTTACTTCCCTTCTGAAGGAAGTGCGTGATCTTAGGATTTCCCCCTAAAAAATCCTCATCGTCCTCGGCTGGAATCGAACCCACGTACTCGGGCATAAAGTTGGGTGGAAAAAGAGAAATGAGAGTGGCAAGCGAGTTTTTGAATGATAAGGTCAATTCTTCAAGCTTGGAAGCTTGTCAATGGGAATCGATTTTGGAGCGAGAAAGACAAGATCCCGCTACAACTGGATCTTGAAAGAAAGCTTCAAAGACTCAAACGTGTGAACGCCTATCAAAGAGACTTGCAGTGTGCTTGGAGAACAGGACAGAGACTGTGTCAAATTACCATCTGTATCTAATATTTGTGACTGTTTAGAAGTAAGTCATGACGCCCGAAGTGTGGGAACTTCGAACGCTAAGAAACTCAACTATTCCTCGCTTCACCACCACCTACTACTGCATTGCATGACCAGGTGAGGAAGAGACTACGTTATTGGACAACCGTCTCCTCCATTCCAGCACCTTCTCGAGATAAGATTCTGGGAAGACAACCAGGTATTCAGCGCTATTCTGTCGCCCAGCATACCGTTGAATAAATTTACGGAAGTATGGATACAGACTCGTACACAAAATAGGTATCTCCTGCAAATAGGCCTGTACATTACAGCAGCAGTTTTTGTGCCCCGAGACCACCTCAGAGAATTATCTACAGATAGTAGCACACTGGGGTTCCAAAGATTCATCAGCGATGACTTAGCAGCCTTCTATCTCTACCAAGATAAGCATGCTCATTCACCTTCTCAATGTAAAGGAAAAGTAAATATACTGTCACTCAAGATTTAGAGCACCTAATTCTTTTATTTAAGTGTTCATGCCAATATGACTTCGCTAGCGTCCTTAAAGGGTAAACTTGTTATCTATTTTCTCTTGCTGGTGAACCATTAAACGAATTGCGTGTCGCTGCTGTCTTGTGCGGTTTTCGAGGATCGAATTCAACGCATTCAACATTTGTGGTCAAGTAACAAATATCAAGCGAATTTTAAAGAAAAAGTTACCTGGACTAAAACAGTTGACAATTTGTCTGTCAAACTAAAGAATATAGCAATTAGTTTCTCATTTTTTGATACATTAGTATGAAACCCTAGAAACAATTGTATAACCATTATTTACATAAGCTTAACTTTCATACTTCAAATTTATACTTTAATGTGGATATAACTTTTTGCATCAATAACATTCCAAACATAAGTTTACTCGTTTTACTTCAAATAAACATTTCAAATTGCCATCTTGTTAGAGGGCAACACTCACTGGTAATTTTTATTAAGCCGATAAAAATAATCTAAATAATATATATCACTGTTTCATAATTTGCTTACTCGATTCCGCTAACTGAGCACTATAAATATTTGTGACAGTGGAGATTAGAGGAATGCAGAGCACATTCCAGGGTTAATAAAGACTCGTATGTTTGTTAGAGATTAGGGATGTCAAGGAATAACATAGATATATGGACATAGACAATGATATTGGATAAGCGAGACATAACGTCAAGGCTATTAATAACATTATATGTGTTGAGAGGAAGTTTCAGGTCAAGTAAGTATTAAGAGAGAGATCTGGCAACATTGTCGGCAGGAGCGGAGGAGTAGTTAAAGACATGTTGAATTGGTTTATTACACTTGTGTATATTAATGAGAGCATTGAGTATTGGGATGCGGGGATTTGTTGGGATAGGTACATAATGTTAGGGGAAGTGTAAGCAACTGTAACAATGGCATTACGAAAGACGTTAGTTGGATCAGACTTTAGAACAATGAAGTTATTTTCGGATATTTAGGTGAAAACTTTAAGACCATACTCATGGTGATATATCGAGACAGAGGCATTACCTTTGTCTGCTTTTATCACTATTGCATTGTCGACTTTTAACATTATGGGAATAGAGGGAATGGAATTGTTGTCTTCTTTCTGGTTCGTATCTGGCTGGTAGTTTTCAGATAGGTGTACATTTTAGGTAACACTGGGCCCGCTAATGTGCATATGGGTGATTTTTCCAGGGCAGGAAAATATGAAATGGCGCTCTCCGTATCTGAAATCAGATTACATAATAGGTCCTTAGACAGTGTTTAAGAAAATTTCTTCAGCAAATTGGATTCGCAATGGCCAATTTGATTCCATTAGATTGACGGCATTGGTATGAAAGCTTATGCAGTTTTGGAACTTTTAATCGGTACCACTTGTGTCGAAGCGTAATTCTTCTATCTTGGAACATATGTATCATAATTGAGATACTTAAAATTCAGTTGACGGACATCATCTTATTTTAGCATATCTGCCAAGGCTTGAGGGGCAATCAGGATTGCGGGGTACAAGTGGAGGTAGTAAATCTAATGATTCAAACGATTTTTCTTTTCATGTAAAAGTTTTGTGGATCTAGAAACTTAAACTCGCACGCCTGCTGTTCTGGCTGCACGGGGTGCAGAAGAATTATTCCGAATTATGCCTGCACGTACTTTGGTTGTTAGCCTTCACGGTTGCACGAATTTTTAAACCAGATTCTTAGTACGCTGCTAGATTCTTTTTCTTGGGGAACATTCTCAAGATGAGAGGTATGACAAATCTATGAGATGGTTGTTCTCTCTATTTATAAGCGAACTAAAGAGAGGCCTTACAGTATAACATTTTTTCGAAAATCATCCGACTAGTTTCAGCATTTAGTCCCACCTTCTTCAGGGTACATGGGATAGGCAGGCTAGGTGATGAAGTAATGCGGAGATATCAAATACGATTTGGTTGTTCAGGAGTGTGTTGGAGTGTGTGAATTAGAGATGACTTTGTATATGTAATGTATATAAGCTGGATGAAATGGAGTATTACACAGTGGAAGGCAATACAACATTAACAGTGGACGGATTAAATGAAATAATTGTTTATTGAAGCAAATTCAGAAAATAAGATAATAAAATGTAAAGAAATAACTAACCTATGGACGACTATCATAAAATGTAATTATCAAGTTTCAGTAAAGATAAATTCAACACAATGCACCACTTCACTCTGTAGCACAAGAACACAATTATAGAAGAGCACTAAGGTCGATTCTTTAATGAGAAGTGAACCAATCTATATATATTGTGGTGAAACTACTAAACGCACACACACACGTTCCTCCAGGGCGATGCACAGAAATTGAATGTCGAAATAGAAAATTGCACAGACGATACTCTTTCCTTTAAAGGCGGGAAGTAAAGATACACTTCTTTGCGCTCCGTGGACAGATATGGAAATTGTAGCACATGAAATACATGGATAGTCTAGTCCGGTGAAAGTCACTAATATGGTTACATGGCTGGGTAAAAGGCACTATAACATAATACAAAGCCAATTAAAAGTTCAGTTAAGACTGGAATGGAATTACCAATACTATCGTGATACTAGAATTGAATTACGGAATATTAAGACTATTTCTGGGTCTCGAGTATCGGGGCTGCTGAGCTAATGTAAAGCCTAGCTCTCATTCCAAATAAGCCAATAAGCTGAACGGCCATAACCTGCAAACATTCGTTTGATAGCGAAGTTCATAATAATTTAGTTCAGGAAAGGCTAGCTTAATCAAACAGGTGCTTATGCCTACTGAAAATGATGCACTTACTAAAGCAAACGTCCACTGAAGCATGGTCAACTGCACAGTTCGAAGAGGTCTTGTTTCAAATGGCTGAAGGAATGGGTCCATGCATGAATCTTCATCTTGCCACGTTGGCAGTTCTGACGGGAAGATGGCTTCTCGTATGGCTTGCTCTCTCGCTCACTCGTCGCCGAACCTGATGTATCGCTCGCTTACAGCGAGAGCTTTCGTCCTTTTGCTCTTCTGAGCTTTTCTATAGTCCATAGCTCTATGCTCGTCAATCTCCCTTCCTGCAATTATCTTCTCGGCCGATTTTCCTCACCTTCTCTCTTGGGTCTCATTCTCGACTCAAGATGAAAAAGATGCTCTTCCCTCTTATTAGTTTCCCTGTGTTGATGAGGATGACGGCGTTGGCTACGTCGTCTTGCCTTCCGAATCGAATTGTAAAAGAATCCAGAGCGAAAGCGAACGATGACGTCATCGGAATTTGAGATGTTATTGGAAATCTGTGACACGCTCGCCACCCCCAAACTGCAGATCTTCCTGCGTGTTGATGGTACATACAGCATTTAGCTTGTAGAACGATCTTGACAGGGCATCAGCTAATATATTTTGCTCTGATCTAATGTCTGGTTTGTGATGTTTTAGTCCATTATGTATTGTAACACCTGGGCGTGAAGTCTGGAGAGATTGAGCTGAGTCAATAACTTTGAGATCGCCTGGTGTCAGTGTAAATGATTGTCGTCACTTGTTGTATGTATTGGCTCCAGAACTGGACAGCATGGGCGACTGCCAGTAGCTCCTTAGCATAGACAGACAGGTATGCCTCCTCACCCCTGAAGCGACGCGATTTGTAGGCTATGGGAAATAGTTTTCCCCCATACACCTGCATAACCACGGCTCCTATGGTTTCCTCCGAAGCATAGCACAGGATGTGTAAGTCCTTATGGGGGTCAAATATTTTCAAGAAAGGCAGGCTTATAAATGCCTTCCTCAAACCATCGAAGGCTCTTTGCTGGAGCGGCCCCCATCTATAGGGTGTGTCTTTTTTCAACAGCTCGAACAGTAGCCCCGTAAGACTGGCGTAGTTAACTATGAAGTGGTAAAATTGCGCCATGCCTAAGATAGAGCTCAGTTGGTGTACGTTATTGGGCACCGGTCACTGTATGATGACTTGAGTTAGTCTTGTCTCACAAGCCTAGGTATTCCACCTCCTCCATTTTTATTTGGCAATTGGATGGTCGTAGGTAGAAAACATTGTTGCGGAGCCTTTGTAGCATTGTTTGCAGCCTTTTTTCAGCTGTCATCATTTCGGCGTACACAGGGATGTCATCGAAGTACGCTACCACGCCGTAATTGATGAGGCCCTGTAGCGCCTCATTGATGGCCTTCGCAAATATTGCTGCTGCGCCCTTGAGGCGAAATGGCATTACGAGGTACTCAAAGAGGGTGAATCGCGTCTTAAACATGGTTAGTGGGATGTCAAATGGGCGCATTCTAATTTGGTGGTATGCCTGTAGGATATTAGGTTTGGCAAATACTTTTGTTTTCTCCAGTCTCTCGAGCAAGAAGTCCGTGCGAAGTACTGGGTAAAAATTACCCTTAGTCATTTTATTAATTTTGCGGAAATCCACACATAGTCTTAACTTTCCGTCTTTCTTGACCTCAAATAGTATGGGAAAAGCAAATGAAGAAGTGGAAGGTTGAATCAGACCCTTAGTTACCAGTTCTTCTAATGTTTTTTGCAATTCCTCTGCTCGTCTCGGGAAAGGGGGTACATTGGCGAGTTGACAGGTGTGAAGTTATACTCCAGGTGCACTTCTTGTTGTGTTTGGCGCTCATGGGGCAGACCTGGAGGCAGTTCTTCCCGGAAGATTTCAGCAAACTCGTCTATGATGGCTTTACAGCTTGGGTGGACAAAGGCGATCTCTTCCTTCGGCTTACACCTTGTGAAGTTAGCGAATATAGGGCTTGGGTCTTTCTTACGTATCATGCAGCACAACTCTTTTTCAGCGTCTTCTTCATCATGCTTCCATTGGGGGAGCCTGTATTTCTTACCATTGACTTGGGCCGCACACGTCCTCTTCTTGCAACCGATAATAATGTTGGCTTCGTTGATCCAGTGCCATCCCAAAATGATGTCATAATTTTGGATATGCACATTGTCGAAATTGACCTGTCTTGTTAGTGCCTGCACCTAATGGGTAATCTCAGCTTCACGTGCGTGATCGTAGATGGCTGACTAATGGCACAATGAATTGATCTCTGAGTGCTTAACACTGTGATGCATAGCTTTAACCTTGTGCATAAGTCTGTGTCCATGTAGTTATGAAGGGCTCCGGTAGCCACGAGTGCCTTATATGTAATGCCATTAATGCTCATGGCTATTACACAGAGTTCAGTAGCTACACTTTTGTAAACAAAGTTTATCCGGGCGAACGTCTTTTTTGCAACAGGTCGTTTGTTCTTATTTTTGTCTACAGTCCCATCATAGGTGGCCGACTCGGCCGCAGCCGAAGCATGTACGACCGTCTCGCTGTCGTTTCCGCTTGGCTCCTGTCTGACGGATTGCATTGACTTGCATCGGTACGTCTGGAATAACTGCTCTGCTGCGGCGCCCGTCAGGTATGCCGGTATTATCTGCATATACTGTTGCTGAATAATTTGTTTGCATTGGGCAAAGGTCACAAAATGTTTAATAAACTGTTTCGGGTCTTCCTGAGGCTTGCTGCTGAAGGTTGGAAATTGTATGTTATTGATGGCTCTCTTTATAGGCGGCACCTGAAGCTCCTGTACTGCCTGGGTAAGGTTCCGAGCTGGTTCATGTTGTTAGCCATAAACCCACTATAAACGGTTGGGACGAAAATTTAGCGCACTCTTGACACACTAAGCCGCACCGCCACTCTCAGCATAAAAAAAGGCTAGCTTCATCAAACGGGCACTTATATCTATTGAAAATGATGCACTTAGTAAAGAAAACGTCCATTGAAGTACGGTCCGCTGCAGAGTTCAAAGAGGTCTTGTTTCAAACGGTTGAAGGAACGGGTCCTTACAGCAATCTCCATCTTGCCACATTGGCAGTTCTGACGGGGAGATGACTTCTCCATACGGCTCGCTCTCTTGCTCACTCATCGCCAAACCCGGAGTATCGCTTGCTGATGGCAGGAGCTATCGTCCGTTTGCACCTCTGAGCTTTTCTATAGTCCATAGCTCTCTGCTGGTCAATCTGCCTTCCTACGATCAGCTTATCAGCCGATTTTTCTCACCTCCTCTCTTGGGTCTCCTTCTCGTCTCAAGATGAAAAAACCACACTTCCCCCTCATTGGTTTCCACGTGTTGATGAGGATGACAGCGTCCGCTATGTCGTCTCACCTTCTGATTCGAGTTGTAGAAGAATCGAGAGTGAAAGCGAACAACGACATCATCGGAATTCGAGATATCATTGGAATTCCGTGACAGTATATTTCTATCCTTACTAAAGTGGCTATCAAGTTGGGTTTATTGGCAGTATGTAAATCTCCAGTGTCTCTTTGATATTGCAAAGATGGTGGTTTTTCTTCTCCAGTGATAGCAAAACGAGACATTCATATATATAATTTATCACAGTGTGTACACTGCTCCACTGCATTTGAAGAAAATGCTATTATCATTATGTTTGCGCTGGTTGAAGGTCGATTGGCATGATTTTGAAAACGGAAAGATAATTTGATTTTATGTTCATGGAACAGGCGTGATAAGCTGAAAAGTTGTCTTGCAAAGATTGAGAAAGAAAACCATAATTTTCGGGGCTGTTTCATTGAAGTGGACAGTTGTGGATGGGTTGGAAATCTCAAGATAATTAATATTATCTTCAATGGACGGGGGAGATTAAAGATTGATGATATCCATTAGCTTGTTCACAGAAGCATATGTTACTGAATTCCTCGCTCCTGTCTCGTTCATCCGTAGATAATTTTAATGCTCTGTCGATCATATGCCTGAAAAAAGCGGAGGGGGGTGCGAGGAGGAATAGTGCATCAAATTGTATGTAGTCTAAGGTTTACGGTAAACGCGGAACTTAAAATTTTATTGCAAGATCTTGAATTAAACCATGCCACCCCTTTACTTGGCACTGACGCCTTCATTTCCTATTACCGATATGACGATTGCCTTCTTATCGTTTATGATAACCCCCGCACAGATCCTGATGCCGTCCTAGGATTATTCAATTCTTTCTCCCCAAATACTGTTTTCATTCTTGAGACTGAGTCGAATAATACCCTCTCTTTTTTAGATATACTGATTACCTAAAACCTATCTCACCACTATTTTAAGTTCAGCGTTTACTGTAAAGACACGGCTACATTCAACTTGATCAGCTATTCCTCCTCGCACCCCCACCCTGTGTCCACTTCTTTCACGCATATGATCGACAGAGCATTAAAGTTACCTATGGAAGAATATGACAGGAACAAGGAATTCAGAAACATATACTTCCTCGCACAAGTTTATAGATACCCTCAATCTTTAATCTCCTGGATCATCTGTAAGAAGAAAGGTGAGATCCAACACATCCACAACAATCCACTTCAGTGCAACAGCAGCGAAAATTATGGTATTTTTCTTTATTCTATGGAAGAGACCTTACCACCTTATCACGCCTGTTCCCTGAACAGAAAATCAAATTATCCTTTCATTCTCCAAGATCATGGTGATCGATCTTCAATCATAATGATAATAGCAATTCTTTCAACTGCAATGGCGTCTACTGCCTTCAGTGTACACAGTGTGATAAATACTATACAGCGTTTCCCGTAAGTGGTGGACGTAAATTTAATGGTATGCATATTTAGTAGCAAGGAACAAAAAAACTCCGCATGAACACAGGTCGAACAAAGCACCGTTTCCGAGAAAGAATGACTTTATTGACAAATGGAGCAGCAACTGTTACAGCTGTTCCTTTGGTAGTGTCTCGTTTACCTTGAACTCATAGTATATGCTCAAAATGTCCACCATGAACACGCAGCATTCTTCAGCTCTTCTCCTAAAAGAGGCAAGCAAAAGTACGCAAATACCAACATTCTCTCGCATATTCTCAAAGGCGTTCTCCACGCGATGGCACAGGGCATCCACAAGGCATTGGCATAGCCCTGCTATTTTAGATAGCCCCAGATGCTAAAGTCCAAGGGGTTCAATTCCGGAGATCGAGGAGGTCAGGGATGTAGTCCATCCTGACTAATCGACCGGTGGTGAAAGGTGACAGTCGGGTGATTCCGCACAGCCAGTTGATAATGAACAGGTGCAACATCATGCATGGACCACATTTGTGGGCGAATCGCGAAAGGCACATTTTCTAAAAACTCAGGGAAATCCTGTTGCAAGAATTGGAGATAGGTAGCTCCTGTGAGCTTCTGTGGAATGAAGAACGGTCCATTTATACAATCCCCTATTACACCTGCCCGCTCATTGACGGAAAATCAGTCCTGATGATGTGTTTCTCTGATGGCGTTAGGATTAGAATGAGACCACTCATCATAGTTGCGGAAATTAAAGATCAAACCGCGAATGAAGCAGCCTTTGTCAGTGAAGAGAATGAACGTCAGAAACAGAATACCTAATGCACTGTCGCAGCAATCACCTGCAGAATCGTCATCGTGGAGGATAATCTTGTGCACTTAAGCATTGCACCCTCTAGATATGGTATGGGTAGAGACCATTTTCGTGCGAAATTCTCCAAGCAGTGTTCAGACTTACACCCTCTGCCTTGGCGATCCGTCTTCTGCTGGTGGTTGGATCCTCTTCCACATGCTGCAGTAGGGCCTGTTCCCGTGCAGCAGCCCCGACAGTTCGCGGAGGTCCTTTGCAGGGGGTGATGTTAAATGTACCACTTTCACGTAAACACTGCAGAAGACGGATGAACATGAGACGATCAGGGTGTCATCAGTTTGGGTACGTGTCTCTGTAAAGATGGGCCACGTCTGCTGCATTTACATTTGCCTGACCGTACGTGAAACGCATATCTGCGAAATCGGCATTGCTGTAACCTGCTGCAGTCATGCGATCTCACTCAAATATAGTCCAGGAAACGAATCAGCCAGGACTCTTTCCTTCCATTTACATTAACAGGGCATTCCAAATACATGTCGAGGGGGAAAGGTTTAGTTTATTTATTTATCACAATATAAGAATAACAGAAGTGACACTTAAGGAATTCCATGGTAGTGATTTTCTATAGCACCACCCTGGTGGCTGTGATGTGTCTGAGCAGATGATCTTTTACAATGCCATTGGAAAACATGCTGCGTTAAAAATATTTCGAGAATTCAAACTGAATAATGATAAAAAATGTATTATTAAGCAGAAATTTTTAATAAAAAATATTATTTTCAAGCAAGGTTATGTATTTTTATTTAAAAGAAAACGTCATTAAAACTCACTAAACAGTATGATTTACTGACTGAAGCAAATTTTTTTAGGTAACACATCAATAATAAATATATTTTTTTAGAGATTTTGCTTTACATCATAGTGAATAAAACTTGACTAGATTCGCTTTTATTCCCAGTTTTATCAATGTAACAAGAAGATGAAAAGTAAGAATTTGTATGCAAATTTTCAAAATAAGTGTTATTTTTCCCATTCTTACCACTTTGAAAAAGCTAGCAATAAAAGCAAAATTAGACAAGTTTTACTCTCCATTACCGTATTTATTGCAAAGATTTGTATTATAATTCGTTCGAAGTTACAATGCAAAGACAAAGAGATCTTTTGATGTTATTTATCAAAAATTATTAGTATGGCTCGAAAATTAAGGAGTTGCTTTCGTTCATTCGCAATTCGTTTGTGCTGTTTTTGTTCTAATTTGTAGAATGATGTTTTGTAACGTTTCAATCAAACGTTAATTTATTTTTTCGTTTAAACACGGCACCAAATGTGACGTTTCAAGATAGTTATACACTGGTGCTCAAAATTAACAGGACAAACACATTTTCGTGGATTTTTCTAAAACTATTGGACAGATTCTATTGAAATTTGGGCGTTGAAGCAAGTTAACAGTGCGGATTACTGCTAACCAATATTAATCGTTCAAGACCTTCTTTGCATATGTAAATTAAGCTACTTCGAAATAACAGTCTTTGTGACATCGTTTTAAAAAGCTGCTGCGTGTAAGTTTTGGACATTCTAGCCATTTTACGGAAAGATGGAACATCACCGAAGGTTAGAAGATTCCGAAAGATGGAGAGCAGTGGGACGATTAGAGACTGGACAGACCCGAGGAGAAGTTGCGAGATTTTTTCATGTTTTGAGAAATGTCATCTCGGAATTATGGAGACATTTCCAAGAGACAGGGACGATATGCAGACAACCAGGGCAAGGTCGTCCTAGGGCTACCTGAAGGTAAGAAGACAGGTATCTTGCTCTAACAGCCAGGCGCAATAGGGAGATGACAGCCAGTCAGCTCGCAAACGAGCTCTCGTCTGCTACTGCAACCTCTGTTTCGAGGCTTACTGTTTACCGGAAGCTTCATGAGAGAAGGCTGTATGCTAGAAGACCAGTGGTCTCATCCCACGCACTCCGGGACACAGGAGAGCCCAGCTGACTTGGTGCAGACAACACCAGCCCTGGACCCAAGCACAATGGCCCTGTGTTTTATTCAGTGATGAGTCGAGATTCAGTCTAAGCACGGATTCCCAGCGAGTTTTTATCTGGAGAGAACCAGGAGCACGCTACAATCCCTCTAACATCACGGAAGTTGACCACTATGGTGGTGGTGGTGTCATGGTCTGGGAAGGGCATCATGTTGGATGGATGCACAGACCTCTACGTTTTTGAAAGAGGCTTTCTGACTACTCAGAGCTACAGGGACGACATCTTACCACCCTATGTAAGGCTCTTCAGGGGAGCCTTTGGTCCCCATTTTATTTTTATGGACGACAATGCTCGCCCACATAGGGCAAGTCTGGTCGACGAATACCTCGAAGAGGAAGCTGTTCAAAGGATGGAATGGCAAGCAAGATCTTCAGACCTGAACCCAATAGAGCATGTTTGGGATGCACTGGGCAGGAAAATTGCAGCTTGCTAGGTTTTTTCCAGAACCCTCCAGGAGCTACGATCTACCCTGGTGGAGGAGTGGGCTTCCTTGCCCCAACACCTCATTAACAGCCTTATAGTTAAGTTTTAGAGAAATCCACGAAAATGTGTTAGTCCTGTTAGTTTATTTATTTTAATTGATTACGACATTAAATATATTGGTGTGCAAAGTTACTTAATTCCATTAATCATAGCATCAAGAGTAATTAAAGTAATTTTTTTTTAAATTGACTAGGTGGGAATTACCACAAAACTACTTGCACTGACATTACCCACTGAGTGCACAAAAGTCAAATGATTGCAATCGCGATTAGTACAGCAGAGAAAGCATCGCCCGGTGGCAAAAGCAGTCGGCGGCACATCTATATATATAAAATTGAATGTATGTATGTATGTAAGTATACACTGTCATATCACTGAATTATGACCACCCGCTTCAGGTGGAAGGTCCAGCTACCATACATGGCGATCAAAGTGCTCCCACATTTGTTCAATTGGATTGATGTCCGCAAATTAGCGGGCCAAGGGAGCACTCGAAAGTCAGTATTGTTCCTCTAACCAATCCAGAAAGAGATGCGCCTTGTGGCAGGGTGCATTGTCCTGCTGGAAAACGTCTTCACATTTAGGGAACATCATGAGCATGTATGGGTGCACCTGATCTGCTACGATTGACAGATAGCCACAGGCATTCAAATTGCCCTCTAGATGAATCAGTGGACCTACCTGGTCCCAACAGAAGATCAGGCACACTACCCCCACCAGCCGGTTATCGACACAACACAGCTTTTGGAGGTCTCTTTTAATGGCGTTCACGACGCACTCGCCATTGCCCGTCAATCTTATGGGGCTAAAACCTTTACTCATTGGAGAAGGCGGCCTTAACGCTCGTCTCGGGTCCAATGGCGGTGCTCACGTGCAAACTCTAGGGATCGTTGACGATGACCTCTGGTTAACATGGTGCAGCAAACATGCGTCGACTGTTCAGGCCCACCCGTAGCAGGGTGTGTTCAACAATAATGTCGGATATATACGTCTGTTGGCACCACTATTGAATCTGGTGGTCAGTTGATGGACTGTGGCTCTCCTGTCACCTTTTACAAGTCGTCGTAGGCGTTGCTCACCCCAATGGTCGATGGTTTCTGTCCCTGCTGTCCACTCTTTGTACATCGTCACTAGAGCAGAGTGTGAATAGTTCACAAATCGCGCCGTTTCGGAGATTGTGTCACCCTCACTGCGATAGCATATTATCATCTCTTTTTGGATATCCATTAAATCCGGACATTTACCCATCTTGAGGCTCGTGCACCTGCCATTTGATGCAGCAGCTTTAAAGCTCTCTCAGCCTGTTATGCAAATTTTGCAATGTGTAATCGTTGTTGGGGCGAACCATGCGTATGCCTTGAAGGGGTGCTGGTCATAGTTCATTGATATGACAATGTATATGTATGTACAGTTTTATTCCGATCTTGATGAAATTGTGCATACATGACCATCAAAGCAAGAGGAATAGCACTGTAATACCCCGTAACGGTACCATAATGATACCCCCTTAAAATTTCAGTGCTAACATATGGCATGTAATATACCAAGCAATTCGTAATGACATGCCATGCATGAATATAACCAGTAATTAAGTATACTCTAAATTGGTTTAGTAACACGTATGGTACATTTGGTACCATTGGAAAATTTCAATGCAACGGCATGGCATATAATATTTCAAATAATTCGTAATGACGTGTCATACATGAATAGAACGATTAATTATCCGTATTCGATATTGGTTAAGTAGCACGTGCTCTATGTTATCATATGGTATCATTGAAAACTTTCAATGCAGTCATCGCATGTAATATATCAAAAAAACCGTTATAACGTGCCATGCATGAATATAACGATTATTTAACGATATTAAATATTGGTTCAATAGCACGTGCTCTTTGGTATCACATGGTACTAATGAGAACTTCAATGTAAAGATATGCCATGTAATATATCAAAAAAACTCGTAACGAAGTGCCATGCATGAATATAACTAATAATTAATGATATTCGATATTGGTTTAGTGGCACGTACGGTACCATATGATGCCAATAGAAACTTTCAATGTAAAGACATGGCATATAATATATCAAACAATTCGTAACGACGTATCATGCATGAATAAAACGAATAATTAATGATCTCTCTATAGGTTTAGTAGCACGTGCTCTATGGGTACCATATGGTACCACTGGAAACTTTCAATGCAAAGGCATGGCATGTAGTATATCAAACAACTCGTAATGACATGCCATGCATGAATATAACCAGTAATTAAGGATACTCTAAATTGGTTTAGTAGCACATATGGTACATTTGGTACCATTGGAAAATTTCAATGCAACGGCATGGCATATAATATATCAAACAACTCGTAATGACTTATCATGCATCAACATAATGAATACTTAATAATACTCTTTTTGGTTGAATAGCATGTATGGTATCATATGGTACCATTGGAAACTTTCAATGCAAAAGATATAGCATGTAATATATCTAATAAATCGTAACGTGTCATGTATGAATATAACGAGTAGGGAATGATATTGCTTTTAGTACTACGTGTTCTATGGTACCATTTGAAACTGCAGTGCAAAGACATAGCATGTGATATATCAAAGAACTTGTAAAGACGTGTCTTGCATCAATATATACAGTAATTAAGAATTTTATTCGTAATCAGAATTTATCCGAAGATTAATGCTAATAGGCATGTGCTGTAACGCACATGATGATTCACATTTTACATATAGGCAAAGAAATACCATTTATGTAAGAATGCACTCAATTGCTGAATATTTGAACTAAAATTTTATATATTAATAAATGTCAAGCACATCATTTGAGTTATGCGTAGTTCAAATTTTATCTCATTTTGACCAAACAGAACGCATTTTACAGCCTTTTGAAGTGGGAAACTTATTTCTTCCTAAGCCTTTTTATAGAGTATTACTTAATTACAATTACGATCGCCATAAAAGTTTTCACTTCGGACGTGCAGTCCTATGCACACGTCCGTTTTTTTCATGTGTTCTTATTTTTTGTATATTCACACACACAAATTGCAACACCTCATCAATAAAGAGTCCGAGCAACGCCGGGTAAAACAGCTAATTGTCTATAACCTTACAGGCTGAGATTTCGTAATTAAAAGCCTTGATATCTGGAATTGATACTCATTTGGATTATGTCTCTTTTCCTAAATTCTGGAACAACAAGAATTAATTCTATTATCTAGATGATTAAAGTTAAAGTTTCCAAACTCTATAAAAAAGAACCTCTTGATAAAATGACGTCCAATTGGAACAGAATGTTATTGAAGAAGGGGGAAAGCTTATGGCATAAGAACAAAAAGTAGGTCCAAATTTTAGCAACAGATGGCGCTGTAAGCGTCAGAATATGTAAATGAAAATATCTGTCATGCGCATCTTTTTTGACGTTTAACAAATTTTATTTTATTTGATTTTTATATTAATTAATATTTATAAATATTTTTTTTGCCATATAAGGATTTTTTTTTACACTTATAATGTTTGGGTCATTTAAGCCATTGTTTATTTTGTTCAAAAATTCATTTCAGTAAATGTATTTTTCTTGGAAAATTTGATTTTTTACTACACAAGATTTTATTCACATGACTCATAACTTTTACCCTTCCTGTGCTGTTCGGGTCTTTTTTGACCCAAATCTTTTTTTGAAAGCCTATAAATTTTGTCTATTTTTATAATTTATTTATATATTATTAAAATTGTTTTGTATGATCTACAAAAGTAAATTTAAATGAATTATGATATACTGTAATTGTTTTAATAATAAATAAGATACTCTGTGAAAAATCTTGCAAAAAAGTAACTATAGGTCATTTTTGATCCGAACACTATAAGTGTATGTAAAACGAACAGAATAGGAAGGTTAAGGGGGTATTATAGAGGTCAAGGTAAACAAAAAAAGTCGTTTGAACATGGATCCGAATTTGAACGATAACTGACAAGGAGACTCCACGTACTCTGACTCACCGATTTTCATAAAAAATATTTAACGAGTAGCTTTCACAAAATTAAACACCCATGCGAAGCCATTCCACGCCCTTCTCAAAATTTTCCAAAGAAAAAAAATCATAAAGTTTGTTATAATTGCCTACACTAAATAAATGTTCGAATTGTAGTATAGATTTTTATCGTGTTCAGGTGATCTAATGGTAAAATGCTTATTATAATTAAACGTAATCTAACATTTCCGATTTGCTAAGGTTATTTTTACATAAATTGAAAGGTTGTTACAAGATATATTTATTTCCTTTTTTTACAAAAGCCACAAAAGATGTCATAATTGAGGTGTAGGTAAAGACAGAGGTAATAGTTAACTTTTGCTCCTAGAAATTAGAAATTGTAATTTGGTAGCTAATGTACTAGATAAGAACTATATATACCAATATGACGCATTATATTTAGTATCTACATGATGCAATAAATAGTTAATCTTTAACATAAAATAAGAAAGAAAATTCCATAGCCTGGGTTCTTACCAGGAACCTTCTGCTCAATGTACAGACGCACCAACCAATTTCGCCACTGCGGACATGGAAGCATTAACGTTATCTATATGTCTTTAGGGCTGATTGGAGCAGAACCCAGATCGCAGGCTGGGACTATATTTTTTAATGACGCAATTTCAAGAACAAATTCCAAACCGAATAGTAATTGGTCTTAATAAACATGATGGTTTCAATGGCAATTATGCAAATGACCCATTGAAATTAGAAAAATTTAACTTATCCTCTATGTCTGTTCATTGAAGAATAATAATAGAATGATCACGCAGGCTGTGGAATTTTCTATCCTATTTTCATCAATAAATTTCATTTCGCTGTCTGCCTTAAAGAAGAAAACCATCGTCAGTGAAGTATTGATGAGACACTCGAGATCCTACATACTGCCAATAAACCTAAATTTATAGCCATGTTAGAAAGCATAGAAATATACAAAGTTATTTGTAGTTCACACTCCGACAAGCTCCAGAAGAAGCAGTTCATATTTGACATCTACCCATTACTACATCACCTATAACATGAACAACAATCGTCTGAAATCGCCTTATTTATCCAGTCTGTATCCTTTTGTAACATTAATGATTTATTTTTTATTTACTATTTATATATACAGGGTGATTATAATTTAAGTTACGATTCAAAAATCGATAATTTGAAAACTACTCATCAGAATGGCCGAATATTTTAGCAGAACAATCGTGAGACAATGGACTTTCGTTTGGCAAAGGAAAAAAAATAGTTTCAAATCTGCCGATAGATGGCGCTGGCAGTGTTTTTCCCAGGGTCATTCCCCTGCCATCTATCGGCAGATTGTAGAACTATTTTTTTTCCTTCGCTAAACACAATTCCATTGCCACACGATTGTTCTGCTAAAATATCAGGTCATTCTCACAAGTAGTTTTCAAATTATCGATTTTTGAAATCGTAGCTTTAATTATAATCAACCCGTATGTTTATTTATATTTTAAATTTTTATATTTTGATTAGTTAATCGATTTCTTCTTTTGTTTACCATGTATATGTATAATGGTGCCCGGATTCATATTTATTTTTTAAATTTATTTTATTTTTTTATTAGCTTTTAGCATCTTTTTTATCTCGTTTATTAATTTATTTTATGTGTATTTTTCAGTAACCCCGTTTTGGGCTTTTGCCTGTTGGGGGGCAACTACGGGCTTTAACCTCCGATTTATCTGGAGGGTTATTTCCCCCATTGTTGCTACAAATATTATTATTATTAATTATTATTTATTTATTTATTATATTTATTTGTCACACACTGTCTTCGTTATTTATTTGACTTAATTCCATTTTTTTTTGTTAGCCATTTGAAATATAATCCCCCTCTAGTATGAATCATCGTCTGTTTCCTATTTATGTCAGCCAACCAGTTTTGGTTGGCATCCATACCTTATAGAGTAAACCTGTTTTTAACGGAACCTGGATCCAGCGAAAACCAGTTCTTAACGGAAATTTTTCCTGGTCCCATGAATTTCTTATAAAATACATTGTATACTTACCTCTGTACAATGGAACCTGTCTAAGGCGGAAACGGGAAGGCGGGAAAGAAATAGCGATATTTAACGGAAAATTATACATCCAGTATGTGAATCTGAGTGGGGAAAAGTTAGGGAATTTTTCAAAAGCCGGGCACCACTGCTGCGTTTATTCATCGGGAGGAACCAACCCGAGACTATATGGGAATGGAATCTGCCTCTGCTATCATTACTGATGCCACACTGGGAGAGGTGAAACTAGTGGCTCTATATAATGCTCCCAAGCATAAATTCGATACCAATGAACTTGACGAGCTGTTTTCCGGGAATATTCCCATTATTATGGTGGGAGACCTGAACGCTAAGCACTCGCACTGGAATTCAAGATGCCATAACCAAAATTGTGTCCTTTTGTATGGCCATGTGCAAAGGCAATCTGATATCATTACAGTATGCCCTGTGGATGATACATATTATTGTGATCATTCTCCTTCAAGCAATGTACTTGATATTGTGTTGTTGAAGGGCTTCTACTGTATCTATACTGTCGTTCAGTATCTATACTGTCAATGATCTATCCTCAGACCATAAACCAGTTGCACTAAATTTTGACAACGTAAACATTGACCTCAAAGAAGAACTGAGGCTCAAACAAGACTGGAAATATTTTAGAGAAATTCTCAAAAACGATGACGACGCACTAAATAACGTACATAGTATGAGCAACATAGATACCAATGTGAAAAGGCTTACTAAACGTATAAATGCAGCTATTGACTCTAGTGCTTCACCCTTAGAGTCGAAGTGAGCTGATCACCTTGATCTCACCCCAGAAATCAAACAATTAATTGAGCAAAGGAAAAAGGTTAGAAGGCAGTGGTACCGAACTCGTGATTCATGGCTTAAGACCAAGTATAATAGGCTCACTAGAAGAGTTCTCGAGGAGGTAAAAGCACTTCGTAATGACAGGTGGAGCGATAAAGTTAAGAGTCTGTCGACCCACGATAACTTTATTTGGTGCATGGTTCGAGCCTTGCAAAACAAGAAAGCCATTAATATCCCACCGCTGTTAGCCCAAAATGCCAAATTCATCAGGAAAGATGATGATACAGCGCCGCTTATTGCGAATTCACTTTCAGAACAGTTTGTCACGCCTACTGATGGTCGGCAAATAGGACTTGATATGTCTCAGAAAGTAAAATCCTGCATAACTGGCTTCTATAATATTCACGGCAATGAATTCCCAAAACATAGCATTGATGTAAATGAAGTCCAAAGCATCATTAAAAATTTAAAAACGAGAAAAGCTCCAGGTAAAGACTCTATTAAGAACAGTGCTTTGAAAAATTTACCTCAAAATACAATTCAAGATATTGCAAAAGTGATTAACGACTGCTGGAAGAACACTTACTTCCCGGATGCTTGGAAGCAATCAGTTGTCTTAAGCATTCCTAAGCCAGGACAAAATCCTGCAAAACCTGTTAGCTACAGGCCCATCAGCTTGTTACCATCAATCTCCAAAATCCTGGAAAAACCAATTCTCAAGAGAGTCATTGAGTACTGTGATGCCAACGATCCCATCCGCGATGAACAATTTGGCTTTCGCACAAACCATTCCTGCCAACTCCAAACATGGAGGCTCGCAGCAGATATCAATGAGCCCCTTATTTGTCTATGTATTGTGGGGTCGTTTTCCTCAATGTACACAAAGCCTTCGACCAAGTCTGGCACGATGGTCTTATTTTTAAAATGATTATGGATGGATTTCCTCAAGATATAATTACTCTGATACACTCGTTTCTCTCCAACCGGTTCTTTCAGGCCAGAGTTGGATATAGTCTATCTCCTATGTATGAAGTAAAAGCTGGTGTCCCACAGGGTTCAGTCCTGGGGCCAATATTATTGACTATAAATGTTATATTCTATTTTTATTTTATTGTTTTCTTTTTTCTCTATCATTATATGTAAATAATTTAATTTGTTTTCTTTTTCTTCTTCATATGTGAATTTGATATTGTCATCTAGACTATTTAAATCTTTTAGTATTTCTTCTATGTTAATTAACTTATCTAATACATAGGCTGTTGTCTACATATCTAGTATACATTTGTATATTATATTTTTTTGTTATATTATGTTAGATATACTTCTGAAACTATTGCACTAATTGGATTTCCCATTTCTAGCCCATGTTGTTGTTCGTAAAGTTTTTTTTTATTTTCGAAGTAATTTTAAGTTTTTATTGTTTTTAAGCTTATTATAATATCTTCTATTAGTTCTTTTTCAATATCTCTTTTTTTAAGTTATTTTCTATTATTTTAATTGCTTGATCTACGTTTATATTTGTATACATATCTTTTATGTCAAAAGATACTAATTTTGAATTTTCACTTAATTTTAATTTTTCTAGCTTTTCAAATACCTCGTTAGAATTTTTTACTGCATAGTAATAATTTAATTTCAGATTTTCTTTTATTTGGTTTTGGATATATTTTGCTAAATTGTATGATGGTGAATTAATATTACTGATTGCTGGTCTTATTGGGAAATTAATTTTGTGAACTTTGATTCTGGCCTTCATTATTGGTGCTATAGGATTATTCATTCTTAATTGTAATTTTTGTCTATTGAACATCACTGATTTGAATTTGTTGTTAATTTTAATGATTTGTCTTTGAAACTTATCTGTAGGATTCTTTTTTAAGTTCTTGAATTTATTTTCTGTTATGAACTTCATCGTTTTCTGATCTAGTTCATTGTTTTTAATTATCACCATTATTTTGCCTTTATTTCCATGCGTGATTTGAGCTTTCAATTTGTTATTGATTCCTATTATTGTCTTTAATTTGGTGGATTTCGTTTTATCTTTGTATTTTGTAATTATATTTCCGATGTTTACTCTGCATTCATCTCTTTCGTCTTTTTTTATGTGATATAGATCGGTCTCCACCTCGGCTATTATCTTTATTGAGTCCTTGCTGTTCCATTTTTGTTTAATACAATAATTTGGGCCTTAATTTATTAATGATTCTTCTTCTTTAGTGAATTTTATGTTTGCTAGATTTACTACAGTTTGCTGGAAATTTGTTTCTATTTGTTTTGAATGTTCGTTATTTATTGCAGTTTTCTTTTTTAAATTATTTAGCTTCATATTAATTTTGGTTTTCTTCTTTTGTATTATATTTTTTATTTTACTTGAGATTTTCTTCATGTATTCATTCCACAGCTCTGCCGAAAATTTCGTCATTCCTTGTAATTGAATTTTATATAACTGTTTATTCAGGCTGGATTTTTTCTTATAACATTCTTCAATCTCTGTTTTAATCCAAATTTTTGTTTCATGTTTTATAGCTTCTTTGGCTGACTGGGATTTGTTTTTAGTTTACATTGACATATTTCGGTGTAAGACATTCTTGTAGACATTTCTTATTAAAACTTATGTTGGCGTTGTTTTTGCCTATTTTTAGTCGTATTCTGTATGCCGATGTAATTACATCTTCTTCTATAAGATTCATGATTTTAAGCACGTTGTATTGTATGGTGTATGATTACTTTTCGATGGTTATTTTTATGCTAAATAAATTTTATCCACAAGAGATTTTAAATAATGCCGAATTATTAGATAGTAATTTATTATTCAACCAAATACTGAAGGAGGAGAAAATAAAAGAACTATTTAGCAAAAACAAAAGAATACAAGAACTATGTAATTAAACATATATTTATAAGAAAAGATAATGCTATATTTTATATTAATAAAACTACAATGTATAAATAAGAAGAATACTAAAACTATAACCAAATAATGACAACAATATAACCCAAGAACAATGAATAGAAGAAGTATTGTTCAAATTTAAAAAGAATACATTGTAAGACATTTAAACATTTCAACTGGACAAAATGGGTCCCGACATGTGAGTAGCATGCAGAGAGCGGTAATCGACAATCGAACAGTGAAGCATATATTTGTACAAATGGGACGAAAGCAGCGCTTGCACAAAGCTC
This sequence comes from Rhysida immarginata, assembly GCA_023313115.1. Taxonomy (NCBI): domain Eukaryota; kingdom Metazoa; phylum Arthropoda; class Chilopoda; order Scolopendromorpha; family Scolopendridae; genus Rhysida; species Rhysida immarginata. The sequence continues at coordinate 991,718 of JAHWFO010093546.1, forward strand.
ATCGAACCAGAATAGTTTCCAAATGAAATACACAGAGGTAGCCAAGAAGCCTGACCAACCCAAACAGTCTTCCATATTATATAAAAAAGAAAATAAGATTGATGTTTGTCAGAAAGAGATTGTAGCATGCAGAGAGCATCATAACTGGGTCTATATATGATACACTGACCAACCAATGAAATGTGAAGTCTGTTAAGTGATGGCATATAGTTTCCTTTTGATGTATTGCCATTTGCAACTTTCGTATGGGCTGTATTGACCAATCAGCGCCGGGGGGCGTATTTTTATTTGGCTCTGGACTTCAGTGGCGTCGCGATAGTTGACTATCGATTACTTTTATATAAAACTGTCGATTAATCGCAATTACTTGCTAGTATTGAAAGTATTGATTACTTGTAATCCATTACTCCCATCACTACTGCATGAGATTCAGTCATTCAGACGCTCTGCTGCTACTGCACGACAATTCTGCTAAGATTCTATCACTCAACAGACAACGACCTGCCCATTGTAGTTTGCCCGCAACTCATACGCGTCTAAGATAAGATCATGCCAACACATATCCAAGAATCTAGGAAGTCAGCCTCTGCGACAGCTAAGCGCAACTGCCCTATTCTCTAATATGGGAACACGATTTTAAGTGGCTATCAGAGAAATATTTTAATAGATATCAGCACATAAAGAAAAACTTATCTACACACGAATTTTTTCTTTTGATTGGTTCATTCTTTATGCCAGTATGATTAACTTGATTTTTAACAGGTGCCTGAAAATTTTTACTATATTTTTAGCTCTTTATGTTACATGTAGAACAGTTAAACACTCCTACCGATAAGAACTTATGTCTCCTGAAGGAAAACGCAGCACCAAAAACTTAGTCACTCATTATACATATTCCTGAAAGGGAAACTTTTCGTTATTTTTAACTGGAAATTAAACGTTTTTTGACAGGTTCAAATTCGTTTTATCTATCAACTGTGTACATAAATATTGTTGCTACTGATCATTTTAGCACATGTCTGCACCTATCTCAACTTCAACTTTCTCTTGTAGGAAGAGCTTATAATGGATGCCCGCTTAAATTGAAATTTGGGAAGACTGATTAAAGAAAACATGTATTAAAAATACTCATCTAAAAATACATAGTATACGTATATAGAGCTTTATTTGATGTTAGGGTTCGTGCATGTTTCGTTAATTGCCACAAGCTCTTCAAAATAACTAGCAGAAGCAGCAGCTATCGTTTCTCTCCCCAATCGCAGATCGCATGCGGTCTCCATTCTTCAATGGTGTGTTTCCTAACCAGACTCGAGAAAATGGATCCTAATGAAAATAGGACGGGTTATTCGCATTACATAAGAACTAAGTCAGTATGTACGTATGTTAGTTTCGGATAAACACGTTTAATGTGAAACAGGTCAGGAATAGATGAAAGGTAGGGGGGAACTTTAACATAAAAATTAGTTTCTCATATGCCTCTATTCTAGTAAGACAGCTAACTGATAAATTAAGAGACTGGTAATCTGTAATCTATGTTTATTTCTTTATATTAATTATAACGAAAATTAGAGGTAAATAAAATAATAAAACAAGTTTATCTTACCTGAAGATTAATATTTTTTATTCTCAATCCCATCATATATTTGTTGTCTTAGATAACAAGAAAATATATTCTTTTGAATAAATGAAAATACACATTTATACAATTGGGAGAAAACTGTAAAGTAATGTGTATACCCCTAAGCCTGAAAATTTAGGACAATTTTCTTTTAAAATTATACTCAACTACCAGAATACATGCCCTCTCCTCCCTCAACTAGTCGTTGACAGGAAAAGAGAGGAATACACATCGATATTCTTCCCCAAACCATCAATTTATTCATAACCATTTTACATATTTAATTGACAAAAGGGCTTTTTAGTTTTCAGATGATGGAAATGCCATTTGAAGGATAAATTAAGTATTTCATATTTCAAATTGAATCTCCTGTAAATACTGAATTGTAAGGGTATGAAATGCTGATATTTTAAATTTAATATTTATAATCGAATGTTGTTTCAAGCTTTCATTACAAAAATTAATTTTACCCAAGGAAGGACCTCTCTATATTTTAAGATTTTTTTTGAACTTGTTATTTCATCCTTAAACATTTTTTGAAAAAATATCCATAAGTAAATTGTGGTATTCTCAATAATATATTACAATATTTCATATTGCTAAAACTCTACTGTATTTTTATAAGATCTATATTTGTGAAAAATCAGCTGTATAGTATTTGTACTACTCTATTTAATAATAAAAGTAATTAATCAAAATGTTTTTCTAATTTGTCAAATTAATATTTTCTGAAGTTACTAAATTATGCATATATGCTACTTAGCATCCTGAGAATGCATATACACCCATCTTAAATAGGTTTAATATTTTTTCAAATAAGTTCCTTATGTTTTCTTCTGTTAGAGTAAGGATTCTCAAAGATATCCCTAGAATATTTGAACTACTTAGTTTTGGAAACATTGCAATTGGTGATTTTGGTAATATAATATACTACTAGAGTTACCCAGCATTGCCCGGGATAATTACACTTGTAGGTAAAGAGAACAATCTCAAAAAATTAAATTATAACTCCCTATTGGTTATATAATAACTCAGTCAATACAACACAGAACAAAGGGATTACCCATTCTACTAAAAATACGAAAAACAGGAAGTCTAGGTGATATACCGGGACTGTATCTAACAGACTTGTAAAGGTACCCAGGCCCTAACTAATGCAGTCATCTGCGCCAAGGATATCCACTCCCAAAACACCAATTTTAGCCAAGGCCTGGCCTTTCCTTCCGTTCGTGATATTTGAACGGGTAGCCGAGGTTTATTTTGGTTCGCCCCGGTCGTGAAAGTGCACCGGGGTTTTTATGTTGTTAATTATATTTGGAGAAACAATCGAAACTAGGTTTAATTATCAAAACACACATTTATTCAATGAAAACAACATTATATACAGTTAATAAAATATAAAATAAATCTTCAAAGGTAAGTTTAATCAAATTGTTTTCTTTAAATCTTTAACGACTCCTTATACTAAACGCTTACATATTTAATGTTTAAAGATACCTGAACTTTATATTTATCAAATTAAGATATAATATTGAAGATTAAATTCTTAAGTTTCTGCGATTGACATTACTCTTAAAAAAAGACTCCTCAAAACTCTTTTAGTTATTTTTACATAACAGTTGTTATTTCAAGCACTATATGTAAAATATTATTCATTTTGACTTGATAAGTTATGACTCCATTGCTCGCATTAAATAAAAGTTAAATAAGGCAAAGTTTCTATAATACAACATTCTAACAATTTATTAAGTTTCTGTGACCATTAGATATGCAAAATAAGAAAAGGATGCGCACCATTACCCGGTCTTCCTATTGTCGTCCTCGTACGTTGCTCACAGTGATGAATGGCGGGGGTGGCGTGATTTCTTCCTTGTCGGGCTCCGCGTTTGTTTTAACTAATTGTCAGCTGAAATTATAATAATACTCATAATAATAGTCATTTTTTATTGATCTTTCAGTAGGGAATAATAAAATGGTACTAAGTAAAGGATGTTTTTTAGTGAAAATGTTTCACTCTAGGAAAATATCTAGCGACTTTTTCGTGGTTTGCTTCATCTTCTCTCATCATTCTAGACAAACTCACAAAACGTCAGGCTCTCCGTAGATCTCACAAAAACTACTCATGTCCCTCTAAAGATTGTAAAGGGACGCCGCTCACTGACGGTAAAATAATCATCGCTGATTGGATAAAAATTTCAATAGGTGCTCAAGAATTGAAAGACACGGCACAGTGCTCGCTATCGAGGAGGAGAGGGGGGGTTTCGGGTGAAAGGATGATCTCCACTCGACTTGACAGAGCTAACTGTAAATTAACGCAGCTGTTAACCAACTCCGATGATAAACAATACGTTCGTTCGGTTAAACTATGAAACTATTTTAACGGTTTCAATTAAATCTGTTTTATAACAAAGTTATAAAATCGTCCCAAACTGTTAATAATCTGCATAATAGATCATTATTGTTCCTTGGAGTCAGAACCATACAAAGAGAGGGGGCGGGTCAACACATGGCTCCCGGAAATTCAAAATTTGTCCATCTAACTGATGACAAATTTTCAACGAACGCAAAGAAAATAAACCTCAAATCTTCTGAGCCATACCTGGTCCGAAGTCGCTACTGAGGTCTTCCTGAAGTCTTCCACGATGGGGCATGAATGCGCATACCTTTACTCACCTGTTCATATCATAATGATCTCTTCTCCTCACACAGCTATTAAAACTTTTTATTGAAACATCAATAATAAAAAAAATAGTTTGAAATTCAAAAGTACAGTCATAATTTCTGGTAAGTCACCATGTTATAAAATCGTTATAAAAGGAGAATTTATTTTCTCTTTTTACAGATATTCTCCGAAAAAGTCTGGGCAATGCGCCTTTAATGTTTACAAAATTATTCCAAAAAAATTGTTTCAAAAATAAAGTCACTATTATGTTTTAAAAGTTCATGATTGTTCAAGTCGGATATGCGAAAATTACACAAAAGTTCACAATAAAGTTCATAATGATTGAATCACGTGTTTAAAGTTCATTTTCGCATGATCATGAAAGTTCTTGAGTAACATCGATGAACTGGAATCAAAGTTGTAGACTTGAAAAGTTAAAAGTTCGTACTTCATGTTCATTCCTCATAGTTCAAAGTGTTTCACTATTCATTTGTAGTAGTTGATGATAATTCCTTAGGAAATCACTTAGTTCTTGGCTTCCATTCCATCCGCTTTGAAAAGAAATAAAGAAATTATCATAGTCACTGAGTTCTTCATCCATGTCGCTCGCACTGCTAGTTGTATTGAAATCGATCCGTCTGAGAATGGAAAATCACGGCGAAGAGGAGGGGGTGATTCCTCATCTCCGATGGCTGAAATCAGTCCGATGTCGTCACGATGTCTCTTCGTTACACTCCGTTTGTCTCCTCGTGTCGTCATGAAATAGAAAGAAAAAACGAGAAAAGGGAAGACTCCTTCTTCACTCGCTCTCATAAAAGTCAATTACGTCATCAAAGTTCATTGTTCAAGTAATAATGCACTATACTTCACTCATTTCATATCATATTTTCTTTTTTGGTCACCAAAACCTTATAAAATGACTTAATGAATAAAACTATTCAGGCTTAATAACAACTAGTGTACCAATAACTGTGTGTAAAATACACAACTAACTTCTCTCTCATCAATTCAATGTTAATAAACGACTCAAATGCTTTAATGAATCAATCCCTAATCAATAATTATTGTTTAAATATAAATAACTGTTTATTTTAAATTCATTCATTCACTCTCAACCAAAAGAAATGATTCTTTATTAATATTTCTATTTATACCACACAAAGAAATGAGAAGGAAACCTTCTCCCCATTTTACAGATTGATTTTAACCCTTGAGGGTGTTTGCCCTCCTTTCACGGGTGGTGATAAGGGTTCTGTTTGACATTCTTTGTCTATCTCTCTATCATTCTCTAAGAAAGAACCCTCTTCAATCGAGTTCATATCTGTTGAAGTTGTGACGTTGTCAAATTCTAATTGCGCTCTTTTACGGATACCAAAATTGAATGTGCTGCTCAAACGTGCTTTAAAGTGTTTCAAAAGAGATATAAAGACTATAAGGATAATAATTACGACACAAATAATGGATAATACGTCATAATGAGAAACTTTCGATTCATCGATACCTCGCCTACGCAAATCTCGTGTCCACACTTTTGTTTGCTGACGAATCTCACGCAATGAAACGCTTGCTTGTTCCAACGACATATGCTGAGAATTTGCAGGTAAGTAATCAAATAAAGATTTATTCAGCCTATTTATTTCATTCATAGTCTCACGGAACTCAGAATGGTTAAATTTTTCTTTAATATCTGGCTCTATTAAAGTATTTAAATTCGAAAATGGTGATCCTATCGTAGTGATGCCTTGTACAAACGGCGATAAAACTACGTCATCACCGACACAAATGCATGCACTCGGAATTTGAATTCTTCCCGTGCCACTTATTTTAATTGTTTAACTTTCTTTCGAACGTTGTGATCGCTATGCCGGACAAGTTATTGTAATACTTGTTGGCTTTGAAATACTATAAATCCATTGTCCTAAAATGTTACTCTTAACAAAGATCGGCGGGGGGGGGGGGGGTGCGGACAATATGCTTCTCGCATAATTCATAAATTGAATTTTCCGCTCCGCGAAAAAGTGAAAGCTCACAGCTTTGACTTGGCACTTTAAAAATTGCTGACGAAGGTGAACAAATCTGAAATAAAGCTCCAGTTTTGCACTGTAACATGTCAATATGATTTAAAATCAAATGAAGTTGTCGATCCATGAGATCGCTAAGAAAGGTGCATGCGCATAAAAATATGCATATGCGTCAACATTAGGAATCTTAACAGGTAAACTGATTATCTTATACACTTCAAAAACGTAGTGTGCCGTAATTAAAGGAATATCTATAAATAGACGCATGTGTGGCTCCAAGGCAACTGCTGTAACAGACGACCATGTGTAATAATCATACGCAGTTTCCCAATCAGGTGAAGTAATTAACGCGATATTTTCTGGCAAACACTTCTCTATATCATTCAGAGTTTCTAACAAGGTATCTTCCGATATGATATAAGTGTTTAACTTACCTTGACTCAGACTATGTATTGCTTCTTTCAACTTAAAGAATTCTAGTTGAAATCTAAAAAATATTTTTTCTGTATAACCCAAAACATTAGAGAAAGCATCATATGCCATTGTACGATTCTTATCTGTAAAATGCTGCTTAATCAACCAATTCTCTACTCGCCTAATTATAATCATTTCATTAACGGTTTCATTTAATAACGTAGTTTGTTCATTAATTAAATGTAACACTCCTTCCTGATTTTCTCGCAAAACATTAATCTTATTGTTTAAATTAACTAGCTCTTCATCAGTGGCTACACCAAACAAAGTTCTCAACATATCTCCTCCTAGATTAATCAATCTGCACTTAATGCATTGACAGGTTAACAAATTCTGTACTCCCACAATATCAATTCTCAAAATTCTAGATTTCTCTAGAAATCGTAATTCCTTATTCATTACAGGCTCTTCACTTAAAATTGCTTCATAATCACTTCTAATTTACCTTAAACCATTTATAATACGCATAATACCTGTTGCAAACGATTCAAATGAAATGTCAATAATAATTTTCCAGTTATTAGCAGATATCACGAGTTCATTCTGCTTTGAAAATACTACTCCTTTATCTAACTTTAATTCCGACTCGCAGTTCAATTGCGTAAATATTAGCATTATCAAGATACTCATGGTTGACTTATTCTAACTTTTAAAAACAAGTACGCAATAAGATTTCCTTATCTTTTGTTGTCGTGAATAACGCAGGTTAAGTGTTACTTCAAGATCTAAAAATAAAATATAATCTCAAATTAAAATATATATTTTACATTGCTTAATGACACAAAATTTCAATAATATTTCTAGAAAATGTTGGATTTAATAAAACAAGCTCACGGAAACAAGCTCAAAGAAAAAGATCACCTCCAAAATCACACATCCATAATAATAATTCATGCGATTAATTTGAACATACGCCTATACAAGGGAGGAAATTATAATAATAACGCTAAGAATACTCTAAAATTTCGACAATCACTCCCTTAAGACCTACCCAAATCGAAATAATAATAACACCGTTTTTTTTTCATTCGCACAATTCTCAATCTCTTCCATTATCTTCCATCTCTTCCTTCTCTTCTTGATTCGGCGTTCCTCTCGCAACTTCCCTTTGCAAACATTCGAGCTTCTCTTTTTCCTCTATCTTTTCCTTTAATAATTTGATTAAACGAGCATTTCTTGTGGAGGGTTTCGCTTTTCCTCTGGATTTCACTTTACTCTTTTCTCGTCCTCCTGTGCTTGAGACTGATGGTAGAGGTTGCCCATCTTGCGACACACATACAGCCCGTGCATTTCCAATAGGCAAAGCCCTCTGGCTTTCTTCGTCTCAAGCTAAGACACACGGCGAAGGGGGTAGAAACACTACGGCTACATCCATCTCCCTCTCTACCATCCTCCGTTGCTCCGCATCGGTCCATCGAACATGTCTCTTAGGGTTCTCGAAAATGAACCTCATTCGGTCGCCCAGGTGGTCGTAGTGCGTCGGGTCTTCTCCAATATATCGGCGATGCCTCCGCTCTTCCCACATGAGGCCCTGCACAGCTAAGCGTAATCACTCCTGTGCCTCTGCCACCTGTTGAAGAAGTCTAGTCACTGTTACACGGGCTCCCGCTCCTAGAGGCACTGGATTGTTCCAGGCCCGATTTCCAAGTTGTGCGGCATATGTGGCTTCATGGCCCGCTGGCACAATGTTCTGTTGTCGATTCATTTAGTTCAAACTCGAATTATTCTTACTAAACCTCACAATTGCTCAACCCTATACTTTCATTTCCACACGCTTTATCAAACTCTCAACTTATTCAAGAATAAAAGAAACACAAGGTGATAATTACCTATATAAAAGAACAAGATCGTACGATGCACTCGTCTTGATGACCAAGGGGATTGTGACTCCAATTCAACTCAAGGTAAGGGCTCAAAATTGGTCTCCTCCCACTTCTCCAATTTCATGTCTGGCTTTTTTCAAAAACAATACCTTCTGGCTTGTGTTCTGATACCTACTTAAACTCCTACCCTCCAGATCTGGACTCTGTCACCAGGTCTGGGTGTCATCTTGAACCAACCTTCAAGACTTGTCATCAAACCCACTTCCTCTCATCCATTTTCACTCAGCTCGAATACACTCCCTTATTCTAAAAGTTTAAAAATATCCATTACCTGATAATCCTCTCCTTTCCCAATACACAGCATACGATATCTAAGACTTCCTGTCTCTCTTTTCAACCTTATTAGTTTTCAAATTAGAAGCATCAATGTTTATTATAAATTTTAAGATACTGTTATATTTAACAAACAGTCAATACCAATAATGTGGAATCTTTCCACTGAAGAAACCTTAATCCTTATATTATGACAAAACACAGTGGATGGAAAATTTGATTAGAAAACAGAAATAATAGAAAGGATGGAGATTGGTGCATTATTGGTTTCGCTAATATTTCAGGATAACGTTTTTTTTTATCCCCAAATTGGTTCTCATCCCGGGTAGTAGTGAATGAAGAAACAAACTTCATAGCAACATTTATAAGTTCCCCTTTTTATAAATTCCTTATCAGCAATGCTTGTTCTTGGCTCCACACTCTTTCAAATTGACAGTATTATAGATTATCCGAATGATCTTACTGATCTACCGGAACAATTCTGTTTCCTTCTTATGATTACCAAGTAACAGAGGAAAAAAAATAGTGATGGCTCCATGCAGTTAAAAACGATCCTATAGTGCAAACGATAAAACAGGCATAATGAACGACATTAGTAGGGAGCGTACCCATACTTAGTAATTGCTTAATCTTTCTCTCCCATTTAATAATTCCAAACCGCAATTTGTCCCTCTTTCAAAACGGAGCTAAACTCACAAAAATCACTTACATAGCAACACTGATCTCTTTCAGAGGAAAACAAAACGTCATTACCGAAATTCCTCACTCTGGAGAAAAACCTTTTAAATATTCTTTTTCCCAATTTCTTTTCTACAGAACTTCATCTCGTATTACAAGTCAACTCTTTATTCCGCTTTAGAAATTAGAAATCCTGTACCAGTAGAAAGTTCATTAAAGAAAAATTCACCAAAACTAGAACCCATGTCAATTCGCAAAGAAACAACGAGTAGTCACCGTTGACTGAAGAAGATGAGGATAATCTTCCATTACAGAGGATTCTCAAAAACTAGATAACCAGATTCATTCGTCTGATTGCTCTGAAAAACGATAAATTCTCACGCATTTCACATGCTTAGAGATTTTGGCGGACGTAGTAAACCAAGCTAAAGGAATCAGCAATCTCTGAACGAAATCGTATTCACTCTAGCGATTATATATCTCTTTTATTGAGTCAGAAGAGCACTAAAATATCTTTACTCATTTCTCTACTATATCTCCTAAATTCCGTCTATTGAAGCTACATCGAGGAACGGGTCAACGGTCGTAAGCGGACCTGCACTCGTCCCAACTCCATTTTCGAAATAAAACTGGCAGAAAAATAAAAATGCCAAACGAAAAATAACGAATTCTCAAAAGTTGGAGAAATTGACAAGGTTGCGTTTTCTTGAGACTTTAGTAGCAAATTTTGAGTTACAAATTCGCCGATTGAATAATTGCCGATACGTTTCTTCATGAAACGTGTAAAATGATTCCCACTCTTGATCTGGAACAACTTCTCAAACTGGAGGGGCGGAAAACACAAGTCCCCTTCAGCAATCCCTGTCGCTCCCAAGCAAGAAGGGAAGGTGGGTGATGGCTATCACTCGTCCACCATCCGACCACCCATATCCATGTGGTTACGGTATTTCTCTTTTAGTTCAACTCTTGCTTTAAAAGCAACACTCAGTTTTCTAAACTCCTCAGCACTTTTATCTTAATTCTTAAAGAAAACTGTAAATGGGTTTTCCAAACAAATCCCACTAGAACGAACACTGTAAAAACAAAACTAATATCACTACTCCCATTTCTCCTAACGTGAGCGATAGAACGATGGGCTATTCGCGACTCCATCGCCTACGCAAACTGTAATTCGATGCATCTGTGCTCTCACATATCGCCTAAATATTTAATAATAAGATAATAATAACACTTCTCTCCCATCACTAACGACTCTCAACACCCTAATAATAATTCACGATAATGATAATAAGTATCAAAACAGGAGATGTCAGCATCCCGATCTCTGTTTTAGGGCAACTAAATAACATTTTTGGGTGCTTTCATCTCACAGACTGTAAATTTTCTTTATGAATTTCTTCTCTTTTAAACACATACTCGCATCCCTCGTGATGCGATCGGGTGCGTCATCCAATCCCACCATTTTGACAGTTCTACTCTATTCTCTAGTTCCTCCTCACCTATTTTAATTATAGTTTGATTATTTCTTAAAGGAACAACCATCATAGCCCCTTGATTTCCTCTAGCGTGATTAATGACTACGGAATCACGAGGTGATATTCTAACCCAATCTTCCTCATTGACAGGTCCTCTACTCCGTAAATTATATCTATGTGGAGGACGAGCAGGCTCCTCTTGTCTCACTGGCTCCGCAGGGGGTGGAGGTATAATATTACCTCTGGGTATCTGCCAATTCCTATGCCAATACGTAAGATTATCAATATGAGGGTGAGGGGTTTCTGTTTCTGGCTCTGGTCTTTGTTCAGACTCAAGATTTTGAGAAGATTGATTCGCTATTTGTCTCTGCATTCCATGTGGCGTGAACCAACTGTTTATCATGTCCATTGACCTCTTGTATTATGAAATTCACTGGAGACAACTGTTTCACTATTTCATATGGTCCTTTAAAATTATCAGCTAACTTTTTCGTTAAGCCTCTTTTGACTAAAGGTGAATGTAAATAAACATAGTCACCGACTTTAAAGGTATAAGGTCGCTGCTTAGGGTCATGATAACTTTTTCGTTTTTGTTGCTGCTCCTCGAGAGTTTTACTCGCTATCTCGTAGGCGTCTTGCAGTCTAAGTTCAGCTTCATGAGCATAGTTGTCGTCTAAATCATAGGTTATACGCCTGGGGGTCGTTAATATTTCTAACGATAAAGTTGGCTCTCTTCCGTAGAATAAAAAGAAAGGGGTTTCTTTCACTGCACTATGGGGAGTCGAGTTCTAAGCGAAGCTAATGTACGGAAAAGAAATGTCCCGTTACATTGCTGCTTATTAACATAATGCTTCAACATAGCCACCATTGTTTTGTTGTAGCGTTCTACAGCTCCGTTCGACGCCGGATGATACGCTGTAGTAAATAAATTCTTTATCCCCAATAATTTGCATCATTAATGGTGAAGTGAAATTCGCTCCTCGATCCGTGAGAAATTGTGTCGGGATCGAATAACGAGCAAACACCGTCTCTACTAATGCTCTCCTACCATCTCAGCTTTCTGATCAGGGAGTGCAATAGCCTTCGAATATCGACTTAAATGGTCGACTAATACAAAAATATATTTATTTCCTCTATCAGTTATTGGAAACGGGCCCACGAGATCGGCACCCACTCGATAAAAAGGTCGTTCCGCACTAGGAAATTTTTGAAAAGGTTGCTCCTTCCTTTTCAGAGGGGGAGTCTTCTTCTGGCAACTCTCACAATTATGACAATATTCCTGAATATCTTTGTTCATTCCCTTCCAATAAAATTGTTTATTTACTTTCTTTCTCATTCTTTTTGCTTTAATGTGTCCACTCATTGGAATATCATGATATAATATCATAACTTACTTCTTATATTTTTCCGGTACTATGACTCTTTCCCATTTCTCTCTCCTAGAAGCACTTTCTTTTAAATTATATAACATGTCATCATCAAGAAAATATCCCTCAGCATCCATAGAACCATGCTGCTTTAATCGTTCAAATATAGGGCTTAAAACTGAATCCCTTTTTTGTTCTTCTACAATTAATTCACGGGAAATGACTGGATCATACTCCGAAACTGCACCAATGGCTACACGACTGAGACAATCAGCATTGCCCTGTATGCGTCCTGGCTTATGTATTATTTCGAAATCAAATTCTTGGAGCGTCATCCCCCATCTAGATAGCCTCGACCCGAGAGTTTTATATTAAACAACCACTTCAATGGTCGATAATCAGTGACAATCCTAAAATGTCCTATATATAAATATACTCTGAATTGTTTTACGGCAAAAATAACTCCCAAGCACTCTTTTTCAGTTGTGCTATAATTTATTTCGCTCTTTTTTAAGAGATGACTCGCATACGCGATAGGAAATTCTTCTCCGTCTATTTTTTGTGATAGAATTGCTCCGAGCGCTAAATCACTTGCATCTGTTGATACAATAAATTCTTTAGAGAAGTCTGGGCTCCTCAAAACTGGTGCTGTAATAAGAGCATTTTTTAAAGCTTGAAATGCAGCTTCTGTTTCTTCTGTCCATTCAAATGGAACTTCTTTTTTCGTCAGATTCGAGAGGGGTTTAGCTATATGACTAAACGAATCTATGTGTCGACGATAATATCCGGCTAATCCTAAGAAGGATTGCACTTCTTTGACTGTAGTTGGCCTAGGAAATTCTTTTACTGCGTGTATTTTATCAGGGTCTGGCGCAATACTGCTCTCAGAGACGATATGGTCCAAAAACTTCTGACTTCACAAAATAACACTTCTTTGGCTTCATTTTAATATTAGCCTCCTTTATGCGTTCAAATAAGAACTCTAGGTCCTTTAAATGCTGTAAATAATCAGCTGAATAAATTAAAAAATCGTCTAAATAGACAAGTGAAAACTTTCCTTTTATCTGTCTAATGATATGTTCTGCAGTCCTTTCCCAAACACTCGGCGAATTAGCCAATCCCATATGCAATCGCTTGAATTCATATTTACCTCCTGGGACCACAAATCCAGTCTTATATTCGTCTTCTATACCTAGCTGAAAATATCGCTGATTTCCATGTAAAACGCTAAATATTTTAGCTTTACCTAGCCCTGAAAGAGTTTCCAGTAAAGAGAAAATATCAAGACGTGTCACCTTGTTTAATTTTCTATAATCAACAATGAACCTAAAGGTTCCATCCTTCTTCTTAACTAGGAGGGCAGGTGCTGCCCATGGAGACGTTGATTCTGTGATTACATCATTTTTCAGTAAATTATCGATAATCTTATCCATTATCTCTCGCTGTGCGTACGGAATACGGTACGGTGCTTGTACTATAGGTCTCGCATCCCCAGTATCTATACTGTGATGAAATGCATGTGCATATCCCAGATCAAATTCACTCTGTGCAAAACAGATTCTTAATTTCCATAATAATTCCTCAAGTTGCTCTCTTTCTTTCCTTTCCATATGATCTAGTTTAAATAGATTTAAATATTCCTCTCTATTTAGTGGTTCTTTGGTTTTCTCATCCTTTATCTCAATAGTATGATTCATTACATAAGGGGGTTGTTCTGCTTCTTGTAGACTTCCAACTCTCTTCCCTTTATCTAAAGTCAATTCTTCTTGGGAGCAATTTATTATTCGAATAGGTACAGTATGTTTATCTGTCACCTCCACCAATACATTGGCAGTCTTTAATCCTGGCATTCTCACATCATAGGCTTCAATTACACCCTGTCTCCCATTTAACCCTTTTCCTTTTACTACTCCTTCGCTCACTATTTCAGATAATGGAGGAATAATAACTCTCCTCTTTAAGTGCACTGGCACCATTTCCATATAATCTCTCTCAACTTTCTTCCTACAAGTTAAAAAATTATTGCCCAAATCCTCTTCATCATCTACGAAATATATTTTATTGTCACCATCTCTAATAGCTTGCTCTTCAAAATCAATAGCAAGTTTTCTAGGCACAAACATATCTTGACCCAAGATTCCTTCACATTTAAGTGGCCATTGTTTCTCCCAAGCATAGCATTCGATCATAAAATCTCGATCACCTAGCTTCATAGCTACCTCATATGCTCCTTTAGTGGGAAACCCACATCCCATGATTCCCATGAGTTCTAGTTTAGGTTTTTCAATAGCTTTAACTATGTGTCCCTTCTTTTTAATTTATCAATCATTTTCTCTGACAATAGTGTAACTTTACTACCAGTATCAACAAGCATTTTTGTTTTAAAAGTTCCTATTAATGCCTCTACCATAATACAGCTAACGTTCTCCGATAAACGTTTTCTGATTTTTTCTCCTGTGTTCTCTGTTACACCTCCCCGTCTCGACCTCACTGAGCCGAGGAGGGTCCCACCTCGTTTTTTGTTACCGTTTGAGGACTCACATTTCCTTTTTCCACTCGCTGTCCCCTTTTTCTATTTACTTCTCTTGGTTTTTTCAGGCAATCTTTATCTATATGCCCTTTAAAATGGCAATATCTGCAAATAATGTCTCTTGACTTGTTCGCATAACACTGCGTCGAAATATGCCCCAATTTTTGGCAATTATAACACCTGAATTCTTTGAATGATCTATGCATTCCACCTCGTCCTCTCCCACCTGCTGTGTTATTTGATTCTCATCTCTCAAGCCCACTTTTTCTTCGCTCTTCCTCTCCTCGTCCCCTTTCAGATTCTTTATTTTGTTGTCCCACAATCTTTTTTATAGTTTCTTCTATTCTCACTCCAATATTACGCTCTACTCTATCCATTAGTTTTTCCTCTAATTCCGTATCTGTTAACATATTTATCGTTACTGTTTTCCCTTTAACTCTCTTTTCTGCTTCCTCAATACTCTCAGCCGCCTTAACTGCTTCATCCCAATTTCTGGGGTTCATGTATACCATTCCCTTTTGAATATGGGGTAATAATGCTGCAATAAATCTTTCTTTTGATCGATTTGCCATTAATTCTCTCCCGTATTCTCTTTTAGCTTCCTGAACTGGTCCTTCACCTTCAACTGGCATCAATAGACGTCTACCCAAAGCTTGAAGTCTCGTTGCAAATTGCAACACACTCCCATTCCTCTCCTGATGACATTACGAAAACATCGTTCGTTTTTGTCCGGAGTAGGACGCGAAAATCTCGCAATCATTATTCTTTTAAATTCTTGATATGTATCTATACCGACCATATCCTCGCTCTCTTGGGCATAATATAATGCCTCACCTGCTAAGCGAACTCTCACCATAGCTAAGTAACACCTGGTTCCCAATGACCCGCTGCTGCTATCTCTTCCGCTCTGCGGAAAAATTCTCTGACGCTCTGACTACCGTCAAAGATTGGTATCTCTACATAAAGACCCAGCAATTGTACGTTCGCCTGTACATGCACGTCTCCCATAGCACCTTCTCCCTCTACGTTCCCTTCTGCATCTCTGTTTGCCATCATTATATTAAAAAGTTCCCAAAACTTATAGCAAAAATCTTAATGTTAACAATCTTAACCACTAAGTAAGCAAGATCCAAAAGATTTTAAATACTATAAAATGTCTATTTTTAAATCGCAATTAAATATTTCACCCAAAGCAAAATTATAATGATCATTTCTTTTTAGCACACTCCGTTTCCTATCGTTTCTCCACACAATGATTTACAACAAAATATCAACATTTAATGACAATAAACAATCCTGTTGCCACTATTCCATGGCGTTATTTCTCTAAAATATTAATAATTAATAATGACAATCCTGTCGCAACTGCGCCATTGTAAAGATGGCACTATATCTTTAAAATGCCAATAATTAAACAAAACCTGTCGTCGACTGCGCCATTGTAAAGGTACCCAGGCCCTAACTAATGCGGTCGTCTGTGCCAAGGATCTCCACTCCCAAAACACCAATTTTAGCCAAGGCCTGGCGTTTCCTTCCGTTCATGATATTTGAACGAGTAGCCGAGGTTTATTTTGGTTCGCCCCGGTCGTGAAAGTGCACCGGGGTATTTTATGTTGTTAATTATATTTGGAGAAACAATCGAAACTAGGTTTAATTATCAAAACGCACATTTATTCAATGAAAACAACATTATATACAGTTAATAAAATATGAAATAAATCTTCAAAGGTAAGTTTAATCAAAATGGTCTCTTTAAATCTTTAACGACTCCTTATACTAAATGCTTACATATTTAATGTTTAAAGATACCTGAACTTAATATTTATGAAATTAAGATAAAATATTGAAGATTAAATTCTTAAGCTTCTGCGACTGACATTACTCTTAACAAAAGACTCCTCAAAACTCTTTTACTTATTTTTACATAATAGTTGTTATTTCAAGCACTGTACGTAAAATATTATTCATTTTGACTTGATAAGTTATGACTCCATTTCTTGCATTAAATAAAAGTGAAATAAGGCAAAGTTTCTTTAATACAAGATTCTAACAAATTATTAAGTTTCTGTGACCATTAGATATGATAAATAAGAAAAGAATGCGCACCATTACCCGGTCTTCCTGTTGTCGTCGTCGTCCGTTGCTCGCAGTGATGAGTGGCCGGGGTGGCGTGATTTCTTCCTCGTCGGGCTCCGCGATTGTTTTAACTAATTGTCGGCTTAAATTATAATAATACTCATAATAATAGTTATTTTTTATTGATCTTTCAGTAGGGAATAATAAACTGGTACTAAGTAAAGGATGTTTTTTAGTGAAAGTGTTTCACTCTAGGAAAATATCTAGCGACTTTTTCTTGGTTTGCTGCATCTTCTCTCAGCATTCTAGACAAACTCACAAAACGTCAGGCTCTCCGTAGATCTCACAAACACTACTCATGCCCCTCTAAAGATTGTGAAGGGACACCGCTCACGGACGGTAAAATAATCATCGCTGATTAGATAAAAATTTCAATAGGTGCTCAAGAATTGAAAGACACGGCACAGTGCTCGCTATCGAGGAGGAGAAGGGGGGTTTAGGGTGAAAAGATGATCTCCACTCGACTCGACAGAGCTAAATGTAAATTAACGCCACTGTTAACCAACTCCGATGATAAGCAATACGTTCGTTCGGTTAAACTATGAAACTATTTTAATGGTTTCAATTAAATCTGTTTTATAACAAAGTTATAAAATCGTCCCAAAATGTTAATAATCTGCATAGTAGATCATTATTGTTCCTTAGTCAGAAACATACAAACAGAGGGGGCGGGTCGCCACAGACTTGCCTAATCATTGCAGAGCTTCACCAGATAATTTAGACTCATGTTTTTCCTACCCTTGACGTAGAAGCTCTTAAAAACTGTTGCTCTATTCGAAACTACCGTTGTTCAGTTAGAGAGTTTCTCTGACCAATACTCGTTCTTTCATTTTCCTTTCCGGACACATAAATTTTTGCCAGTCATCCGAACGTTTGATAGGGAGCTCAATGGAGAACTGCGTGCCTCCTTTGCCTCATCAATAGACGCTGCTTTATTAATGTTTTTCACTGCATCATCCCTTTATGCTCATTATCTTGGAGACGAAGTTCAGTCATCACATTATCAACATCTGAGTTTCAAATATATACACATTCCCACAGAATATCGTCAAAACATATTTTTTTGAAATGTTTGGATCTGCTATGCTACCAAATACGCTACTTGATAACCCCGGCGTGGCTAGGACTTTTTTTTGATTAAATTTTGAAATATCTTAAAAATAAACACATGAAAACGCTTAGAGTTTATACAGCAAACATACTTAATGAAAACAAGAAAAAACATTTTTGAAGGCTCAAAATGGATGAACTTCGCCAAGAATGCCACTGCTAGTTTAAATAATTTCTTACTCACGTAATCTTACTTTAGATGTACACTTGATGTTGTTACAAAACCCATTCTTCTCTCAATGACTTGAAGCAAAACTTGGCTATTCGTCACTTTGTGTTGTCTAGCAGTCATCGATTCTTCTATTTACTTCCATATCATTTGCTCAATACAGTACGGAGCTAAAGGAGTGCTTTCTCTGTTGTCTTTCCACTCTTAATCAATAGTCTGGTAATTCTCCATTATCTCCAGTTATTGATCATTTTTATAGATTTTCAAGAAATTGTTAATTACTAAGAATTCTCTTTTACAAATCTATGTTGCACAAACTGTTCGTTGCACTGTTGTTCATGAGATATTTCTCATTAATATGCCCTACCACAACAATGAATATCAATTTTTTATCAATAATTATTATTTTTTCGAAATCTAAGGTGGACAGTGACCTTCCTCATGTTTTGAAGGTCATGTATGAGAAATTTTATCAAGAACAGAATAAAACTGTAGCTTTGTATTACAAACAAATCCACAAGCCCAAAAATCCACAAACAAACCTATATATATATATATAGAAAGACGATATGGTACATGTGTCTGCTTTATTTTATATTGTATCAGCAGAGGACCCAGCGTTGCCCAGAATAATTAGGCTTGTAAGTAAAGAGAACAACCTCAAAAAGCTAAATTAAACCTCCAAATTGGTTAAATAATAACTCAATCACTACAATATAGAGCAAAGGGACTATCCATTCTAATAAAAATCTGAAAGAGAGTAATTTACCTGTTCACTAAAAAAATCCATTATAGATGATATACCGGGATTTGATTTACCGAAAAAAAATTTTTTAAAGGCTCACAATGGATGGACCTCTCCAAGGATGCTTTCTAATCTAAATAATTTTTTACTCACGCAATCTTACTTTAGATGTACACTTGATGTTGTTGCAATTTCCTTTCTTCTTTCGATGTCTTGAAACAAAAATTGGCCATTCATCACTTTGTGTAGTCTAGCGATCGCCGATTCTTCAATTTACTTGCTTACCATTTGCTCAATACAGCACTGAGCTAAAGTAGTGCTTCTTCTGTCGTCTTTCACTCTTTCTCATTAGTCTGCTATCTCATTATCTCCAGTTACTGATCATTGTTGGTCATGAGACAGATATTGTTGATCCTTGCATTGTATTGTTGCATTGTGTGTTGACACCATTGTTGATACCTGTTGTTGCACAAACTTTTATTTGCATTGTTGGTCATGCGATATTTCTCATTTATATGCCCTGCCATAAACAGAATATTGATTTTTTATTAATACTTATTATTTTTTCGAAATCTGAGGTAGACAGTGACCTTCCTCATGCTTTGAAGGTCATGTATGCGAAATTTTATCAAAAACTGATTAAAACTGTAGATTTGTATAAAAGACAAACAAACAAACAAACCCACAAACAAACCCAGAAACGAAGTAACATCCTTCTTTATGTATATAGATATTATATTGTTATTATTTCCATATGCCCTTGCAAGGTTCTTATTAAGAGCATTTTATTATAATGATTTGTTACATGGATTTAATATGATGGACATAATTTAAGTCTGATATTTTATTATTTCAATATATTTTATTGATGAAATGAGAGCAAGGTTTCTCCTTGAATAATTGAACTGCTTATTTTTATAAACATTACAATTGGTGATATTTTGGTGTTTTATATATAATTTAAATGGTAAATGTGTCTTCTTTATGTTTGATTGTATACAAGCAGAGAGCGTGGCATTACCCGAGATAATTACACATTGTAAGGTTTTGAGAATTAATTAGCTAGAATTTGAATATTCAGATT
>JAHWFO010093546.1:1011952-1050046 GCA_023313115.1 Rhysida immarginata
AATTACTCGACCATAATTCTATGAATATTATCCCCTGGAACCCTACAACATGTAGTAAGCAGAACAATCTCAAGAAATTAAATTAAAACTCAAAATTGGTTAAATAATAAATCAATCTTCACAACACAGAGCGAAGGGACTATCCATTCTACGAAACATTTGAAAAACGGTAATTATAGATGATATAGTTTGACTTTATTTAATCCCTTTTTTGACTTGCCTCATATAAAAACACTGTTCTTCTTCAACACTGAGGGACGTCACTGGATACTTTGGACCCGACTTTTTCTTGCCCTTTACTTAGAAGCTCGTATACCCTCGTACTCTATTAAAAACTCCCGCTGTTGAGATGTTTTTAATGCCCGTATAGCTTTTTCTGTTTTTAGAGTTTCTGTAACCAGCTCTCTCTTTCGTCCGTGCCTGGAAAGTTTCTTAAAATCAATGGTTTCTGATTTAAGTTTTGGAAAAGTGTCTTTTGAACAAATTTAATGTTTTTTAATAATTATTTATAAATGATATGAATATAAAATAAAATGATAATAATGATATGAATATAAAATAATAATATTCTTAAAGAATATAAAATAAAATGATCCTGGAAAATATATTAAATTGCCTTGAAAAGTTTTGGAAAAGACATGGAATTTTATCTTTGATCAAGTGAATGAATCCTGGGTGTCTGAGAGACATACATTTTGCCAGTCGTCTGGAAGTTTGATGGAGAAACGTGTGAATCCTTTTCCTCGTCAATAGGTGCTGCCTTATTTATGCCCTGTCAGTGTATCATCATTTTATGATCATTATTAATAATTCTTGCAAACGAATGTTCAATCATCGCATTATCACCATCTCAGTTTCCATAATATTCACATTCCTGCAGAATATGGACAAAGTATGTTTTTATGAAATGTTTGGATCTACTGTGCTACCAAATAAGCTAGGCGATGACCCTGGCGTGGCTCTGACTTTTGCTTTTTGATTAAACTTTTAAATATCTTTAAAATAAACACATGACAACACTTAGAATTAATACAGTAGAAGAGTGCCAGTGCTAGCCTGAATAAATTACATTTTTAATATTATAGAACTTATTACGTTGGTTGAGGCATTTTTTGTTCGAATTTAGCATGATTTTTTTTTGTAATATGAGGGCTAATCAGTGAGATATTTAATCCGGCATCTTGCCATATGAAAATGTGCCTAAACTGGTATCTGTATCCTGACAACGCTGGACTATCCATTCTAAGAAAAATACGAAAAATAGGAAGTCTAGGTGATATACCAGGACTTTATCCAAACTCTTCCTGTCTTGCCTCACCACTGTGGAGCATCAACAGATACCCGACTGTGGAGGCTTCTTAGACTCAAGTTCTTCTTAGACGCAGAAGCTGTTATACCCTTTTGCTCTATTGGAAACTTCCGTTGTTCAGATGGTTCCATTGCCTGTAGTGTCCATTCTCTTTTAGCTGCAGAGTTTCTCTGACCAATAACCATTCGTTCTGGTTCCTTTCCAGACATATAAATTATTGCCAGTCGATGCTTGATAGGGAGCTCAAGGGAGACACATGTGACTCCTTTTCCTCCTCAATAGATGCTGTTATTTATGTTTTGTAACTGCATCGTCATTTTATGCTCATTATTAATAATTCTTGGAAATGAACGTTCAATCATCGCATTATCATCATATCATTATCATCAGTTTCCAAAATATTCACATTCACACAGAATATAGTCAAAATGTATTTTTATGAAATGTTCGGATCTGCTATGCCACCCAGAGACAAATCACAGAAAGAGACTGGCAGTGCCCTATTTCATTCTCTGAGTGCTACTGGTGCCAGCGGAATTGCAGCATTCGCCATGTTACTATTGGCAAAAACCTAAGGTGGTGTATATTCTCAATGTAATTTCAGTTGTTTTTGTAGATGGTTTCTGGAAGTATTATTAAGCCTAACCTGTTTTCTGAATTTTTTAAAAACACTTTATTGCATTAACTAATGATAACGTAAACTTGTAATAACTCCAAATTACTGATTCATGCTTAACAAATTTTTAAAATAGAAATATTTTAAACTTTTAAATTAAAAGTAAAGGAAGAAATAATTCTCAGTTCAATAAAATAATCAATTTATTAATCTACATATTGTAATAAGCAATTGTTTGTAATAGTTTCACATCGGCCTTGGTAGCTCAGTGGTTGCGTTATAGCCTCTGATGCCCAAGGATTTTTTCAGGGCTTTTTCAGGATTTTTTCAGGGAGAAAATCCTAAGATCACGCACTTCTTTCGGAAGGGAAGTAAAGATGTTGGTCCTGTGTAGTATTTTGCCAACTGCACGTTAAGTAACTCCAGCAAGGCATATAACCCTGTCCTGGAATGACCATAGAAATTGAAAAGAACAGTAATACCAAACAAACCAAACGAAACCGATTGATTCACATGCATTGCCTCAGGCGATCAGCTGTTTCTTGCCATTCCCAATATGGCAGCGCAAAGGCACCACTAGAGGCGAGGTCACTGCCAGTCTCTTCCTTTCATTTGTTTCTGGTGAAACCCAATAAGCTAGTTGTGACCCTTTTTAGTTTTTTTATTAAAATCTTAAATATCTTAAAAATAAACAGATGAAAATGCTTAGAATTAATGCAGTAAAAATTCTTAATGAAAATTCGATAAAATTTTTTTAAAAGCTCAAAATGGATGGACCTCTCCAAGGATGCCACTGCTAGTATAACTATATTCATACTCACGTAATCTTACTTTAGATGTACACTTGATGTTGTTGCAATTCCCTTCTTATCTCGATGTCTTGAAGCAAAACTTGGCTATTCATCACTTTATATAGTCTAGCGGTCGCCGATTCTTCTATTGTTACAAATTGAAATTTATCCATATTGCACAAACTTTGCCTTGCATTGTTGGTCATGAGATATTTCTAATAATTATGCCCTTCAATAACCATAAATATCAATTTTTTATCGATAGTTATTATTTTTCCGTAATCTAAGGTAGACAGTGACATTCCTCATAGTTTGAAGGTCAAGTATGCCAAATTTCATCAAGATCGGAAAAAAACTGTAGATTTGCATAAGAAAGAAACAAACAAACCAACAAACAAACAAACAAACAACCCTCTTTATATATATAGAACTAGCAGAGGACCCGGCGTTGCCAGGGATAATTACGCTTGTAGGTAAACACACACACATACACAAAGAAATACACACACTCTTCCCAATCGTCTGAACGCTTGTTAGTGAGCTGAAGGAAGACACGTGTACCTCCTTTGCCTCATCGAGAGAGACTGCTCTATCTACACTGAGTTAGCAAAACTCAATAGTTTCTTAATATCTGGTCGGTCCACCTCTGGCCCTGTGGAGTGCAGCAATATGGCGTGGTAGTGAGTCTGCAAGTCCCTAGTACACTTCTGTAGGCAGTTGACACCAGATAGTCTGCAGAGCCGAAGATAGTTGCTGCCCGTTCCTGGGTGGATGATCCAGTGCCCGGAGCCTGACTTCAACAGCATCACAGATATGACCAATGGGATTAATGTCAGGGCTCCGAGCTGGCCAGCTCAGTCGTTAAACCTCTCCTGCATGCTCCTTGAACGATTCGCGTACGACATTGCAGCGATGTGGTGGAGCATTGTCATCTTGAAAGACTGCTATGTCGTCAGGGTGTTGAAATGTCAAAAACGGGTGCAGATGGTCTCCGATGAGTTGATGATACCGTGCACCATTCAACGTTTTGTCCAGGATAACCAGAGGACCCATTCCAAACCCGGAAAATGCACCCCACTGAAGCCCTGTTGGCATGTGGGATCCATCGTTTCGTGAGGTCTGCGCCACACACGGTGCCTCCCATCAGCGTGGTACAGTTGATGTCGTGACTTATCTGACCGTATGACGTTACGCCACTGTTGCAGAGTCCAGCCAAAAAGGTTGCTGGCAAATGCACGCCAGAGTGTCCGATGATGCTGGGTAAGCATTGGCACCTGTGTAGGGCGGACGGCTGCCAAACCCGAGGGCATGCAGATTCTGACGGATGTTCCATCGAGAGATACTTCTAGTGCGGCCAGTATTGAACTGGTCTGTGATTTGCTGCACTGTTGCCCTCCTGTCTCTCTGAATCATTCGTCCCAGGTGTCGCCAGTCACGATCATTCAAGGCAGCTGGAATCCCTGTATGGTGCATGTTGTGGACTGTGATGCCTTCATCCAGCCATTCCCGATACACCCTAGAGATACTTGAGCGGGGGAAGCCAAATTCCTGCACCACTGCCGAAATGGAACATCCCATGTGTCGGGCACCTACTATCATACCCCGTTCAAAAGACGTCAACTGGCGACGACGTGCCATTTCTGATTAATCACTTATCCAAGCTCTTCCCACAACTTCTAATAGTCCATTCCCAGAATCCTTTACCCCTGTGAATTCGTGAGCCATGCCCATCAATCAATGTGCTTGCTATTCCATGAGTTTTGCTAACTCAGTGTATATTGTCTATTATAATAATTTCCGCTTCATTAATAATACGTCTTGGAAACGAATGTTCTGTCATTCCATCATTATTTTATGTTCATTGTTATAATTCTTGGAAACGAATGTTCTGTCATTGCATCATCATTTTATGTTCATTGTAATAATTCTTTGAATAACTTTGTGCTCATTGTTATTGGTGAATTGCACATTGAGACCATTGTTGCACAAACTTTTCCTTTCATTTTTGGTCATGAGATATATATTGGTTGGTCCGTGCAGAGTGTTGTGAATTGCGTGTTGATACCATTGTTGATACCGATTGTTGCACAAACTAAAACTGTCTAGCGGTCGCCGATTTACTTGTTACAAATTGAAATTTATCTATATTGCACAAACTTTGCCTTGCATTGTTGGTCATGAGATATTTCTAATTAATATTTCCTTCCACAACCATGAATATCAATTTTTTATCGATAATTAATATTTTTCCGAAATCTGATGTAGATAGTGACCTTCCTCATGCTTTGAAGGTTAAGCTAGCAAAATTTCATCAAGATCGGAATAAAACTGTAGATTTGTATAAAAAACAAACAAACCCACAAACAAACCCACCCACAAACATCCTTCATTAAAAATAAAGAGGACCCAGCGTTGCCCGGGATAATAACGCTTGTAGGTAAACACACACACATACAAAGAAACACACACACTTTTCCCAATCGTCTGAACGCTTGTTAGGGAGTTGAAGGAAAACACGTTTACTTCCTTTGCCTCATCGAGAGAGACTGCCCTATCAATATCGTCTAATATATTAATTTCCTGTTCATTATTAATAATTCTTGGAAACGAATGTTCTGTCAATCGATCATCATTTTATGTTCATTGTCATAATTCCTTGAATAATTTTGTGCTCGTTGTTATTGGTGAATTGCGCATTGATGCCATTGTTCATGCTAACACGATGGGCCTATTGTTGCACAAACTTTGCCTTGCATTGTTCGTCATGAGACATATATGGTTGATCCTTGCATAGTGTTGGTGCATTGCGTGTTGACACCATTGTTGACACCTATTGTTGCACAAACTTTTCCTTTCATTTTTGGCCATAAGATATATATTGGTTGGTCTGTGCAGAGTATTGAGAATTGCGTGTTGATACCTATTGTTAGTCATGAGATATTTCTAATTAATATGCCCTTCCGTAACCATGAAGATCGATTTTTATCAATAATTATTATTTTTCCGAAATCTAAGGTATACAGTGACCTTCCTCATAGTTTGAAGGTCAAGTATGCCAAATTTCATCAAGATTGGATAAAACAGTAGATTTGCATAAGAAAGAAACAAACAAACAAACTGTCTATTCTTATGTTTTTCTATGCATATATACATTGTTCACAAACCTCCCCTCCCCCCTCTCAAGTTTCAGAATAATGTACACTTCAGAAAAAATACAATTTTCCAGTTCCCTTGAAGTAAGTTGTAACGGGATTTTACTGTATACCCGGCGATGCAAGGGCACCTTTTTGATGAAATTTAGCAACATCTGAATGTAGATATACAGAGAAAAATGAACTCATGGAAAAAGCGTACAGTCAATATAGTAAAAATTCGTATTGAAGAACCAAAAAGAATTCTTTTAAATGCCCCCAATGGATGGCCTCTCCAACTATGGCCCTTTGGCAGCTCTACTGGACTTTGCTCGTGTATATCTGAGTGAGTTTGACAGAGTGCTGGAAAATGATCATTTTTTTGTGCATATTCACATGCAGATATTGCAAAATTTCATGAAAAAGGAGTCCAAGCAACGCCGGGTATATCAGGTAGTTTTTGATGCAAAATAAGAACACGATCACGTGATTGTTGGCACAAAATTTGGCTTGCATTGTTGGTCATATTATATATACTAGCAGAGGATCCGGTGTTGCATGCGATAACTAGTCATGTAGGTAATATAGCAGTTTGCCTGGTGAACCAAAAAAACCACCAGAATATCCACATTATCACTAAAAGGCAACGTTAAACTATATCTTCTATGGAGTGGTTCCCATCTTAATTATCATGCTAAATTTTTAATGAAATACGCTACTATTGGATTTGTTCCCCTAAGGTTGGATGGGGTCACGTAATTTCTCATAATTGATATCCAACATGGGTGAATACAAAAAAAAACCATAGAAATATTTAAAGGTTCAGAAACTGATTATTTGTATAGCTTTTAGCCTAGATAAACATCATCAATCTTAAGAAGTTTGTGTTATTCGCATATATTGTTCGTTGTAAAAGTATCATGGTCCTTAGATACATTCTTCCAACTCTAGTTTGGTCACTATTTAAAGGTTTTGACAAAATAATGAACGACCTGTCTATTCACTTAAACTCGTCATAGGTCATATATTAAAAGTAAACAAACTCTCTATTAAGAATAAACTTCGATGCAATTGTCGATGTGGAAATTTACTTATTTTGTAATAAACAGACTGTAGTACCCAACCATGAGCCAAGAGTTTTAAATTCACTGACTCCAAACAAATTCGGTCTTTTTGGGGGCTAATTCAAAGGAGTTATCAGGAACAACGCGGGAGAAGGGGGAGGGCTATACCTTTTATGTCAATCAATCACTAGGGTATGGCAGGGTAAGGGAAATAAATTAGTAATGATGGGTATCGGGATCATCCCAAATGGAAGTTTCGAGCCAAATCCAAATCCTTGACGTCTTTTCCCAACAGTATTATTCTAAACAGAATCGCTTGGTGGGATTCGTTTGTGGCCAAGGTCTGTAGTCAATAGATAACATTGAGACAGGGCATCTAGAATCTTGTTTAGCCATCTTTGTTGATAGACTATCTTGATGTCAAAAGACTGAAGTTTGTGATTCCATCTAGCTATGCGACCATCCCGAAAATTTCCCATCCACTTCAGCGACTGGGCATCATAGTACACCATAAAGTGGGTTCCATCGATGTAAGGTTGGAATGTTTTAATTGACTGTAAAACATGGAGACACTACCACTCTATGGTGCTGTATTGGGCCTCGGTGAGAGTGAGGGCCTGGTTATAGTACGCGATGATGTATCATTGTTCATCATGGACCTGGCCCAGCATCTTCCTATTGATCTCTTGGAGGTATTTCATAGTGAAGATGGAAATCGGGTTGCGTGAGGATCGATGTCAAAGTCAATAATTGTTGGATCTTTTGAAACATATCCTCGAATTCTGCCAACCAGGTCCAAGCTATCCCCTTTTGGTAATGGCTAATTAATGTCACTTAAATGGCGGACGAACGAACGATAGTAATGTAATCCGGATAAATTGTCGCACTTGTTCCACGTTGGAGGGCCATGGGTAGTTAAGGATTGGCAAGATGTTTTTGTCGCTTGGATAGAATCCGTTTCCATCTACACGATACCCGAGGAATTCTACCTCAGGAATGTATATAATTTCAAAGTCTTCAGGATTATAATCGTGTTGGCAATCTAGAATATGGTCAGCGAATCTTGATACTGCAAAATTTTCTTTCCTGATACATGCTAAATGTTCACCAATTCATGTCTTGATTGCTCTTCGTGATTGTCCATAGTAAACCGCATTACATTTGGCACATGGTAATTTGTAGACTCCTGATCTTTTTTTTTTGCGGAATTATAGTCTATAGGAGTTGTAACACAACTAGAAAACAGATAAAGAAACCAAAGGATATAATTCCGCAGGAAAATAGATCAGGAGTCTGCTAAATGTAATGCGGTTTACTACGGACAATCACGAAGAGCAATCAAGACAAGAAATTATCTACTGCATAAATGACCTGAAACTGTTAAATTCCCTAGAGTCGTATGCCATTACCAGTGAAGACCCTGCTAATTTACTAAACAGCGACGTGGGCCCTGTGGACGTGACACAATTGAGAGACTTGGCAAAACTTTTACATATTCCCAAACTGACCTACGGGAAGAATAATCATACCATGGACAACAATGACCCCTGATTTGTTGACCATCGTCTACCTGTAGTTTCAATTTATGTACTTTGAACTTGTATTTATTTCTGTAATTGGATTGTAACTAGCTCTCTTTTACTATATAAGTGACTCTGTAATTCCTTTACTTTATCAGAACAGAACTTCTCTGGTCTGATCGAGTTCTTGTAGATGCTGAGGATGGCAGCTTGGCTGCCCAAATGCGCATACGTTGCAATAAACGTTTGATGTGGAATAGTGATTTCCTGTTGTTCTTGTTAATCTGTGTCCACAGTTTGTGGCTCCATCTCCTTCTATATCCATGCCTATTATTACTTCACATGACAACTTCGGGAACACCCACCAGTGCCAATATATGGGTTTGCAGGTTATCTCATTTACCCGTGTGATAGGCGAGTAGATGGTGGCTTTCATTTCACATTCACAACCATCAGCAACTCGGATCTTCTTACCTGGCAACTGATATTTTTTACACCTGTTATCCTATCTGCTATTTGGTCACTGATCAGAGACAGGCTGGCTCTTGTATCCACTAACGCTTCCACCAATTTTTCACCCAAAGGGATTTCAATTTCAAGGTGGTTTCAATATAATGTCCGAGCGAGTAGTTTCAGTTTGATTATCACCGAGATTCTTTACTTCAGACTGGTAATTCGTTTTCTTTGTAGTAGCAATCTCGGGTTGTATAGGGAGAAATATCAAAACTAAACATTGAATATCTACCATCTTTTGAGGGCAATGAGACCCATGGCTGCCATGGCTCTGAACTTAACCCGTTGTTATACAAGACATCCTAACACGCAACAACTCCCCATTAAACAACATCATCCTAACACGCAACAACATCCCTTCCCATCATTATACAATAACAAGTCGGGCAAAAAAAGCGCACTTCGATGAGTATCAATATAGGATTGCCTTCCTCTTGCCCTCAAAAAATGGCAGCTGTACTCATCACTCAATGCGAAGATATTTTCCCCTATCTTCATGTTGTATGACTGGTTCCATCATGGCAATTCATTTCCTCAATATCCTCCTTAACCTTTCGCCTACGGTAGAATATCCTGGTGGTATACCTCTGTCCCGGGATAGATCATCCTTCCTCCAAAATGCAATAAACCGGCATGCTTTTTCCATCACATTCATGATTGTCATGTTCTCTGTGGTTTACTTTAGCTTCCATCGGGTCAGCTAACTCTTCCTTCTGCCAGCACAATTCTTCCAATTGGTTAAATCTCATAAACTGTGTTTGCAGTATTCCCTGTCGGGATCCTGGGTGCATGTTTTCGTAAATTAGGGTCAAGATTTCTTCATTTGACAAGGTATGTGTCAGTTCTGCATTCTGACGACTTAACGTGAAAGCAAGTACACTAAATCTTTCTCCTGCTCATTGGTGTTGGTTCCATGAGTGTCTTTTCTCCATTATGAAATGATAACAAGCTTTCCCTGGGATTTAATTAATTAACCTATTAATAAGCATAACCCCTTTAGACTATTAAAGACTATCTGCTGAAGTTTATAAAAATTAACTGTATATTAATTGCTGCATTGAAAACATCATTGATGAATTTTTTTCATCCCATTTGGATGTTTGGGTGTTCTGCAAAAATTGTAAGCAATCTATAAACTTAAATACAAGTCATCAGCTATGACTTTTAAAATTTTCTTTCTGACTTGTACAATAAGCAGCAGTGAAGAATTTAGTAATTTGTTTTTCAGAATTTCATAATCATATAGTACCAATCAATGAAGGATTAATAATAATTTTTTGTATATGTATATCAAGTATGGACTGTTCAAGTTATTCATTGACCATATGTGTTAGGTTAAAGGGGATTAATTTCCTTGGAACATGACATGCCATATCTAGCCTCTGTATCAGTATTAGCATGCGGTGCACACACTGAAATTTAAAACTGAAGAACGTTATAACTTTTGACACTATATCGCCAATATTTTTTATAAAATATAGAATGCTTCCTTTAAATTATCTGTTTAATATTAGGCACATGTAAATATTAGAAGTTTAATAAATTATATTTATAAGATACTCCTCTCATAATGAAGAGCATTGCAACTCGACAAACTAGAGATGTATATCTGGTATTATAATTAATTATCTTATGCAGCTACATATGTCAAACTTCTTGTATATTTCAACCCCTGCATTCTAGCAATAGGCAGAAATATTTATCGGAGTGTAATAAAAATATGACGTTTAGACTTACTCAGAGCACGGGAGCATAAAAGTAGAAAATTTTCTTATTTCGCACACACTGAAACCGCCATTACACAATACCGCAGTCCAGAACGGGAAAAAACAATTCTAACGACAGCAGAAGATACTCCTGCATTCCGTCACTACGTCTCTTTTGGCTGCGCCATTGCATTACATCATCAACCTCATTACAACAAAGGGAAATTGAACTTCACGCCATTTCTCGTAATAGCGGGAGCTAGTCACATGGGTAATGTATGCGAGAACAACATCAAATAACATGTTTACATTAGCAAGCTCAAATTACAATTTGACATTAATTCGAATGAAAATTCATAGAAAAATAACTTACAAACGTATTTTAAAAATTTTTTCACCCTTCTGTCATGAATAAAACCACCTAAAATGTGACTGTTTTCATTTTTTGTGAACTTCCATGTATAAATTCTAAAAAAATTTTGAAACTGCGTATTTCATTTCTATGACGTTTATTTAATGATTTCTAATAATTTTTCAAAAAAAATTGAAACATATAATATGACCTTAATATAAAATATAAGTGACCTTCTTAACTCTGACAAGGGACCTATAGGGGATTCCAAACTGATTCAGTGGTTTTCAACTTTGACCAATCACTGAATTTACCCATTCGTGTGGCCTTTTCTGTCACTGGTCATGGTTCAACCTTCTATTATTTGTCTATTTGTGTGCTTTTTCTGTTATTGGCCAAATTTCCCTATAAATATGAGTTGTTTCTTTACACACTCAGTTGCATCTTGTGTGTTACTCCCTGTCAATCCTGCTGAAGATGAGAGCTTCGTTCTCGAAAAGTACTTACAGGTCGTATTTTTTCTTTTTACTTGTTGTGTTTAAGGAGTGTTTTATTTTTTGCATTAGTATATAATACAAAATTGAAATAAATGCAATAACCAACAAACATCTCCGATTTATAACAAAAATGTTTGTTCCAAACGGATTATTTATTAATTATTTTAAATTGTTATACAGGGTGTATCAGGTTCGATGGTCATAAAGTATCTAGCGTGATTACAAACTTAAAGTTCCTTATGCAAAATATTCAAAACTCAAATGTTAAGGGTCTAAAATCATGCGATGTTTGATAAAAAACTGTCAAAAACGTCATTTAATCTCAACAATTGCCGATTTAATTGTAATCGCCCCTTTGAATTTAATGAACTTCTGCTGCACGAAACTGTAAATTTACCCATTTGGGTGACTTGTGGTTGCAATCCTTTAAATTTGGCTAAACGTGTGCACGAAACTGTAAATTTACCCAGCAAAGGAAACTGTAAACTTTTTCGATAAGGAACTTTAAGTTTGTAATCATGCAAAGGATCACACTAGCTACTTTATGACCATCGAACATGATACACCCTGAATTATTATTATTATTATTATTATTATTATTATTATTATTATTGTCACTGTTTGGGGAAGCCAAACTCGGATCAAGTCCGGAAGCCAATTCCAGAGGCGGACCCAAAAGAGGGCCAAAGCCCAAGAGACTCAAATGCGAGGGAGGGAAAGTTATGCACTCTTGGGAGTATTGATGTTTGGGTGTAGGAATTTCCTTACTATGTGACAGGTGTTTAGAATTGTGGCTTTCTGTAAGGTTTTGTATAAGTGTGGGTTTAAATTTAGTATTGACAGGCTTTTGTGTAGCGAGTGTGGAATAACCCCAGTGGCAGAAAGAACGATAGGAACAATGTGTACTCTGTTAACTCCCCAAAGACGTTTTATTTCATGTGCAAGATCCGTATATTTAGTGATTTTGTCAGTGTATGTCTTTTGTAAATTGTGTGTGTTGTGGATGGAGATATCAATTATGTAAGTCACTTTGTTTTGCTTATCTACTAGTGTAATGTCTGGTCTGTTATGAGGGATAGTTTTGTCAGTGATTTTAGCTGTCAAAATATAGTTTATGTGTGGTGTTGTCTAAGACAGTGTCAGGGATATATTTATAGTAAGGAGTGTTAATGTCCCTTGCTTGTGTATCTTAGCTAGATGTTGATGTATGATGTTGGCTACCTGGTTATGTCTGTGTAAATAATCTGTCTGAGTGACTATTTTGCAACTGTATATGACGTGTTGGATGGTTTCCTCTGCGATATGGCATTTCCTGCAAGACCCATCAGTCGAATCTTTGATAATATGTTTTCTATAGCTTTTAGTGTTAATAACCTGGTCTTTTATGGCAATCATGGTTCTTTCAGTTTCCCCAAAGAGACTCCCTTCAATCAACCAAAAGTTCGACGCTTTTTTGTTGACGTGTGGCTGGTTGAGGTCAGAAGGATGTCTACCGTGGAGTTGCTTTCCGAGCCATGATTGAAGTTTGTGCATGTTGTAGGAATGTTATGGGTGTGCTGCATGCTGTTCAGATTCAGAGGTGTGTATTTTGTATCAGCCATGCAGACTGCTTTGTGTAATAGTGATGTGTGTTGTTTAGAGTGAAAGAATTCTCTCAGTGACTGAGTCTGCTTCTGGTGTAGATCTATTATGTCAATAAGACCTCTGCCTCCCTCTGAACGAGGCAGGGTGAATCTTTTTTTATTATTATTATTATTATTATTATTATTATTATTATTATTATTATTATTATTACCAATTTATTGTTCTGTTATTGTAAATAATAGTTGTAAATAAAATAAAAAAAATTAAAATAAATAAAAAATAAATACATAATTTTACCTGAACTTTATTGTGTGATCGTGGACAATACTTCTAATAGTAACAGTATTTCAGATGGCCAATGTTTTAACTGTTTTAATCCACCATCAACTACTAGAACCTAGGTATGTAGTGTCAGTAGTAATTGATATAAACTGTCAATTATTGATAATTTTAGGTGCCTAATAAATGAACAAAATATACTATTTTGATGTAGAATGGACGGTAATAATAAAGGAAATATGATGGATTTAAGAGTAACTTCTTGATTTCCAGTAATTGATCAAGCTGTGTCAATTATAGGAAGTTGACTGTCAATTTCTAGATCACCCACTTTGGCATAAATCTTCTTGGCCCTGTTCGCCAATTCTTTTTGTCGGTCCTGAATCTTGTCACAGAGATGTTCAACGGATAGTCCAGGACATGTTATCTTCCAATAAGAAAACGACTACTGGTATTCTGTTTACTATGATAAGAATTAACATAGGATGAATTGGATGAATGAAAGTAGGAGAACAATCATCAAAAATCATGTTTTTCTATGAATAATTTGTTGACCAAGATATGATATTGCACTACTATTTTTCTATGACATTGCACTACTGGAAAACACCTTCATTTTCTATGGTCCTTGCACTCTACATGGGAGTGGACTGATTTGATTTATTTATTAAAAGAAAAAAAATATAGATGATCTATATAAACAACGTAAGTTTTAAAAAGCACAATTTTATTTAATGTTAGAAAATTTACACATTTTTAAAAATGCTTGATTTCATCAGTTATTTATGAATGTTGTCAATTTTTTTGTAACTAAAAAATGTGTAATTAAAATATTGTCAATTACTGCTGATTTAGTCAACTTCCAGTGCGTTAATTGTCAACTACTGGTGATTCATGGATTAGTTAGGAAAAAATTCAATAAATTATTAGCTTTTAGAGATAACAATTGTTTAGAGATTGGCACATTTTGTATTATATTTACAAGGTATAACTAGAAAACTTTTAAAATGCAATTAGATTTATGTACACAATTTTGTTCCAGAGTAATGTCTTAAACTGTCAGTTACTGGTACATCTACCCTACTCTAAGTTAGTATTCTAGGGATAAGTCCCCCCTCAAGTGCCGTATAAGTGAAATATGTGCTTCACTTAATTAAGTTCCTTGAGGCTTGTTGGCTTCAGAATGATTGTTTCGTAGCTTAACTATGTTTATATATTACCTATATCCAAATTAATTTACATAGATTTGAACCCAGTATTGCTAGAAGGGGTGTCTTTATATTTTTGGGATACTGAACAGACTGTTATAAACAAAAAATGTAACAGTAACTATATTGTTTTTTATTTGCAATTGATAACTTAGGAACCAACTAGCGTAATACCCGGATCGTGTGCGTTCATTGAATATACGTCTATATCAGGTTTGGGGTAAACTTTTCAATGACTAACTTAGATTTTTTGCCATGTTTGAATAACATTATAGGGTTTAATTCCACCATGACTGCTCCAAGGCTATTCCTATGAAAAATCCGTTGCATAAAAAAATGTCATATTTTTGAAATTTAAATAATGTTCAGGGTAAGAGTGAATTGTTTATTGGTGGCTTGTCATATAATAATAGGTAGTAGTATTGTTGAATTTATAAATACAAATATATATTTTTGCAAGAAAAACAGGAGAGGGTCACTTAAAAAACTCGTGCAACCTGCAGCAATCCATGTCAAGTAGTGAAAAAACCATTCCTGGAATATGTTAAAGCATCGTGAAAAGTATTGATGCCCATTGGTTTTGTGCTTGTAAAGATAATCGCGAATATACAAGCATACAGACCCACACATTGATTTTTATTAATAGAGATAAAATATGATTTCCACAAACACAATTTAAAAAATATGTAAACTTTCGTGAGTCTTTGCCCTCCCGTTTGAGGTAATTTACTTTTCTTTATAATTTTGCGACACACTTTATTAAGGAACAAAAAGAAAGAAAGAAAGAAAGATAGAAAATGGAATGCAAAAGAAATTCTACATGAAACGCCTTGAAAAACTCTTAAACTTTGATATATCAAGCAAGAAAAGGGAAAAAGACAATATGAAAGCAAAAATTATAAATGATATAAATGACAGATTAGCTGACTATTCTACAACTCTGTTGCTTAAGAAAACTATACCACAAGAGATTAAAATTAGGCAAGAAAATTTTAAAAAAAGAAATGTTTATATGAGTAATGAATTTAACTAACATCTTTTAGGAGGGCGTTTAGAAAAGTAATGCCTCCATGGTTGTAACTGTGTTATTTGATATATCGACTTTCAAAATCTTTTTTTTACATGATACTTATATTTTTCCTCAATGTCGGAGAAGAATTCCGGGTTTGTTGTCGACATGAGTATTACATGGCAGCTAACCTGCTCATGTTATTGTACCAAACAAGTCTACCACAACCGTTGACTTTCACCTCTTCCCAAAGACGAAACAGTACCTTATGAGATATCAGTTTCATATCGATGACGAGGTGAAAATTTCATTCAATCCTGGTGTCGACAACAATCCCAGAATTCTTCCAATGGATTCTACCGACTAGTCAAACATTGACGCAAGTGTGTGGAAAGGGGGTGGGGACTATATCGAAAAGTGAATAGTGCTTTGCATATAGGACAAATGTAAATATACGCTATAAATCTAATTTTGAAAATCGGTTATGAAATAAAAAAAATTACAACCCTGGGAGGCAAAACTTTTCAAAACGCCCTCAAAGATTATTGATTAATAATTATTAAACCTTAATTTGATTTTTATGAATTTTGTTTGTCATGCAAAATTGTCAAAAAAAAGAAATTTTTAAAACATATATTTTTAAGATACAAAGTAGTAGAAGTTTGTTTAAAGGATTGATAATACCAAAATAAACAAATTATCTGGTGATGGATCGAGTTGATATCCCGAAAAAAGTTTCAATATGAAAACAAGAAAAAGAAACAAGAATGATTTTATTGCCATGGTGGATAAAAGGAGCACATTTTCGCGTTATTGCAGAGAGACATCAGCCATAGATTCCGAGAGCAAACTTGCATTTTAAAACACTGTAGAAAAAACTATATAAATATAAAAATTAAATTCTAAATTCTTAAGCAGTGAGACTAACGAAAACTAGAATTTAAACGCATAAAATTGAAGAACTGAAAGGTTAAATAAAGAGAGCAGTAATTTATTATATATTGGATCTGAAAAATTGTATATAATTTATAAGCATTTTTACGATAATGTTAAACGAAACATGCATCAATTGTTGAACTGTTTTGTGTATGCAGATATTATTTCTTCATATTCTATTGCTAAAGCGTTTCTACATAATCATCTGCTGTTGAAACGAGCAGTTAGCTGCTACAAATTAGCTTTGACAACAATGTCTAATTAAATTTCAGA
The DNA here is from genome assembly GCA_023313115.1 of Rhysida immarginata. NCBI lineage: Eukaryota > Metazoa > Arthropoda > Chilopoda > Scolopendromorpha > Scolopendridae > Rhysida > Rhysida immarginata. The sequence goes on from JAHWFO010093546.1 coordinate 1,028,741, forward strand.
TATTATTAAGCGTAAGCCTAACAGCAATTACTCTTGATAGCATTCAGTTATGGATAACAATTGGTATGGACGTTACAAGTTTTAAACTACATGCCATATCGAAGCATTGAAAGTTCCCTATGATACTGTAATGGCTCCATTAAAGCACATAATACAAACAAATTTTGACCATCATTAATTTGTCGTTATATTCAAACAAGGCACATCCTTACGAGTTGTATTACATTACATGCTATTTCTTAGCATTAAAAGTATCCAGTAGTACGAGTATCATTAATTACTAGTTTTATTCATTCATGACACGACGTTACAAGTTATTTGATATATTGCATGTAGTGATGTGCAAAACCAATGAAGCATCGATACTTCCGGTATCGAGTACCTTAATAAAATACTCGATACCAATATTGAGTACTCAATGAGAAAGTATCGATTGTATCGAGTAAACATGAGTATTTATTTATATGGTAAAATGCATTTCTGAGAGGACGTCGAACCTATACTGGAGCACGTGGAGGCTAACATCACTCATTACAATTAGACCTCATTACTATTACCAGGAGGCTATCATCACGTGTCCGAGTCATTAGCTTTTTTTTTTTATTTCCCGTGCGCCCATAGAGCGAGGCGTGAGCTCGACAGCTCGACCTCGTTAGGAGAAATAAAAACAAACGCTTCGAAAGATACTTCCCTAATCAGTAGGCAGCCACTGGATAAAAGCGTTAAATTATTCAACAGATTCTGAATTAACGCTGAAAATCAAACATCTTCATAGTTTTTTTCAGTATCGAGTATCGATGTGCAAACTATCGATACTATCGATACCTGAGCCATGTTACAATGTGCGATGCTTGAGTACTCGATACCGGCAAATATATGGATACTTTTTGGTATTGGTATCGGTATCGGCACAACACTAATTGCAGGCCATATGGTGCCTTTAGAATATGTACAATTAAACCAATTTGTGTATACTTATATACTCGTTATATACTTATTCTGTATATATTTGAACAAATAGAAATTCATTAATTTGTAGACATTCTTACATAATGTTAAACGACATGAGCCTCAATTGCTGAAGCGTTTGGTGTACTTCTATTATTTCTTCATGTTCTATCACTAAAGTGTATCTACGTTACCATCTACTGTGTAAGAAAGCGATTAGCTACAGGCAATTAGCAATATGTAAGTGCAGTTATGGATAAGGTTAGGCCTAACAGCAATATGCTTTTGGTACAAATAAGCTATGAATAATAATAGATCTAACAATTTGTAATGAGTTGGTTGATATATTACATTCCATATCATGAAAGTTCCAACGGTACCATGTGATACGATTAGGAGATGCACTACATAACTAATTCCCAAAGCCATTAATTACTCATTATATTTATTCATGGCACTGTCATTAATTACTCGGATAATTTCACTCATAATACGTTGTTACGACTTGTCTGATATAGTACATGCCATATCTTAGCAACGAAAGTTCTAACGGTACCACATGGTATGATTACGACACCGCATACTACTAAATTAATTTCCACTATCAACAATTACTCTTTGATGGCACGTCGTTACAAGCTGTTTGATATATTATATGCTATGTCTTAAAATGGAAAGTTCTAATGGTACCGTATGGTTAATAAACAAGAAATATCTACTAGACGCTTCTGAGAGCATGGCCATACAAAGCACCAATAGAAACATTTTACTAAACTCTGATACAGGTCCCATTGGAGATTCTACTCTAATCCAGTGGTAGACCCAATTGATTAGTCATTAATTTTGTCCGATATTTTGGCTTGTTTGGGACTGGTTCTAGGTTGAGTCTCTTTCACTGTATACAGGGTTTCCACATTCTGGAAAGTCAGGGAAATTCAGAAAAATGAAAGGCTGTCAGGGAAAGTCAAGGAAGGAGGGCTCTTTTAATACATTTGTCCTATTGGTGTTTCATCGTATCATATAAAAAAATTAAAAGTCGATATCATTGGATGTCATTCCCATCCTATCAGCCAGGTACTGACTACCAACTAAGAACCAATAGAATTGCTTGAACTGCGAAACATTGGTTCTGACGTGTATATTTAAGCCATGTGCTGTTAGATTCACTTGTCGATTGTCGTGCTGTATTCAGTTCATATTTTGAAGCATCCATAATGTGAAAATTCAGCCAAGAAAAGTCTTTTTTTCAAATTTTAATATTATTATTATTATTATTAGTAGTAGTAGTAATAGTAGTAGTGTCACGTAGATTTTTTAACGCAGTGGAAAGATTCTTAAATGACTAAATAAAGCACAATAATGTAGCCACATTATTTTATTAAAGGATAAAGTAAAAGAACATATAAAAAAACACAAGATACTAATTAAAGTATCAACGGTCCCCAAAGGAGGGGGTCTAACATATCCTCTATTACGAGGATTTACGTTAAAGAAGCTAACTGCTCGTATGCTGAGTACAGAGAGATTTGAATGACAAAAACTAAGAAAGAAATCGATCCCCTCGTATGAAGCTAATAGAAGTCGATTAAATATGAGAGATCGTATAGAGAAATGTGCTTGATACAAATAAATAAACTTAAATATTAACATTTAAACGTCCGTATGCATGTAAGGTGCTGATAGTGATATATACATACACTGATTGGAAGAAAGAATATTTAATGCTATCAGAAAATATAAAATATTAAATATTTGATGATATATGAGCATTTTTACTAAATAATGTTTAACTGCGCATGCGCAAGCGTTACCAAAATGTCTTTTGCATAATTTATTAGCCAAATGTATAGAGCTACTCTTACAAAAAGCCCAAACAAATAGCGTGAAAATTCAGAAAGATATCACCGATAGAATGAGTTCAATTTCAGTTGCTCTCAAAAATAAACAAAACGATAAAAGCTAGCATTCTCCATATTTTTATTTTTGGATTGGACACCAGTATCAACTTCTTCTCCTTATGTTGACATGAAGAAATATTGACTTCATATCAGCATAAGAAGAAGAATTGATACTGGTGTCCGATCCGAAATAAAAATTTGGAGAAAGCTCCTAATCGTTTGGTTTATTTTTGAGAGCAACTGAAATTGAACTCATTCTATCGGCGATATCTTTCTGAATTTTCACGCTATTTGCTTGGGCTTTTTATAAGAGTAGCTCTATACATTTGGCTAATGAATTATGCAAAAGATATTTTGGTAACACTCGCGCATGCGCAGTTAAACATTATTTAGTAAAAATTCTCATATATCATCAAATATTTAATAATTTTATTTTCTGATTGCAGAATGTTGTCTCTACTGTTGTTTGTCAAGTGTCCTGAAAATGGCATTGCATTAGGTTGAAAACCCTAGAAGTTATAGACAAAAAACTTACGAAAACATTCGATTTTTTTAAATAAACCTTAATATCTCCATGATTAGACGTGCTATTCTCACACAAATGAACACAGATAAGTAAAGGAAGCTTGATAAGCATATGCTGTAGCTACAATGAATTTCAAGGATTATTTTGTACAGGGTGATTCCAAACATTATTTTTTTGGTTCACTTTGTTGCTGGTCCCCTATTTGCCTTCGGGAGAAAACCTTCACTGGGATATATGAGGTCTAACATTCTCTTTACACCCCTGAAATTTCAGGATTATTCGTCAAGTATTTTTCTAGATATTAGACAAAACGTCTAAAATCGCAAGTGTCCAATTACTTTCTTCCAATCAGTGTATATAATAAATGTAAATTATGAAAATCCAGGAATTGGCTCCTTCGTACTGGAGGGAAATGTACTGCAACACGGGACTTCCTTTCCCCGGTAGGCAGCGATGCAAAGCGTTTAATGACAGTGGCATCTTAGGCAACTCCTGCAATGAATATCAGAATACCATGAGTCGCGCATATATATATATAACTGAACGCGCATGAGACGTGGGAGAGAAGGTGACTGTAATCAACTTAAGAGAACAGATAGCTAATGGAAAGTGAGCCAGCTTTCCTCTGTGATTTATAGAAAGCACCTAAGTCCTCTTGAAGGAAAGCCTGGAGTCCCCACGGCATATTCAATGTCCACGTCGGGAAGTAGGGTTCCTGAAGCTTCGTCGTCTGAACGGCATAATGGCAGTCTGGCAGTTTGGCAAACCTTGAATTAACATGAAGTTATGGGTCGCATCGTACGGCGGTCTCAATGCTTGAAGACAGCAAGCTCGCTGAATGCAGTCAAACCTAGCTGCGACGGTATCCAACAAATCTGCTCCTCGTGGAAGGCGAATCATCCTGGCAGCCGTATTTGCTGGGCGCCGTAATTCGATCGACACAAATTGTTGGGCGAGAGCTCCTGCTCGCGCCAGCTGGTCCCTTGTCTCCTCTCTTAAAACTGCTGTGAGAAAAGAGTTCAAATGTTCATTATGCAATAGATGCGGTGAGCTTTCGTAGCTCGTTTCGGCATCCCGGAAGTGAGCTCGAACGGAGAGTCGGCGACACCTTTTCCAGGCGAAGTCACAATACCCGAGAATATTATTATTTCCAAGTATTCCAATAATTGCATATCTTGGAGGCCATCTGAAATGCCCTGATGTTTGGGAGGTCTCTGATCCCTCCTTCTCGTTGGCTCATGCTTTCTGTCTCTTTTTGCTCTATGCCTCTCCCAGGTCTCTAATTTAGCGCACTTGCGCATTTGCTTTTCACTTCGGGTACAGCTTTTTTGCCCTGCCATCTATTGCCATTATGCTGCACATTACATCTATTAATATTACAATTTTCATTAGCAATAACATTACTGACAATAGATGGAGCCTGTATATTACAGATTATCCGATGTGGTTTGTGGTGCAGTAAACTCCGATCGCCCATGCCATTGCTGACAAATCCTTGTGACAAGTAGTAGTAGTAGTAGTAGTATTAGTATTACGAGGCTTGTTGAAGATTTTTTGCCTCCTGGTCTGTAACAATTTGATTTGTTAACTGATTTTCAAAATTTTTTTGGTATCTGATTCTTACATTTATTTGTCCAGTTACGGACCAGGTGGCAAAAATTCTTGAACAAGCCTCGCAATACTGATACTAATAATAAATTAATAACAATAATAATAATGTGACAACAACTAATAATGGGACAAGAAAAGAGAAAGTATAAAAGAAAGGAAGAATAAAGGAGAACAATTTTAGAGCATAATAATAATAATAATAATAATAATAATAATAATAATGTTAATAATAATATTGTGTCAGAAAAAGACATATTTTTGATTTGGTCAGGAAAATGAAAACATCCATGTCAGGGAAAGTTAGGGAAATGGGATACAGATTTTCTGTGGGAACCCTGTATATAAACCTGGTTTTTGGTTCTTAAAGTTAGTTCACTTTGTTCTTCTTTGTATTCTCCTTGGAATGATAATATTTTGGCTATCGAAAAGCACTTCCAGGTTATGTTTTTCTTTTTCTTTGCTTATTTTAGTTGTGGTTTAAAGAACCTTTTTTTTTAAAGTATAATCCACATACCTATTTAGTTTTGGACAGAAGTCATTTTTGTATTAAACACAATTTTGCCTTTTGTCCTGAATTATTTTCAGTTATCTTTACTTTTGGTCATGAAACGCAACAATATCTTGTTAAGAGACCAGCATCATTTCCTCAGAAATCTACTCCGAGAAAACAATGCAGGTTCCCAACAATCGAGCTCCCTGTTGCATCGCAATCGGCAACACAAGATCGCCAAAAACAACAATAAAACAAGTAAAAACATAAAGTGCACCCCAGAAAAATAAGTTCTGAAAGGTAAGTTCCTCTACACAACAAAAAGAAAATGATAGTGAGTTCTGAAAGTTGAAAAATTTAAAAGGTAAGTTTTAATGAGTCAAAAAAACTTAAACTAAGCCTCATTACAGCGACCAGGCTTCTTATGCGGTGCCTATATTCGAACAAAAAATACTCCATATCCGCTGGACTGATGTGACACCACTAACATCCAATGTCACAAATTAACGAAATGCTGACCCTTTACTACCGTAACGATAACCTTAATATACTAGGGCACTCGAGAAAAGGACTTTCTCAACGAGTAGCTGAACATCCAAGATAAGTGCTCCTCTTGTTGGACATATTTGACTAGCCCTTTGGTTTTGAGAAAGGTTAAAACTCGATACGTCTATTGAATATAATTGGCACTCATTGGCCTAGGGAGGGAACGACCGTCTTCAAAATATGATTCCTCCACATTGTATTAAAATAAAAGAAAGAAACCGCGCTCTGCTTCCATATGTTCAGAGGGGAAAGCAAAATATATAGAATTTAATGGGTGGTACTTTAAAAAAAAGAATCCCAAAACCTAAAAGTAAACGTGGCTCGTTAAAAAACTTTTATTTTGGTTTAAAAATTTATTTATTTATTTATTTATTTATTTATTTATTTATTTAGTTAGTTAGTTATATTATATTACAAATTAAAATTGCAATATTTATTTAAAAAATACAAAAAATTCTGTACAAAAGAATGTTCTATACAATATGATTTAATTGAGGAATAGGCATTGCGATCTCAGTTACAATAGAAAATATTTCTAGGAATAAAATAAAGAAACACTTAAATTTTCTTAATTATTAATGGATACTAAGATTGAAAATTTGCAGCATGGCATCCCTTATGCGCGTTATTGTTAAAATAGCATTAAAAGAAATTTTATTATTACCTTATAGGTAAACCGGAAAAACAATGCTGCTCGGTAAAGAATCATGGCTGCCACGAGAAAGTGAGAAATTCAATAAGAAACTAAACATCGAATGGCAGGGTAGAAGTATTTTGCAGAGCATTGGAATAAAAATGATAAATGGAAGTTGAATGCCATGCTGCAGGCTAGGAAGGACGTGGAGGACCAGAAGGAGGGACGACTGGTCAAGCCAGAAGCTGGAAGTGGTCTGTCTGAAATAAGAAAAAAACAGTAACCACGGAAAGAACATCAACAATAATGGGACACACATCCCCGTGATCACGAAAATTATTCGCGAGGGACAACCAGCAGCACACAGTGATAATCACGTGGAGATTTTTTAATTAACATTTATTAAAACAATATATACTCAAAATTCACTGTCTGCAAAACAGTAAAAAAAACTTAAAGAATAGAAAAAATAGAATAATTAATTACAAATAAAATTATATCTATTTTTACATAAAAAATCTGAGTTTTACCGAACAGTTAGTGTGCTTTGTTTTGCATTTTTTATTTGTTTTCTTTAGGTGTCGTTTCTCCACTTTTCTGTGGTGGATTTTCAATGGAGTTCCTGACGTGATCCAGCCTCAAACGACTAATCACCCTCTGGTTTGTCATGCTCCCTTTTAATTGCACTGTCCCCGTTCATCTGCTCTGCAACAGGAAACAGTTGGTATCCATAATAATTAGAGTGTCCTGTTTCAGGTTAGCAGAACGGAGGACTTTAATCTTGGCGTTGGAACCAGTTTTACCTCCACTTAGTAAAATTTAACATAGACATTAATTTTAATCTTACACTTAACATACAATAAATATTTTCTGTTTACCAGATTCTTAATCTATCCTCTACTTTTAAGTTTAATGATTTGTCTAATGGTTTCGCCAATTGTGAAAACGTTTTTTAGACAACTAAACAGAGACACGTGTGCCTCATTTAACCCCTCGATAGAGAGTGTCCTATTTATATCTGCTGCTGTATGTATTTTCTGCCCATTGTTAATAATTTTTGGATACGACCTGTTTAATTCCCAAGGAAACAAAATCACTGTTGCATCAGAATGAAGGTATTGTTGCATCGTAATTATTGTAATAGACAATCAAAAGCTAGTATACAGACATTAGCCAATAAACAGCTAATAAAAGTATTGTTGCGTCAGCATGACACTATTGTTATGTTTCATTGTTGCCTCAGGGAATCAGAAGAGAGTACACAGACAAAAGCCAGCATACAGATAAAAGCCTACGGACAGACAAAGGACCGCAGAGAGATGAACACAGGAACAAGGATCTGGGCAGATACAATCCCAATTAATGCAGCGATTTACCCTGAGAAAACCTGCACGGATAACTGCTTGCAATAAATCTGGAACAGGAGAGTCTTGTCGTTAATTTAACAATAAATGCATGGCGTCATCACCTCGCTGCTTCCCTGTGAATATCTTGGCATGGATGCAATAGATCTTGAGTTCAACCATTTGCTGCCACGTTTGTTTGCACAGCTTTTTTTCTGTCTTCAAGTTCGGCAGAAAAATCTCTGCTACTTATGGCTAATCAAAGGCAAGCACCATGACTTTACTGCCATTGTAACAATTTGTGCAGTACCACCTCTGTGCAGTGCAGTAGTGGCACTCCTCTCGTGGACGGAATTGATGTCCTATTTTATGTGTTTAGGTCGTAGTGTCTGTATGCATCTCAAAGGAGCTCACGTCCGCGTCACATGATTAAGCATTGCTGATCCTCGTTCAGGTGCCAATATGAAAACAACCTACAGAGACGAAATCAAAGTAAAGAATACAAAATAGCTTCTATTTAGCAGTGTAAGTTACATTGCTCAAAAAATTATATTTCACAGTTTAAAATATCAGATAAAAGGTCCTGGGGATCAGTGAACAAAATGCGTGAGGTCTAGCTCTGCTGAATAGAGAACTATTGTAGATGGGTAGGCTTCTACACAAAAACACTTTATTTAGAGAATTTTCCAAAGTACAAAACAATAAATTCCGGAAACACACTTGCCCGTCGATATTGCTACTGGAGAACGACGTACACTAATGCTGCCTTAATACTTTTGTAATTTATCCTAGCTGCCCTTGAGGATACCTCTCTCCCTCAGCATCACAATGGTAAAACATACAAACGGAGACTCGCCCTACGGGATGTGAAAGAGAGCCTCTGAATAAAAGAACGAAGAACACTAGCTGAAGATCACCTGCGATTCAGGGTGTAAGAATGACATTCACATATTTCATGAGCATAAATTTAGTCACAGAAATATTTAGCCCATACACACACAGGAGCAAAATAATAACGCAGATGGGTAGAAGACAATTTGTTAAGTCGATGTCACGTCTGGGCAAACTATTTCAGTCTTCCTGGCTTCATCTTCTGCCAACAGGAACTAAGAATGGAATAGGCCTGAAGAAAAACGGTTAGCAGTGAACGGAAAATGAAACTAGGGGTAAAAATAGTCGCAATGCAGTCTCATATGTGTACACTTTTGTACTGGACAATTGAAAGTTTTATCATCAAGATGGGATAAATGGGTCTCTCATATGTGGCCCTGGTCATTTACCTCCTGCTTCGCCATTGAAATGTCCGTGAAGGGAGAATGGGAACACATCTCGACGAGAACCGTTTGGCACTAACTGACATTGTAACTCAGGAAATGTTGCCAACAATAATTTTCTCAGCTACTAAACATGGTAACAAGCGAAGAAGGTTAAATGTACTACTGCATACTGGTATTTACAGTACACTTGTAGAAATAAATGCGTGCGAATATTATAGCTCACTAGCCTGCTTGCTCTAATGCTTCTAAATGACGACGTAGATCCATCCTTCCAGGCATGGGCATTATTCTCCCAGCGTTGTAACGGAGCCTTCAAGCAAAGCGACGTCAACGCGACACTAAAAGGTAAGTCAATTTCAGTAAATACGTTGCGCCTAAAGGCTTTCCCGTTGATAAAAGTATCTCTGGCATTATTCCCTTTAGTCGCAGTGTATTTACTGAAATTGGTTTACCTTTTAGTGTCGCGTTGACGTCGCTTTGCTCGAAGGCTCTGTTACAACGCTGGGAGAATACTGCGAACCCATAGTCTTTCTGCGTCATAGTACGCCATCAGCTGCCAGCCATGTCAAACCTCGCCGAATCATTCTCAGCCGAAATATCCTCAGCACGGGAATCTCTCTTACATGGTGATAACTCCGCTCAGGGGTCGCCATCTCGTTTGGATTTCCTCTCTAGCAGCATACTTTCCCCATAGTTGGGGAAGCTTTTCCTCCTTTGCAATGCCTAAACATCAGAGCTCCTCCTCCAAGCATCTGCTAGTTCTCGTTGCTCCGGGGTCATATGTCCAACTTCAATTGCCTGTTATTCATTTTTCCGCTGGAACTTCGTGTTCCAGAAGATCTGTGATGATGTCATTTTGACATGTGACACTCGGACTCATACTCACGATGCTGCATTCTAAGCTCTGGCTCATCCTAGATACACACAACATGTCGAGCAGCATCCGCTGTTCGACGTACTTTTCATTCAGCATCCATGTAACTTGAATCCTTGCAGCCTGTATTGCAACTACTCGAGCTCTTACATCACTGGACGCTTATATCACCTTTGCGCAAAGTTCAATTTCCAATGAAGTTAATGTACGTTCCTCGTGAGTCTCGCGCTTGGTTGTCACCTCAGCTGCAAGTATAGATCGTCTGCAATGAAGTATTTGCTGTGTTTAAATGTGCTCCCAAGCTGCTGAGGTACCAGTGGGTTCGTGAGTTCATACTTCGCGATGATATCAGCCTCAGTGTATGAAACAGGCCGCTGGCCCTGTGTAGTGGAGAAGGGTTGTGGATGTGGCGTTCTAAAAGCTTGCCTCTTGTGTTGTTCTCCTTAGCCTCCTTAGCACTGTCTTCACCTTCATGCTTGTGCTTACTCGGTGGTATTATTACGGATGAAACCCTGATATCGTGTGTTATTGTTGTCCCGGAAGCTTCCTCTGAAGTGTGGTTACTGGAGTCCATTTTTAAAAAGCACATTAAAAAACACAACACAAACAAACATTCTACAAACACTCCACAAACAAATTATAAAACGCCCATACAAAGAATACAACGTTCATCAATTTTTTGAAAGTTAACAAGAACAACAGGAAACCACTATTCCACATCAGAGGTTTATTGCAACCTATGCTCATTTCAGTATGCCTTCCTCAGTGTATACGTTGCAATAAACCTCTGATGTGGAATAGTGGTTTCCTGTTGTTCTTGTTAATCTGTGTCCACAGTTTCTGGATTCATCTCCTTCTATATTTTTGAAAGTTCTTTAAACAACTGAAAAGAGCATGTATTTTCTTTCAATCTTTGAGAGCAACTGTCCTATTTACACTCACTCACCAAAAGTCACGTGGCACACCTGCCTAAAAGCGTGTTGGGCCCCTTTTGGCCCGGATAACGGTGGAGAGCCGTCGTAGAAAAGAGTCTACCAGTCCCAAGAACACATCAACAGGCACAGCAATCCATGTTGCCTCCACTGCACTCCAAAACGATGCTGCATGTATCAGTTGAGTTGGTGACGACCTGAGGGATTGAGGAGCACCACAAATGTTCAGTGGGATTTGAGAAGTGGAAGCCAAATCATTTTCTTGAAGTCAGTAGCATGTTCCTCCAGCCACAGACCGTGTCACAAGGGCCGTGAGTGGAGGCGCATTATCTTGCTGGAAGATGCCTTTGCCTACGAAGTAAAACAATTCATTAAGGGGTGCAGGTGGTCCCTAAGCCGATCGACGTAGGAAGCAACAGGTAGGGTGGATGTCAGATGCACCACTGCATCTTTTACATACCATAAGAAAAGACCCCAGACCAGTAAGGAGCCTCCTCCTGCTTGAGTGGTCCCCAGGACACGACCAGACACGAACACGACCATCAGCCTGATACAGCTGAAATCATGACTCATCAGACTAGGCAACCCTTCGCTAGTCCTCAGCTGCCAATGTTGATGATGGTTTCCCCATGTTAGGCATTGCCGGCGATGTGCAGCTGTGAAGAGTGGCACTCCTCGTGGCCTCCTGCTCCAAGTTGTGGTACGTCCCACTTGCTGATTTGACCCGCTGTCGCCCTTTGATCAGCAGTTGCAAGTCAGGATGACCCAGTGAACACCTCTGGCATCACTGAGGCGTGAGTAGCCCATCTGCTATCCGACATGCATTGTAACCCCTTGTTGGGTGTATTCTCGATAGACCCTTGCAACGGTTGTGCAGTAAAATTGCATGGTGTTGGCTACATCTGATATTGAGGCACCTATCCGTTTGGCACCAACAATCATCTCCCGTTCAAATGCAGATAGCTCTTAGTGTTATTTCTGCAGCTGTTATTTCTGCAGCTAGTTTTGCTTACAATGATTGTATGATATCAAGGAGTCCTGAGCACCTGCATTCCAAGCATGGAAGCAGTGGGATCTGTCTGATTACGAACAGGGAACCTGATTGGAGAGATGTTCTATGAGAGGTGAGTGAGAGTATATCGCCTATCATATACATTTTCTACTCATAAATAACTATTTTGGAAAGGAACAATTCTACGAGGATAACCCATAAAGTATTTCACTATAGTAATTTTTTCTCCATCCCCAACAATAGTATAATGCGAAACTTAAGATATAGATTTTCAGAAGTTTTTGGAGGGCACGCGAAAAGTGTCCATTTCTTCCGACAGATAGCGTACGTGCAGCAATGGAACAAAATGGCGTCTGTAAGTGATGTATGTTACAAGCAGCGTGTCATCATTGAATTTCTCACTGCGGAGCAAGAAAATGGTCGGAAATTTTCACAGACGTTTATGTGCAGTTTATGAAGCATCAGCAGTCGACAGAAGTAAGGTTAGTCACTAGGCACAGAGGGTGAGTCTCAGAGGGCGAAGCTCCAAGATTTGTTGCGGTCAGGGGCAGCCCTCCTCGGTTGTCACACCTGACGTCGGAACACATCATGAAAAAGGGTTGACACCTCGCAATGATGTGACTAGCTCCCCCCTATCATGAGCAGTGATGTGAAGTTCAATTTTCCTTTGTTCTTCCTAATGAGGTTGATGACTTAATGCAATGGTGCAACCAAAATTGATGTAGCGACAGGGGGAGGACGATTGCAAGGGCTCGGTTTATTATTGATATATTATTATATTTTATAATTTATTCTTTGCCATTGTATTAATGAGATTGTATCATTTCTTATATATATATATTTTGATAATTTTTGTTGATAATTAAATTTATCTACTTAATAATTTGCAACTTTACATACATTTTATATTCATTAAATTAGACTATCCTTCACTTCAAAAAACTGACATTAACCCATATTTATTATTTATTATCTATTTTTTTTTTATTTATTTTTAAAAAAAATTTTTATTCTGTATTCATTCTGCTACATCACGTTTGTAATTTGAATGATGGAGCCCCTAAGACCTAACTTGTCGGTGTAATACCATACTGGTCTTAGACGAGCTCCGATGTACTATACGTAACCAATAAATAAATAATAAATAAATAATAAATAATAATAATTCCTTATAAAAATAATTAAGACATCGAATACCGGACTATCTTCTGTTGTTGTTTGAATTACTTTTTCGTGTTGTGGACTGCGGTATTTTGTGATGGAGGTATCAGTGCGAGTGAAATATGAAAATTTTCTCCTTTTATGCTCCATTGCCTATTGCTAAATAATAAATGTAGGCGTTGAAATATACAGTTTGACATATGTAGCTGCATAAAATATTTATTTATAGGATCACATATACACTGACTGGAAGAAAGTAATTGGACACTTTCGATTATAGACGTTTTGTCGAATATCTAGAAAAATACTTGACGAATTATCCTGAAATTTCAGGGGTGTAAAAAGGATGTTACACCTCAAATATTTCAGGGAAGGTTTGCTCCTGAAGGTAAACAGGGAACCAGCAAAGAAGTGACCAAAAAAAATAATGTTTGGAATCACCCTGTAAAAAATAATGCTTGAAATGCATTGTAGCTGCAGCATACGCTTAAGAGGCTTGTTTTACTTTTCTGTGTTCATTTGTATGAGAATAGCACGTATATTCATGGAGATATAAAGGTTTCTTTAAAAAGGTCGAAATGTTTTTGTAAGTTTTTTGTTTATAAGACGCAGGATTTTCAACCCAATGCAATGCCATTTTCAGGAAACTTGACAAACTACAGTACAGACAACACCCTGCAATCAGAATAGAAAAATATTAAATATTTGATGAAATATGAGCATTTTTACTAAATAATGTTTAACTGCGCATGTGCATGCACTACCAAATTGTCTTTTGCATAATTTATTAGCTAATGTACAGAGCTACTCTTATACAAAGCCCAAGCAAATATCGTGAAAATTGAGAAAGATATCGCCAAAAGAATGAGTTGAATTTCAGTTGCTCTCAAAAATAAACAAAACGATAAGGGGTTTTCTCCAAATTTTTATTTTTGGAACGGACACCAGTATCAACTTCTTCTCCTTATGCTGACATGAAAAAATATTAACTTCATATTGACTTCATATCAGCGTAAGAAGAAGAAGTTGATACTGGTGTCCGATCCAAAAATAAAAGCTTGGAGAAAGCCCCTTATAGTTTTGTTTATTTTTTTGAGCAACTGATATTAAACTCATTCTATCAGCGATATCTTTCTCAATTTTCACGATATCTGCTTTGGCTTTTTAAAAGAGCGGCTCTATACATTTGACTAATAAATTATGCAAAAGACAATCAGGTAGCGCATGCGCATGCGCAGTTAAACATTATTTAGTAAAAGTGCTCATATTTCATCAAATATTTTTCTATTCTTATTGCAGGGTGTTGTCTGTACTGTAGTTTGTCAAGTTTCCTTTAAATGGCATTGCATTGGGTTGAAAATCCTGCGTGTTATAAATAAAAAACTTACGAAAACATTTCGATCTTTTTAAAGAAACCTTTATATCTCCATGAATATACGTGCTATTCTCATACAAATGAACACAGAAAAGTAAAACAAGCCTCTTAAGCATATGCTACAGCTACAATGCATTTCAATCATTTTTTTTTACAGGATGATTCCAAACATTATTTTTTTGGTTCACTTCTTTGCTGGTCCCCTATTTGCCTTCGGGAGAAAACCATTGCTGAAATATATGAGGTGTAGCATCCTTTTTACACCCCTGAAATTTCAGGAAAATTCGTCTAGTATTTTTTTAGATATTTGACAAAACGTCTAAAATCGAAAGTGTCCAATTACTTTCTTCCATTCAGTGTATATCGCTATTTTATCGAATTGCAACACTCCTCATTTCTAATCTTTGCATGTGCCGAATAGAAAACAGACAATTTAAAAGAAGGTTTCTGCGTTATATAAAAATTTGGCGATAAAGGGTCAAAAGTTTTAACATTATTGAGCTTTAAATTTCGATCTGTGTGCAGCCCATGGTAAATCACGTACATAGGATATAATGGCTTGTCTGAGTTCAAGAATGATAAAGCAGACTGTGACCCAGGTAATCCCTCTTAGGCACATGAAGGTGATGCACCTGATGATGAAGTTCCATCTATGTCTACTGTGCAGCAACCTCTTTTCAGCAATCACTATGAAAGTAACTAAAATAGTAAGCAAATGGAACTAAAAAACGACTAACTGCAGATCTTGTAGCAGGTTGAGTTACAGAACCTCCAATGAATTTCCTCACTGAAACAAGAATTCCCACAGAAATTTTGGAACTTTTTCATGATGATGAGGTTTTTGACCTCATTGTAACATATGCGAACTGTTGCGTGCTCGTTTTACCCTTAATTACTTTTTTGGTAGTTTTAAATAATTTTGTCACTTTTGGCTAATTATTTCATATTTTTTTTGTAATTATATTTATTATTTTTTTCCTTTCTTTTAACTTTTTGATTGTTGCTTTGCAACTATCCTCTGAGTTGATTACCTATTATTGTTTTCGCTCGGGTTTGTTTTATGACGTGTTTTGTTCGTAGCTCGGGATGAGTCCGCGAGCGCTCGTTTTTAGGTTTTCCGGTTTTAGGTTTTGTTTGTTATTTGTTTTTTTTTTTAATCAGTGTTCTTGCAACTCTCAACCTGTCTACTTCTCGGATTTGAGTAGTAGTCAGGGTTAACCATGGGTTGAACAATTCTTCTTGTTTCACCATTTATTTTTTTATTTTACCAGCTTCTTCTAAGGTAGTGGGAAGTTCCAGTTGTTCGTGCCGGTTGCTCGTTTGGCACTAGTCGCTGTCGTGTTGAAATTTGGAGGCCTGGATTATGTTGAACTCATCGTTTTTAGTGGCATAGCCGAGAAGCTGCTAGCGCCGCCTGTGCGTGGAATGTGCGTTTCCCCCTCAGGCATTTGTCTTTAGTTCTGGTACATCCTAATCAGTTAGTGTCACAACTGCCAACTCTTATTTACTTTTATTTAATTGCGAATTAGTGTTGAATTTGGCTGCTTGCCTTCCCGAATAATTTTTAGCCTCAATGCATCACCTAAGAAGAAAAGTCATTTCTGAATAAATGGCGCCGTTTGTTCGACTGTTTGCGAGGTAGTTTTTTCCTCACAGATTGTTTTGCATAAACTGCTGAGCGTTTCGAAGAATTTTTTATGTTCCGAATGTCTTCAGTGCATAAATTAAGAAACAAAATGACTCATCCGTTTTGTTAACTTTAAGCTTATGAAATTGTATAATTTTTTGCGACCTTTAGATTTGCCTTTTGATTCTTTCTTTATAATGTTTATTTTTTTTTATTGTGTTTTTGTTTGCTTACTTTTTTCAGCATCTTCAAGTACCTCTATGGGTGATTGTTTCTTTGTATCGATAAATCTTGTTTGTTATCAGTTTACCTTTTAGTTTGCATATTGAACCTATAGTTACGTGTTTTTTGTAATAGTTTAGTCATCTGTGTGCGTGTCCTTACTCTTTTGTTTTTACTTTTAGATCTAAGTCTTTTCAGAGGTTTTTGAAGCTTGTGTTTATTTATTTTATTTCATTTTAATTTTTTATCCATTTTTTTACCCATTTTGGTTATTATTGCCTACTAATTTTTTTTTTTACTCTTCAGCAACTTTTTTATTTCTCCCTTTTATTTTTTTTTAATTTTTTTTTTTTATATTATTCTTATTTTTTTTTTGAGTTTTTCCGAACAGGTCTACCTTTCATGTATCAACCAATAATACTTGCTTCTAAAGAGCACCATTAACATGTTGTCAAAACTTCTCTAGCAATCGGATTTTTTTTTGGTTTTGTTCATTAGAGTTGATTTTTACATATTTTGTAATCTCCTGTTTGTAATTCCAAAATTAACTTTTCATTCTTGTCGATTTATCCTTTTAAATTTCTTTTCTTTTCCAAACAAAATCCGTACCCTCTGTCTGGTGGTTGCTGAAGTCTTTTGTTTCTACCAAACATTTCTCCAGAAGTTTGTCATTATCCCTTACTTCCTTGCGCAGATGCTCGCCTAGTCATCGCCCATCTCTCCAAGACTTTTCCACTATCTCCATTCCGGCCGATTGTTTCTCATCTAGGATTGTGGTCCTCGGGGATCAAAGAGTCAGCTTCGAATAGATCTTCTAGCAACTCATCTTTAATATTTATTTGTATTCTGGAATTGATTGCTTTATTGCTTTAGTTATTTTATTTGCAATAAAAGAAATATTTTGTTTGGAACTTTCTTAGTTTTAATTTTAAGGTTAAAAGAAATTCAAACATTTAACTCATCTACCTTTTTTTTTACTTATTTCGTTTTCTGATCCCGATCTGTTTAAAATCATTTATAATAGTTTCTCTTTCTCCTAGAATTTTTTTGTTTACCCCCGGGGTTTAAAGGAAAACTTAGTTTATTAATTTTAGCGGTAGTTCATTAGTTTTGGTTGTGTTAATTTTTTTTTTCTCTTGGAGTGGGAGTTATTATTCAAAGGGGTTTTCTCCATTGAATAAAGGCTGGGCGTGTCTGGAATAGATTTTCCTTTCCTAGCATGCTACAGAACTCATTTGCTGCAAGTAAGAGTGTAAATCTTGACTTCACCAATTCTGGATACAACAGTTTTCTGGAAATTATTTTTCTGAGTGGTTATGTCTCAGTTCTTAGAAAGCATATGTTAGTTACTTCACTAATTAGTGTTGCAATGAGACGTGATTGCTCTGAAACTATGTTTTCTAATTTGCATGTTATTGACAAGTTTTCGAAGCATATTAAAAGAGAGATGTATGAAAGTTATTCCAAATGAAAAACATCACTGCTTAGATCTCTCCATGGTTCCTTATTTTGTTTGTCATGGAGGTAAACAATTTATTCGGGGAAACCCCATTCAGTTTAGATGCAAGTTTTATGTGTGGTGCAACACATCTGAGCTGCATTAGCTGGTTTCAGCCAAATCATTGGTAAAAACCCAAATACTAAACATGAAGCCTTATTTTGGTGTTGGCGCGTCAGTTGTCTTTCAGTGTAGTGAAGCCATTCTTGAGACACACCCAGGACAATATCTTTTAGCATTATGTGAAGTGTTCTGTAGAATATCACACAGAATAATTACATTACATTAGAAATGAAAAGTAATTTTAAACATTATGTATTATATCCACAGTACACTGGTTATTGTGTACAAGGTAGCACGTTTTTACCTAGTGTTCCATTTAAAGATTATGTACAGTGTAGCAGTGTATATGCCTGGCGTTCTATTTTTGGAACAGCATATAACTCAACATTGTAGTAAATTAAAAAGTATCTGTCATCAACATCTTGCTCTTTTAATTTCTCTAAATAACGTATATAAATTTTATGCATAAATTCAAAAAATTCTAACCATTGGCATTAATGCATTAAGATCTATCATCTATTAATCTTCAATGAATATTCCGCTAATGGGATAGATAGTCTCAGCCTGCGAAATAGCAACTGCTACAACCAGCCCTAAAGTCATGTAGCTAGATTTAATGCTTCTATGACCACAGTGGAGCAATTGGTTGGCCAGTCTGAATAGTGAGCAGAAGGCTGTGCAATTCAGGCTGTGCAATTTTCTTTCCTATTTTCATCAATAATTAAATTATTGGAATTTTAGCGTTTAAATTACTCTTAATATAATTCAATGATTATTCTTCACCAAATATTATGCGAGTAGGAAACAAAGTCCCAGCCTGTAAAATGGGTACTGTTCCAACCAGCCCTAAAAACATATAGGTGCTTCCATATCCGCAGTGGCTCAACTGGTTGGTTTGTCTGCATGGTGAGCAGAAGGTTCCTAGTTCTAATCCAGACACTGAAATTTTCTTACCTATTTTCAGTAATAATTAAAAATCTGAGGTTTAACATGTAAAATTCCTCTTAAGATCATTCAATTATTACTCTACAACAAATATTATGCCAGTAGGAAAGATGGTCCCAGCCTGTGAACAGAGTGACGCTTCAACTAGGCTTAAAAACATGAATAAAGCATTAGGGCTTCCATGTCTGTAGTGGCGTGATTGGTGGGTACAGCTGCAAAGTGTGCAGAAGCTGGAATTTTCTTTCCTCTTTTTATCAATAACTTAAACATCTGAGTTGGCATGTAACAATTTTCTTATGATCATACCATTATTACTCTTAAATGAATATTATGCCAGTAAAAAAGATAGACCCAGCCTGCGAATAGGGTATGACTCCAACCAGCCCTAAAAATATGTAGATAGAATAAACGCTCCCATTTCCGAAGTGGCGCAATTTGTTGGAGTGAGCAGTGAGCAGGTTTCTTGTTCGAATCAAGGCTGTGGAATTTTTTTTCCTATTTTTCAAAAATATTTAAACATCTGAGTATGGCATTTAAAAATCCTTTTAAGAAAATTCAATTACAGTAGAACCTCAATAAATCGAACCTCGATAAATCGATTAGACCTTTATACTTCAAATTTTTAACTATTCCCTTCCACTCAGAGGCAAAAACCTCGATAATTCGAAGTAAGAGCAATGGTTGACCGCTTGCACAGTGAGCAGAAGATTCCTCCTTCGAGTCAAGATTGTGGAATTTGCTTTCCTATTTTCATCAATAATTTAAACAACTGAGATTTGGTTTTTAAAAATCCTTTCAAAATAATTTAGTTATTAGTCTTCAAAAAATAATACCGGTAGGAAAGATAGTCCCACCCTGCGAACAGAGTATTGTTCCGACCAATCCTAAAGACCTGAAAATAGCATCAATGTTTCAATATCACCAATGGCAGCAATTGATTGGCGCGTCTGCACAGTGAGCAGAAAGTTTCTGGTTCGAATCCAGGCTGTGAAATTTTCTTTCACTTTTCATCAACAAGTTAACAATCTGAGGTTCAGCATGTAAATTCCACTTAACATCATTGAATTATCATTCTTCATCGAATATTACGCAGTTGAAAATATAGTGACTTTATTGCGAACTAAAAATTGCTCCAACCTGTACTAAATACATGTTAAAGAATAATAATTAGATCTATGAGGATTTTTTTTTACACGCCATACAACAGATGTTTTAAATTATTAATGAAAAATAGGAAAGAAAATTCCACAGCCTGGGATCGAACCAGGAACCTTCTGCTCACCGTGCAGATGCACCAGCCAATTGCGCCACTGCGGACATGGAAGCATTACGCTATCTACATGTCCTTTGGGCTGGCTGGAGCAGTACCCAGTTCGCAGACTGGGACTATTATTCCTACCGGCGTAGTAATCGTTAAAGAATACTAATTGGATCTATGAGGATTTTTTACACACGCCATACTTCAGATGTTTTAAATTATTGATGAAAGATAGGAAAGAAAATTCCACAGCCTGGGATCGAACCAGGAACCTCCTGCTCACCGTGCAGATGCGCCAGGTATTTGCGCCACTGCGGACATGTAAGCATTATGCTATCTACATGCCATTTGGGCTGGCTGGAGCAGTAACCAGTTCAGAGGCTGTGACTATTTTTCCTACTGGCGTAATAATCGTTAAATAATAATGATTGGATCTATGAGGATTTGTTTATATACGCCATACCTCAGATGTTTTAAATTATTGATGAAAAATAGGAAAGAAAATTCCACAGCTTGGGATCGAATCAGGAACCTTCTGCTCACCGTACGGATGCGCCAGGCATTTGCGCCACTGCGGACTTGGAAGCATTACGCTATCTACATGTCCTTTGGACTGGCTGGAGCAGTAATCAGCTCGAAGGCTGGGAGTATCTTTCCTACTGGCGTAATAATGGTTAAAGAATAATAACGGGATCTATGAGGATTTTTTTTTATACACTCCATACCTCAGATGTTTAAAATTATTGATGAAAAATACGAAAGAAAATGCCACAGTCTGGGATCGAACCAGGAACCTTCTGCTGACCCTGCAGATGCGCCAGGCATTTGCGCCACTGCGGACATGGAAGCATTACGCTATCTACATGTCCTTTGGCCTGGCTGGAACAGAACCCAGTTCGCAGGCGGGGACTATCTTTCCTACTGCGGTAATAGTCGTTAAAGAATAATGATTGGATCTATGAGGATTTTTTTATACACGCCATACCTCAGATGTTTTAAATTATTGATGAAAAATAGGAAAGAAAATTCCACAGCCTGGGATCGAACCAGGA
Organism: Rhysida immarginata; assembly: GCA_023313115.1. Taxonomy (NCBI): domain Eukaryota; kingdom Metazoa; phylum Arthropoda; class Chilopoda; order Scolopendromorpha; family Scolopendridae; genus Rhysida; species Rhysida immarginata. The sequence continues at coordinate 1,050,033 of JAHWFO010093546.1, forward strand.
ACCTTCTGCTCACC
>JAHWFO010093546.1:1050056-1074211 GCA_023313115.1 Rhysida immarginata
TGCGCCATCCAATTGCGCCACTGCGGACATGGAAGCATTACGCTATCAACATGTCCTTTCGTCTGGCTGGAGCAGTACCCAGTTCGCAGGCTGGGACTATCTTTCCTACCGGCGTAATAATTGTTAAAAAATAATAATTGGATCTATACGGATTTTTTTTATACACGCCATACTTCAGATGTTTTAAATTATTGATGAAAAATACGAAATAAAATTCCACAGCCTGGTATCGAACCAGGAACCTTCTGCTCACCGTGTAGATGCGCCAGGCATTTGCGCCACTGCGGACATTGAAGCATTACGCTATCTACATATCCTTTGGGCTGGCTGGAGCAGTAACCAGTTCGCAGGCTGGGACTATCTTTCCTACTGGCGTAATAATTGTTAAAGAATAATAATTGGATCTATGAGGATTTTTTTATACACGCCATACTTCAGATGTTTTAAATAATTGATGAAAAATAGGAAAGAAAATTCCACAGCCTGGGATCGAACCAGGAACCTTCTGCTCACTGTGCAGATGCGCCAGGCATTTGCGCCACTGCGGACACGGAAGCATTACGCTATCTAGATGTCCTTTGGGCTGGCTGGAGCAGTACCCAGTTCGCAGGCTGGGACTATCTTTCCTACCTGCGTAATAATCGTTAAAGAATAATAATTGGATCTATGATTATTTTTTTATACACCCCATACCTCAATTGTTTTTAATTATTGATGAAAAATAAGATAGAAATTTCCACAGCCTGGGATCAAACCAGGAACCATCTGCTCACCGTGGAGATGCGCCAGCCAATTGGGCCACTGCCGTCATGAAAGCATTATGCTATCTACATGCCATTTGGGCTGGCTGGAGCAGTAACCAGTTCGCAGGCAGGCACTATCTTTCCTACTGGCGTAATAATTGTTAAAGAATAATAATTGGATCTATGAGGATTTTTTTCATACACGCCATACTTCAGATGTTTTAAATAATTGATGAAAAATAGGAAAGAAAATTCCACAGCCTGGGATCGAATCAGGAACCTTCTGCTCACCGTACAGATGCGCCAGGCATTTGCGCCACTGCGGACATGGAAGCATTACGCTATCTACATGTCCTTTGGGCCGGCTGGAGCAGTATCCAGTTCGCAGGCTGGGACTATCTTTTCTACCGGCATAATAATCGTTAAAGAATAATAATCGGATCTAAGAGGATTTTTTTTATATACGCCATACCTCAGATGTTTTAAATTATTGATGAAAATTGGAAAGAATATTCTACAGCCCGATTGGGTGGCGAATCTGCACGGTGAACAGAAGGTTCCTGGTACGATCCCATGCTGTGGAATTTAAACATCTGGCGTTTAAAAATCCTCTTGAGATAATTCAATTATTACTGTTTAAATAATATTTAACTAATAGGAAAGATAGAGTAATTAGTTTCAAACCAGCGAACTGGGTATTGCTGCAACCAGCCCTCAAGACATGTAGATAGCGTTATTGATTCCATGTTCTCAGTGGCGCAATTGGTTGGCAAGTCTACACAGTGAGCAGAAGAATCATGGTTCGAATCTGAGATTTGGTGTTTATAAAGCCTCTCAAAATATTTTAGTTATAATTCTTCAAAGAATATTACACTAGTAGAAAAGATAGTCCCACTCTGCGAACAAACTGCTCCCACCAACCATTAAGATATGTACTTCAATATAAGCAATAGCGCAATTCATTGGCGCATCCGCACGGTGAGCAGAAAGTTTCTGGTTCGATTCCAGGCTGTGAAATTTTCTTTCCTATTTTCATCAATAGCTATTTTAGCTGAATTTGGCGTATAAATCTCTCTTAATATAATTCAATTATTATTCGTCAACAAATATTATGCAAGTAGGAATGACAGTCCCAGCCTGCAAAATGGGTAATGCTCCTAACAAACCCCTAAAGACATTTGGATGCTTCAATATCCACAGTGGCACAACTAGTTGGTGTATCTGCATGGTGAGCAGAAGGTTCCTAGCTCTAATCCAGGCAGTGATATTTTCTTACCTATTTTCAATAATAATTTTAGCTTCTGAGTTTCAGCATGTTAACTTCCTTTTAAGATCATTGAATTTTTATTCTTCATCGAATATTGCGCAGTGGGACACATAGTTCCTCTATTGCGAACTGAGCATTGCTCCAACCAGTACTAAATACATGAAGGTAACGTTAAGGCTTCCATGTCCGCAGTGCGCAATGGTTTCTTGTTTTCATCAATAATTTAAACATCTGAAGATTGCCGTTTAAAAATCCTCTTGGGATAATTCAATTATTACTGTTTAAAGAATATTAAACTAGTAGGAAAGATAGAGTATATAGTTCCAACCAGCGAACTGGGTACTGCTCCAACCAGCCCTCAACACAATAGATAGTGTTATTGATTCTATGTCCACAGTGGCGCAATTGGTTGGCAAGAAGAATCATGGTTCGAATACAGGCTGTGGAAGCTTCTTTCCAAATTTTCTTCAATAATTTACACATCTGAGGATTAGCTTTTAAAAATCATCGTAAGATCATTCATTTATAAAACCTCACTGAATATTACGCCAGTAGTTAAAAGTCCCTGCGTGCGAACAGAGTACTGCTTCAACCAGCTCTAAATATATGTATATTGCGTTCATGTTCCCAACTCTGGAATGGCGCAATTGGTTGCCGCATCTAGACAGTGACATTCTTTCCATGCTATTTTCATCAATAATTTATAAATCTGAGATTGATGTTTAAAAATCCTCTAAAAAAAATTTCGTTATTACTCTCAAAGAATATTACACTAGTAGGAAAGATAGTCCTATTCTGCGAACACGGTACTGCTCCAACCAACCATAAAGATATGTAAATAGCGTTAATACTTCAATGTAAGCAATGGCGAATTGATTGGCGCGTCTGCACGGTAAGAAGAAAGTTTCTAGTTCGAATCCAGGCTGTGAAATTTCCTTTCCTATTTTCATCAATAATATAATTAGCTGAATTTTGGCGTTTAAATTACTCTTAATATAATTTAATTATTATTCTTCAACAAATATTATGCGAGTAGGAATGACAGTGCCAGCCTGTAAAATGGGTACTGCTCCAACCAGCCCTAAAGACATATTGATCCTTCCATATCCGCAGTGGCTCAACTGGTTGGTGTGTCTGCATGGTGAGCAGTAGATTCCTAGTTCTAATCATTCAATTATTAAACTTCATGAATATCACGCCAGTAGGAAACAGTCCCTGTGTGCTAACAGAGTACTGCTTCAACCAACCCTAAATATATGTATATTGCGTTAATGCTTTTATGTCTGCAGTGGCGTATCTTGTTTTTGTTTCGAATTCAGGCTGTGGAATTTTCTTTCCTATTTTCGTCAATAAATATCGGAGAATTGCGGTATCAAATTCCTCTTGAGATATTTCATTTTTACCTTTCAAAGAATATTACGCCCGTAGGAAAGATAATCCGAACCTGCGAATTGGGTAGTGCTCTAACCAACCCTAAAGACATGTAGATAGCTTTAATGATTCCATGTGCGCATTGGCGCAATTGGTTGGTATGTCTGCACAATGAGCAGGAGATTACTAATTCGAATCCAGGCTTTTGAATTCTCATTCCTATTTTCATTGTTAATTTAAGCATATGAGGCCTGGAATGTAAAAATCCTCTTGAGATCATTCAATTATTATTCTTCAAGGAATATTACGCCAGTAGGCAAGGTAGTCCCTACCTGTGAAATTAGAACTGCTCGAAAAAGCCCTAAAGACATGTAGATAGTGATAATGCTTCTATGTCCGCAGTGGCGCAATTGGTTGGCAAGTCTTCACAGTGAGCAGGAGAATCATGGTTCGAATCCAGGCTTTGGGATTTGCTTTCCAAATTTTCATCAATAATTTACACATATGAGGATTAGCCTTTAAAAATCCTCTTAAGATCATTCAATTATTAAATTACACTGAATATTACGCCAGTAGGAAACAGTCCTTGCGTGCGTCCAGAGTACTGCTTCAACTAGCCCTAAATATATGTATATTGCGTTAATGCTTCCAACTCCGCAATAGCGCAGTTGGTTGGCGCATCTGCACAGTAAACAGAAGGTTCTTAGTTCTAATACAGGCTGTGACATTTTCTTTCCAATTTTCATCTATATTTTAAACATCTGAGGATTGGCGGTTAAAAATCTTTTAGAGATTGTTCAATTCTTACTCTTCAAAGAATGTTATGCCAGTAGGAAAGATATTCCAACCCCGTGAACAGGGTACTCCTGAGACATATCGATAGCGTTATTGCTTCCATGTCCGCAGTGAGGAATTGGTTGGTGCGTCTACACTGTGAGCAGGTTTCTTGATCGAATCAAGGATGCGGAATTTTCTTTCCTAGTTTTAAAAAAAAATTAAACAACTGATGTTTGGCATTTAAAAATCCTTTTAAGATAATTCAATTACAGTAAAACCTCGACAAATTGAACCTCGATAAATCGAAAACCTTTATAATTCCAACTTTTTTACAATTCCCTTCCAATCAGAGGCAAAAACCTCGATAATTAGAAGTAAAACAGTGGATAAATCGAATTTTTGGGGGAATATCAGATGAAAATTTAGCCTCTGTAATTCGATTTCTGACAAACACAGCCTCTGTAATTCGATTTCTGACAAACACAGCCTCTGTAATTCGATTTCTGACAAACACAGCCTCTGTAAATCGAAGTTAAATTCCAACAAACTTCCATAAATCGAATTTTCTCAATCCGGACCTGTATAAATCGAATCGATTACAGTCACACTTATGCGTGACATATGCATAAGCGTGATATTGACGCGTGGCTAAACTTGAAATCGTCCTTTCTTCCCTCCCTTTGTTTCAGTGAAGTGCTTAGACCTGGTCAAATATTACTAATAACAGCGATTGCTGAGATGTACAAGTTCGTGTGATATAGATTCCAACAAAACAAAAGCTGGTACGTAATCATTAAACATTTTTTAATTAAAAACACTCAGGTTTTTCACTGAAATCCTTTTTAACTCTCGTACTAAAATTAAAACAACCAAAGCTTTTTTTTTTTAACAAATCAAGCATTTTATAAGTACTGTACCTGTTTATTCAATTTGTGTATGCTTTCTGAAAAATATCAGTGTTCGATACGGTTACTGAAATTTCACACAAAAGCTCAAAACTTCTAATTTTATTTTATTTAACCTCGTTAAATCAAAAACTTGATAATTCGAAACCTCTACAAATCGAACCATATTCATTATCACTTGAAATTAATTTATGGTGATTCAACTGTATTACTTTTCAAAGAATATTACGATAGTAGGAAAAATAGTCCCTGCTCCCGTACTGGCTTCTGCTCTAACCAGCCCTAAAGACATGTAGATAGTGTCTATAATTCTATGTCCTCCATGGTAAAAATGGTTAGGCGCCTGCACAGTGAGCAGAAGGTTCATTCTTTAAGTCAGGGCCGTGGAATTTTCTTTGCTATTTTCATCAATAATTTAAACATCTGAGATTTGATATTTATAAATCTTCTTAAAATAATTTAGTTATTACTCTTCAAAGAATATTACACTGGTAGAAAAGATAGTCCCACTCTGCGAACAAACTGCTCCAACCAACCATAAAGATATGGAAATAGCGTTAGTACTTCAATGTAAGCAATGGCGCAATTGATTGGCGCGTCTGCACGGCGAGCAGAAAGTTTCTGGTTCGACTCCAGGCTGTGAAATTTTCTTTCCTATTTTCATCAATAGCTATTTTAGCTGAATTTGGCGTTTAAATTACTCTTAATATAATTCAATTATTATCCTTCAACAAATATTATGCGAGTATGAATGACAGTCCCAGCCTGCAAAATGGGTACTGCTCCAACCAACCCTAAAGACATATGGATGCTCCCATATACGCAGTGGCACAACTGGTTGGTGTGTCTGCATGGTGAGCAGAAGGTTCCTAGTTCTAATCCAGGCAGTGATATTTTCTTACCTATTTTCAGTAATAATTTTAGCTTCTGAGTTTCAGCATGTTAACTTCCTTTTAAGATCATTGAATTATTATTCTTCATCGAATATTACGCAGTAGGACACATAGTCACTCTATTGCGAACTGAGCATTGCTCCAACCAGTACTAAATACATGTAGATAACGTTAATGCTTCCATGTCCGCAGTTCGCAATGGTTTCTTGTTTCCATCATTAATTTAAACATCTGAGGATTGGCGTTTAAAAATCTTCTTGAGATAATTTAATTACTACTCTTCAATTACTAATCTTCTTGAGAATATTAAGCCAGTAGGAAAGTTAGAGTAAATAGTTCCAACAGCGAACTGGGTACTGCTCCAACCAGTACAAGACATGTAGATAGAGTAAATAGTTCCATGTCCGAAGCGGCGCAATTTGTTCAGTAGCAGGTTTTGTGTTCGAATCAAGGGTGTGGAATTTTTTTCCTATTTTTATCAATAATATAAACATCTGAGGTTTGGCATTTTAAAATCCTGTGAGGATAATTCAATTATTACTTTTCAAAGAACGTTACGGCAATCAGAAAGATATCCCCTGCTCCCAAACATGCTACTGCCTTTACCAGCCCTAAAGACATGTTATTAGCGTTAATGCTTCTATGTCCGCAATGACATAATTGGCTGGCAAGTCTACACAGTGAGCATTATCGGAGGATTCCCGTATCAAATTCCTCTTGAGATAATTTATTTTTACCCTTCAAAGAATATTACGCCCCTAAGGAAATATAATCTGAGCCTGCGAATTGGGTACGGCTCGAACCACCTCCAAAGACATGTAGGTAGCGTTAATGATTCCATGTCCGCTTTGGCGCAGTTGGTAGGTATGTCTGCACGGTGAGCAGAAGATTACTAGTTCGAATCCAGGCTTTGGAATTCTCATTCCTATTTTCATTATCAATTTAAGCATCTGAGGCCTGGCATGTAAAAAACCTCTTGAGATCATTTAATTATTATTCTTCAAGAAATATTACGCCAGTAGGCAAGATAGTCCCTGCCTGATAAATTAGTACTGCTCTAAACAGCATCAAAGGCATGTAGATAGCGTTAGTGCGTCCATATCCGCAGAGCCGCAATTGGTTGGCGTGTCTGCACGGTTAGCAAAAGGTTCCTGGTTCGAAACCAGAATGTGTAATTTTCTTTCCCATTTTCATCAAGAATTTAAACCTCTGAGGTTTGCATGTAAAAATACTCTTAAGATCATTCAATTATTATTCTTCAACGAATATACGCCAGCAGGGAAGATAGTCCCACCCTGCATACGGGGTACAGCTCCAACCACCCTAAAGACATGTAGTTCGCTTGACGCTTCCATGTTAACAGTGGCACAACTGGTTAGCACTTCTGAACAGTGAAGAGAAGATTCGTGGTTCGAATGCTGGCTTTCGAATTTTCTTATCAATTTTTAGCAATAATTTAAACATCTGAGTATTAGCTTTTAAAAATCTTCTAAAGATCATTCAATTATTAATCTTCAACGAATATACGCCAGTAGGAAAAATATTCCCACCCTGTCAACAGGTTACTGTTTCAACCACTCATAATTACATGTAGAAACGTTGATGCTTCCATGACCGCAATGGCGCAATTGGTTGTCACATCTGCAAAGTGAGCAGAAGGTTCTTGGTTCGAATCCATGCTGTGATATGTTCTTTGCAATTTTCATCAATAATTTAAATATCTAAATTTTGGCGTGGAAAGATATTCTTAAGATCCTACAATTATTACTGTTCAAAGAATATTACGACAGTAGGAAATACCCTGCCTGAGAACTGAGTACTGCTCCAAACTTCCTGAAACACATGTAGATTACTTTAATGTATACATGTCCGCAGTGGCGGAATTGGTTGGAGTTCTGCCAACACCACCTAGACAAAAGGCCTGCGCACAGAAACCTCATACATTATTGCATCAGACAAAAGCGGCTATTGTTAATCTTTTTTCTACTAATAATAAGCCAGAAATTTGGCCGTTTGTTGATGATGTAACAATGTATACAGTTTCTGTACGCAGACCATCTATCTAGGTGGTGTTGGCTCTGCCCATTGAGCAGACGGTTCTTCGTTCAAATCCAGGCTGTGGAACCCATTTTCCTGTTTTCATCAATAATTAAAAACTACGAAGTTTGGCGTGTAAAATACCTCTTAACTTCATTCAGTTATTCCTCTCTAACAAATGCTATGCCAGTAAAATAGTCCCTGTCTGGGAACTGGGTGCTGCTCAAACAAACCCTAAAGACAAGTAGTTATTGCTTCCATGTTTGCAGTGGCGCAATTGGTTGGCTCGTCTGCATGTTCATCAAAAGGTTCTTGCTTCGAATTCAGGCTGTGGAATCTTACATCTTATTTTCATCAATAATATAAAAATTTGAGGTTTGGTATGAAAAATCCTCTTAAGATAATTCAATTATAACTCTCCAACGAATCCTATGCCTGTAGGAAACACACTCCCTGCCTGCAAACTGACTCCAGCTCCAACCACCCTTAAGGACATCTAGATAGCTGTAATGAATTCGATGTTAGCAGTTGGGCAATTGGTTGGCCCGTCTGCCCAATGAGCAGGAGTTGATTCACTGAAATTCAGGCTGTGAAAACTTCTTTTCTTTTTTCAACAATATTTTAAAATCGGAGTTTTGGCGTGTAAAAATCCTCTTAAGATCATTCAATTAGTAATCTTCATAGAATATTACGCCAGTAGGAAAGATAATCCCATTTTAAGAAACGGGTAATACTACAATCACCCCTAAAGACATATAGATAGCTTTAACGCTTCCATATCTGCAGTTTGTTGGGGAGTCTGTCAATAATTTAAACATCTGAGGATGGATTTTTAAAAATCCTCTTAAGATAATTCAATTATTACTCTATTAAGATAATCCGAACCTGCTAATTGGGTAGTGCTCGAACCAACCCTAAAGACCTTTAGATAGCGTTAATGATTCCATGTCAGCAGTGGCGCAATTGGTAGGTGTTCGGGAAAACTCAGATTTTCTGTTGTAAAAATAGATTAAAATTTATTTGTAAAGAAATTATCTATTGTATACTAGCAAAGGTACCCGGCATTGCCCGGGATAATTACACTTGGATGTAAACAGAAAAATCTCAAAAAATTAAATTAAATTTTGCAATATCTTAAAAATAAACACATGAAAATGCTTAGAATTAATACAGTAAAAATTCTTAATGAAAATTCGAAAAAAATCTTTTTAAAGGCTCACAATGGCTGGACCTCTCCAAGGATGCCACTGCTAGTCTAAATAATTTCTTACTCACGTAATCTTACCTCAGATGTATACTTAGTATTGTTGCAAAACTTGACCATTCATCACTTTGTGCAGTCTAGCGGTCGCCGATTATTCTATTTACTTGCTTCCATTTGCTCAATACGTCACGGAGCTAAAGGAGTGCTTCCTCTGTCGTCTTTCCACTCTTTCTCAATAGTCTGCTAGCTCTCCATTATCTCCAGTTACTCATCATTTTTAAAGATTTTCAAGAAATTGTTAAGTACTAAGAACTCTCTTATCTAAGAAAAGCCTGAATAACATATTACATCATCATTTAATGTTCATTGTTATAATTCTTGGAAAGATTGCTTTAACATTACATCATCATTCTGTGCTCATTGTTATTGGTGAATTGCGCGTTGATACCATTGTTGATGCGAACACAATGGGCCTATTGCTGCAGAAACTTTGCCTTGCATTGTTAGTCATGAGATATTGATTGTTGGTTCATGCAGAGCGTTTGTGAATTGCGTGTTGATACCATTGTTGATACCTATTGTTGTACAAACTTTGCCTTGCATTGTTGGTCATGAGATATTTCTCATTAATATGCCCTGCCATAACCATGAATATCGATTTTTTATCGATATTTATTATTTTTCCGATATCTGAGGTAGACAGTGACCTTCCTCATGCTTTGAAGGTCATGTATGCGAAATTTTATCAAGATCGGAATAAAACTGTAGATTTGTATAAAATACATACAAACCCACAAACATCCTTTTTTATATACAGGGTGATTTACATCGTATGTAGAATACTTAAAGGGGGTATTATAGAGGTTAAGATAAACACAAAACGTCCTATGAACATGGGTTCAAATATGAACGATAACTCAGATATGAACAGAAATAAAAATGCCGCCACCAAGATAAACAAGTTAATAACTCAGGTTCTGTAAAGCCTAGATTAATGAAATTTGGGGGAATAACAAGCTACATAAGACTGTGTATACCGTTAAAATTTGATTGAATTCCAACGAGAAGTTTCCGAGTTACACAGTCAAAATTGTGACAAGTGCTAGTTAGTACTCACAAGTGAATACGTACTTATTATGATGTTGAATGAGTAACTTGGAAACTTCTTGTTAGAATTAGATCAAATTTTAAAGGTATACACAGTCTTCTGTACTCTGTTATTCCTCCAAACTTCATTAATCTAGGCTTTACAGAATCTGAGTTATTATAACTTTTTGATCTTGGTGACGGCATTTTTATTTCTGTTCATATCTCAGTTATCGTTCATATTTGAACCCATGTTCATAGGACGTTTTGTGTTTTTCTTAACCTCTATAATACGCCCTTTAAGTATTTTACATTAGATGTAAATCACCCTGTATATAGATAGAAGATAGAAGATAGAATAGATTTTAAGTTTTTTTAGTTTGCAGACAGTGATTGTTGAGATTGTATTGTTTAAATAAATGTTAATAAAACTCACCACGTGATAATCACAGACCGCTGTAATTATCCCTCGCGAATAATTTTCGTGACCACGAGGATGTTGTGTCGCACTATTGTTAGTGTTCTTTTCCTAATTACTGTTTTTTTTCATTCAGACAGACCTCTTCCAGCTTCTGGCTTGGCCAGTTCTATTCCCTTCTGGCCCTCCACGCCTTTACTATAGCGGCCATGGCATTCAACTTTCATTTCATTCCAATGCCTTATAAACTGCTCCTGCCCTGCTGCTCGATGTTTAGTTCGTTATTATTGACAGGTGAATTTCTCAATTCCCGCGCGTATAAATAACGCCATGCTGCACGTTTCAGTTTTTTCTATTAATATTTAATTATTACTTCATTATAGGGAAGTAGCCTGTTTCAATGAATGTTTAGATATTTAAACTCAATTCGCACAATGTAGCGATTGATATTTCTCACTACAGTATTTTGCTGCATTAACATACATTTAAATATTTTTTATTTAGTTTGAAGAATATTTTCTTTTTGTAATGGAGATCACAATGCCAATTCCTCAATTGAATCATATTGTATAGAATATTCTTTTTTACAGGATTATTTTTTGTATTTCATAAATAATTTCTCATTCTTAAAGCAAAAATAAAAATTTTTTAAATGAGCCACGTCTATTCATATGTTTGTGGTTCGTTTATATATCACTCTTAAATTCTGTTCTATTATTGCTTCCCCCCCAATATGGTAGCAGAGCGTGGTTAATTTTTTTTAATTTTTGGTTTAGTCTTTAAAACAATATGGAGGAATCGTATTTTGAAGAGTGTCGTTCTCTCCCTAGGCCAATGAGTGCCAATTACATTCAATGGATGTACTGAGTTTTAACCTTTCTCGAAACCAAAGGGCTAGCCAAATATGTCATAGAAAAGATCTCACTCCCTACAGAAGCATCAGCTAGCTCATCCATGTGCCTGGACTGGGCACGAGGATCCTGCATCAACGAAGCACCTGCTTCGTGCATCAGCTTCACGTCCTAAGCGTAAGCCTCGTAAGTCGGTTACAAAAGAGCAAAGCAAGAAACCTGCAGCCAATTGTGTTGGTGTTTCAAACAAGGATTGGATAGTGGAGACGGGTAGCTCATTTCACAGTTCTTTGATTCTTTTCAAAGCTCTCAAAAGCGGATACATACTGTAGCCCTAAGAAAACTATTGCTGCCATTGGTACTGGTATGGCAAGTGTGATATTAGATTCAGGAGCAGTTTAGAAACTCCATGACATGCTTTATGCCCCAAGCACATGCCTCAATCTGGTCTCCATGAGTCAGTTATCAAAGCAGGGTTACAATCGTCTTTTCAGCTCAACTGGTAACTGCATTACTTCAACTAAGGGCACGAATATCGCTGCGCAGGAGGGCGTGGAGAACCTCCTGTTCCTTCTCGTGGTCTCAAATATCCATTCAGTTTCCCGAACGGAACCCCCATTAATTTCAGTGGCCGTTACTTATAGTGACATTCATAACGCATTGGGCGATCCACATCAAAAACTCACTGCAGCAGTAAAACAGTATAGCAGGCACGGTCTTACAGTTTTGCCGCCCTTAATTGATGATCCACCATGTGTTGCATGCCTTCAGGTATAATTGTGCAATGCCCCTCACAACTTTGTACAAGGTCAATGATCAACACGTCCTTTACAGCTACTTAACGTGGATACAGTGGGACCAATGCCTACCACTTCTATCCATGGAAACAAATTCCTGTTAGTAACCGTCAATGATTTCTCACGAAAAACTTTCGTTGGTGCTACACCGCCAAAAAGTGAAATGCCAAAAGCGTTAATGGGCTTGATACTAAAGCTACAATGCTCTACAGGACAGAATTTGGCATATATACATTCCAATAATGGAACAGATTTCACAAATGCGGAGCTATGCAAGTTCTGTACGAAGCAAGGTATGTCTCAGCAATTCACCGTTTCGGAGAACCCCCAGTCAATTGGTGTTGCAGAAACAACCGTCCGCTCCATTTGAGATGTAATTAGAGTTCTGCTTACATCGTCAAAAGTTCCGTACCGATTCTGGAACTATGCTGCGACTACAGCAGCATTTAATCTAAACCCTCTTTACCCAGACAAGGCTAGACTAAGTCCCCTGAGGAGGTATGGTCCAAAAAGAAACCGACTATCAAATATCAAGCTCCTTTCAGTTGTCTGGTATAGTATTATATACCCAAGTCACACCGATCAAAGTTTGATGCTTGCGACAAAAATGGTGATTTTATGGGATACTCCGCTACCTTCTCCTGGGTACATTATTTATGGAACAAATTTTTACGAGCACGTACAGTTCGTTTCTTTCCTAAGGTATTTCTATAGTTCACAAGAAAATCAGATCCATCATTATCTGTTCCTCTGGTATTTCCAATTGACATGAAACACCCAGTTTTTGAAGCACCACAGCCTGATGAACCACATATATTTCAGAGCATCCCGCCAATCTCACCCACTTTAACATTAGACGAGACAAGATTGCAGGACCTATCTGATGCTGAGGACATGCTAGTAGTTACACCTCCATCAGAAACCACATCGATAGAAGATGTTCCAGCTTGTTCCCATAAATCATCAGTTAACTAACCGCCTGTTGAAGTCCCACAACCAGGATTACGACATTCACAAAGACTAAAAGAGAAGGCAGAAAAAGAAAGTGCCGCCTTATGTCATCCAGACTTTACTGACTCCGACTTGCTAATCACTCTACCAATCACACCCCAGTCTTATGAACAAGCACTCGCTTCTCCCCAACATCATCAATGGGAAGAGGCCATGCAAGATGAATTGAATTCACTCATTCTTCATCAAGACTGTGATTTAGAGCTTCCACCACCAAATGTAAAAATTTTAAAATACAAATGTATTTACCACATGAAATATAACCCTCATGGTTCAGTGTCCACATTCAAGACAAGGTTGGTCGCTATCGAATCGTCACAAGTCTACAGTAGCCAGTATGTGTTGACTTTCTCACCTGTCATCAGAAAGGAATCCCTCCGCTTACTGTTTACCACAGCTGCAAACACAGGGGTGTCACTGCGCCAGTGTGACGTCAAATGTGCATATCTTCACACACCTATAGACCACACCATGTATCTATAGCCACCCAAGGGGTTATCAACACCAGTTAATCACCCGTATGCGAATTGCGGAAATCAATTTATGGTCTCAAACAAACTGGAAGATGCTGGTACGTAAAAATGTGTCAGCTTTTTACCCGATTAAAATTCACTCCATCCAGAACAGATGATTGTTTTTATACTACACTAATGGCGAGTGCACCATTCTCTTAAACAGTCTACATTAATGACATCGTGGCAGCAACAACAAATGTCTCCATCCTAACCTCCATCATGGATAAAGTGAAGCAAGAAATCCACCTCGTGGAGTTGGGGTAGGTAAAACATCTGCTGGGCATGTATGTGTCACAAATGAACGGTTCTATTCATCTGTTACAAGCACATTATATCAAGCAGATACTGCATGATTATGGCCTTTAATACATCAAACCAAAAACCATGCCACTAATTCCTCATGTAAACCTTGATGATACTGCGGACTCACAACCGGTCAATTCTACCCATTACCAAATCCCTTCTCGGTTCCTTTATATATGTAATGACTTGCACGCGGCCGGATATAGCTTTCACATTATTAGGCTGTCGACGTATGCTAAATCGCCTACACACTTGCATATGACTGCTCTTAAGGGCGTCTCTTCTTATCTTAAACACACCTGCGACACATCATTCGTTTTTACCCCATCTATGGGTCCTCTGCGCGCGTTCTGTGTCACCCCACAGAGTAAAATATACTCTGGAATTTTGATTAAAATGGGGAAAATACCATAACCTGGTCTTCTATGAAGCAACGTTTAGTCACCCTGAGCAGCTGCGAAGCAGAAATAATAGCTATAAACGAATGCGTTAGTTCACTGAAATGTCTTTGGGACCACTTAACCGAGTTAGGACAAGGGGAGTTTACTTCTTTCTGCACAATCATTTATACTGAATCAACGTCTGCCATAGCATGTCCGGGAGCATTAGAATCAAAGAATAGGACAAGACACATCTTGAGATTGCATAATTTCATCGCGCGAGAAATTAATCTTCAGAATGTGATTCTTACCTACTGCTCTTCCCTCGATATGCTGGCAGACGCACTAACTAAATCTTTACCTGCCCCTGCTTTACTCAGATTCCTGGATTTGTTATCCTTATCTGAGCAGGACAAGTAATTGTTTATATTAAATTACTTAACTCATTGGTTTGCTAGCCTACACGAGGGTATTTACAAAGTTTATCCAGTTCCATTAAACTTCATGATTGAAAGTTACTTACTTCGCGGGATGAGAGGGGTTCTAAACGCAATATTTTTTTGTTCAATGACTTTATCTTTAAAATCACAAAAGGGTTTTCTTTTGGGCTTATTCTTACCTTATGTGAAGGCAGTAACCATATTTTTTTCCTACATGATATGTATTTTTTACATTTGTTAACGTATTATACATTTAATGTGTTTTATTTTGTATACCAAAAGGCAAATATTGCTCTTATACTTATTTTTTGCTAAAATGCAAAACATACTGTGTGCACACACAAAAGTGAAAAAATCTAATAAAAGGCATATATGTTTCTTTGGTTATTGTAACTTAGATAATTCTTTTTATCCGAACTAGTATATGGAACGTCAGTATCCGCCATTTTTTTTGTCATATTCAAGAAAATTATAGGGGGCTTTGTTCGGGAAAATTCAGATTTTCTGATGTAAAAATAGATATAATATTCATTTGTAAATGATTATTCTATTTTTATTTTAAGTTTCTTTAGTTTGCATACAATGATTGTTTAGTTTGTATTCTTTAAATAAATGTTAATAAAAATCTCCACGTGATAATCGCTGTCTGCTGTTGTTGTCCCTCGCGAATAATTTTCGTGACCACGAGGATGTTGTGTCGCACTATTGTTAGTGTTCTTTTCGTAATTACTGTTTTTTTTTCATTCAGACAGACCACTTCCAGCTTCTGGCTTGACCAGTTCTATTCCCTTCTGGTCCTCCACGTTTTTACTATCGCGGCCATAGCATTCAACTTTCATTTCATTCCAATGACTTGTAAACTGCTCCTGCCCTGCCGCTTGATGTTTAGTTCGTTATTATTGACTCTGACAGATGAATTTCTCACTTTCTCGCGGCATACATGATTCTCTATCGAGCAGCATTTTTGCAGGTTTACTAATAAGGTAATATGAAACTTCCTTTGATACTATTTCAACAATAACGCGTATAAGGAACGCCGTGCTGCACGTTTCTGTTTTTTCTATTAATATTTAATTATTACTTCATCGTTTTCCTTTAGACATAAATGGAAATTGAAATTTCTTTCTTATTCCTTAGAGGAAATTACTCTGTCTCAATGAATATTTAGATATTTAAACTTAATTCACACAATTTAGCGATTGATATTTCTCACTACAATATTTTGCTGTATTAACGTACATTTAAAATTTTTTTTATTTATTTTCAGAAATATTTCCTTTATGTAATGGAAATCACAATGACAA
The DNA here is from genome assembly GCA_023313115.1 of Rhysida immarginata. NCBI lineage: Eukaryota > Metazoa > Arthropoda > Chilopoda > Scolopendromorpha > Scolopendridae > Rhysida > Rhysida immarginata. The sequence goes on from JAHWFO010093546.1 coordinate 1,066,359, forward strand.
ATCCTCAATTGAATCATATTGTATAGAATATTCTTTTGTACAGGATTTTTTTTTGTATTTCATAAATAAATATCTCATTCTTAAACCAAAAATAAAAATTATTTAAACGAGCCACATCTATTCTTATTTTTGGGGTTCTTTTAAGTATCACCTTTTAAAATCAATTCTATTATTGATTTCCCCTATGAACAGTTGGCATATCCGGAGAGTGGGCAGTTGATTCCTGGTTCTAATCCAGGCTGTGGAATTTTCATTCCTATTTTCATTATTAATTAAACATCTGAGATCTGGCATGTAAAAATCCTCTTAAGATCATTTAATTATTATTTTTCAACGAATATTACTGCAGGAGGCAAGATAGTCCCTGCCTGTGAAATTGATACTGCTCTAACCAGCCCTAAAACATGTAGATAGCGTTAATGCGTTCATGTCCGCATTTGTAGAAAAGATTGGAGCGTCCGCACAGTGAGCAGAACGTTTCTGATTAGAATCTATGCAGTGGAATTTTCTAAAAATTTAAACATCTGAGTTTTGGCATGTAAAAGTCCTCTTAAGATCATTCAGTCATTACATCTTCAACGCATATTATGCCAGAAGGAAAGATTATCCCTGCCAGCGAAGTGAGTACTGCTCCAACCACCCTTAAAGACATGTTGATAACATTTATATATCCATGTCCGCAGTGGCGCAGTTGATTGGAGTGTCTACCCAGTGAGCAGAAGGATCTTCGTTTGAATCCAGGCTGTCAAACCATCTTTCCTATTTTCATTAATAAATAAAACATCTGAGATTTGGCGTTTAAAATCCTGTTAAGATAATTCCAATATTACTTTTCTAATAATATTACGCCTCCCAGAAATACTCACCCTGCGAACTGGGCACTTTTCAGCTACACCTAATGACATGTAGATAGCGTTAATGTTTCCAATCCGTAGCGGCGCAATTGGTTGGCGCGTCTGCACGGTGAGGAGAAGGCGTCTGGTTCGAATGCAGGCTGTGGAATTTTGTCCCTTTTTCATCAACAATTTAAACAATAATTTAATCATTTGAGGTTTGGCGTGTAAAAATCCTCTTAGATCATTCAATTATTAATCTTCAACCAATATCACGCCAGTAGGAAAGATATTCCCACCCTGTGAAAAGGGTATTGCTCAAACCACTCTTAAAGATTTGTAGATCGCGTGGATTGTTTCCATGTCAGCAGTGGCGCAATTGGTCAGTACAGAAGATTCTTGATTTATATCCAGGCTTTGGAATTTCTTACCAGTTTTCATCTATAATATAAATATCTGATGATTAGATTTTAAAAGTCCTCTTAAGATCATTCAGTTATTAATCTTCAACGAGTCATCAGTAGGAAACAGTCCCTGCGTGCGAACAGAGTACTGCTTCAACCAGCCCTAAATATATGTACATAACTTTAATGCTCCCATGTCCGCATTGGCGCAATTGGTTGGCGTATCTGTACAGTAAGCAGAAGATTATTGGTTAGAATGCAGGCTGTGATATCTTCTTTCCAATTTTCATCAATAATTTAAACATCTGAGGATTAGATGTTAAAAATCCTTTTGTGATAATTCAATTATTACACTTCAAATAATATTACGCCAGTAGGAAAAATAGTCCCACACTATTTAATTCAATAAATAATTTATTCGTCTGAGATTGCCGTATAAATATCCTCCTAAGATCATTCAATTATTACTCTCCATCGTTTAATATGCCAGTAGGAAACATATTCCCAACTTGCGAACTGAAGAATGCTCCAACCACCCCTAAATACATGAAGATAGCTTTAATGGATCCATGTCCGCAGCAGCACAATTGGTTTGAGTGTCCGCCCCGTGAGCAGAGGGCTCTTCGTTCGAATCCAGGCTGTGGAACCTGCTTTTCTATTTTCATCAATAATTTAAACATCTGAAGTTTGGCGTGGAAAGATCCTCATAAGATCATTTAATTATTAATCATCAAAGAATATTACGCCAGTTGGAAAGATAATCAGATAAACAATTTTTAACCACACACTTCTCCTTGAAAGATTTTGAGAAAATGGGCGAAATAGTCACTCAAGAAAAGAAAATTCAACAGTGTGTTTGACTACAACTGAAATGTGTTAAAAACTTCAGTCAATCTGGCCAGCCCCAAGTGACCTTTAGTGGCTCTTTCTTTCCCGTTTTCTCAAAATCTTCAAGAAGATAGGTGTGATTAAAATTGTCTTTAGACCAAAATGGTGTATATTCTGAGCCTGCAAACTGGATACTGTTCTACCGAGCCCTAAAGATATGTAAATAGCAATTTTGATTCCAAGTCTGTAATGGTGCAATTGGTTGGCGTGTCTGCACGGTGAGCAGAAAGTTCTTAGTTCGAATCCAGGTGGTGGAATTTTCTTTAATATTTTCGTCAATAATTTAAACATCCGAGGTTTTTATTGTAAGTTGCTAGCAGGCGTAATGTACATTGAGGTTTATAAACAAGCAGACAATTAACAGGGGACAGAAAAAGAAAATAAACTACTGTAGAAGTCCAAGAGTAATAATAGCCACTCAGTTTTCATTAACACAATTTTTATCATATAATATTTTTAGTATAACAATAATTTTTTATTCTATATAATGTTATTTGTTTAATATCTGACACAAAGAAAACTTTAACTTAAAATTGCCTGATAGTTTTAATTCATATCATGCAGTTAATTTTACAATTCTGAAATTTAATTCAAATTCCATGGGTAGCAAAGCACAAATAATGTAACAGCTATTTTGGACTTAAATAGGAAATTTCTGTTTAACAAACTTTTGTTCTTGTCGGAAGTCTTTATATACAGGGTGTTTCAAAATTATGTACATTAAATTTAGTGACATATTCTTCAGGTCAAAAGAAGACGAAAATGTTCTATAGCACTTTGTCTGGAAACGATTTGTTTGCGAGTAATCCAATATGATAGAGTAGGGAAGCACGGTAGTTAGCGGACGATATTTTAGCAGTTCCAGCGTTTCGACCCAACACTAGGTTGAGTGGTTTGTTCCATTTAAACCTACTTTAGGGTTGTTCCATTAGTTGTGTACGGTTGTTTCCATTACTGTACATCCACTAGGAATATCAATTTCAGAACGTTTGCGTGCTTTGACATACGCATTACGATTTACGTAAAAAAAAGTCATGTACACGTATTCCAGTGCAGAATACACTGACATGCACCTAATGTATGGTCTTGCGGACGGAAATGCTGTGGAAGCAAGAAGACTCTACCAAGAACGCTTTCCGAATAGACGTTTGCCAAATAACCGAACATTTGTATCTGTCGACAGACATTTGAGGGAGCGTGGTTCCTTTGGCCGTCAAACAGGACAAGGGCGGCCTGTAGCACATTCTCCAGATGAGGAGGATGTGATAATTGACATCATACATGATGAACCACAGACAAGCACCCGTCGTATTTCTTCCATGGTACACATTCCGCACTCATCTGTTTGGCGCATTCTTCACCGTCAGCTTTTGCATCCATACCACCTGCAACTGGTTCAGGCACTGATGCCAACTGACTATCCACACCGACAACGATTTTGCCAATGGATACAACGAGTCGAAGCGTGCGTGCGAGCTGGTGGCGGGCACTTTGAACAATTCCTGTAATTTGGAGCCACGGGTTTAGTTGGCTGTATCGCGTAAATAAATCGTTTCCAGACAAAGTGCTATAGAACATTTTCGTCTTCTTTTGACCTGAAGAATATGTCACTAAATTTATTGTACATAATTTTGAAACACCCTGTATATATATCATGGGATAGTTATTTAATACGCAGTGGCTACGTACAGTGCAACCTTGTACGCCTTCCGTTCAATGTAACGGAAATGGCAAGCTGTGCCGCCATCTGCCGGCAGAATCAAAACAGTATTGTATGGATTCCGACGTTAGAGGGCGTGTTTTGGCTAGCTGTTGTTATAGCAATCACACAATTGGCATGTCACGGTCGTGTGGATTTCAGATCTTTTTTTCTGGTTTCTGGATGATTAGCCATTGTCGAAAGGAACCATGCCTTAAAGGTAAGCCAGCATTTTTTGAGCGTTCTAGTGTTGGGATAGATTGACTGAGGTTAACTTAGGTTTAGCCATAAAATGAGGTCCCATAACTTTCTGGCAGCCATTTCTGTGACCACTAAAATATACGGATCATTAGCCTCCTGTAACCGGCCGAGGGGAAACCAACTGCTCCCTGTAAACAAATAGGTTGGGTACGTATGTAAATCGACGTCGCCGTGAGCGTGCGCCGCGGGCAGGGGACGCTGGAGCGGAGCGATGGCGTCCGCGTACTATATTGTAGAAGGGGAAACCAACTGCCCCTGTAACCGGTTGTGTTGGGGGTATGTTTGTAATTCGGGGTCGCCATGAGCGAAGCGTTGGCGTCCACGTACTAGTATTGTAGAAGTGGCGGCTAGTGTTTTCCACTGAGCGATGGGAATCTGCCATATTGCTTGTTTCGAAATTAGAGAAAGTTTGGAGTCTGAAGCTGTTGGTAGATGGCGGTATAGCTAGCCACTTCCGTTGCATTGAACGGAAGGCGTACAAGGTTGCACTGTACGTAGCCACTGCCTATTTAATATCTGATCGGGCCACCTCTGGCCCTGTGGAGTGCAGCAATACGGGGTGGTAGTGAGTCTGCAAGTCTCCGGTACACTTCTGGAGGCAGTTGACACCAGATATTCTGCAGAGCCGAAGATAGTTGCTGCCCGTTCGTGGGCAGATGATCCAGTGCCCGGGGCCTGACTTCAACAGCATCCCAGATATGCTCGATGGGATTCATGTCAGGGCTCCGGGCTGGCCAGCTCAGTCGTTGGACCTCTCCTGCATGTTCCTCGAACAATTCGCGGACGACATTGGAGCGATGTGGTGGAGCATTGTCATCTTAAAAGACTGCTACGTCGTCAGGGTGTTGAAATGTCAAAAACTGATGCAGATGGTCTCCGATGAGTTGATAATACCGTGGACCATTCAGCGTTTGGTCCAGGAAAGCCAGAGGGCCGTTCCAAACCAGTAAAATGCACCCCAGACCATCACTGATGCCCCACCACCCTGCACCACCACCTGATGGCATGCGGGATCCATCGTTTCGTGAGGTCTGCGCCACACACGGTGCCTCCCATCAGCGTGGTAGTAGTTGATATTGTGACTCGTCTGACCATATGACGTTACGCCACTGTTGCTGAGTCCAGCCAAGATGGTTGGTGGCAAATGCACGCCGGAGTGTCCGATGACGCTGTGTAAGCATTGGCACCCGTGTAGGGCGACGGCTGCCAAACCCGAGGGCATGCAGATTCCGACGGATTGTCCACCGAGAGACGTTTCTTGTGTGGCCAGTATTAAACTAGTCTGTGATTTGCTGCAGTGTTGCGCTCCTGGCTCTCTGAATCATTCGTCCCAGGTGTCGCCGGTCACGATCATTCAGTGCAGCTGGACGCCCGGTATGGTGCCTGTTGTGGACTGTGATGCCTTCATCCAGCCATTCCCAATACACCCTGGAGACAGTTGAGCGGGGAAAGCCAAATTCCTGCACCACTGCCGAAATGGAACATCCCATGCGTCGGGCACCTACTATCAAACCCCGTTCAAAAGACGTCAACTCGCGACGACGTGCCATTTCTGATTAATCACTTATCCAAGCTCTTCCCACAACATCTAATGTTCCATTCCCAGAATCCGTTACCCCTGTGAATTCGTGAGCCATGCCTATCAACCAATGTGCTTGCTATCCCATGAGTATTGCTAACTCAGTGTACATAATATTTTAAATTGATGAATCTTTCATAATAAACTTTATAGATTACACGACTATATTTAATGTTTATACTTAATGAAAAAGATTAATAAATGAAAGGTCTAAAGAAGATTTTTTTCACGCCAAACCTGAGTTTGATCATCAATAAAAAAAATGTGGAGTGTTCTTCTATGCCACGCACATTCAAGTAAATTGTAGAAAAAGTATATTTTGATGCTTTGACATCACTTCAGATGTTGCAACAATAAAAAGGCGATTCATAGTTCGCTAATTAACGGCGGCTCATTAGTGCCATTTTTTTGAAATATTATACCATGGCCTCTTTGCACAATGTTGACGCCTAACATTCCTTCGTGAATAAAATGTCTTTGATTTTCTTATTTCGGTTTACTGAATGGGGTTTTGTCATGAATTGTGCGATGTTTTCCTTCGAAGAAATAAGTTGGAGTTTCCAGTTGTCTCTGTTAAAAGCCTGCCGGGTGAAATGATAAAAAATATCTGTGTTTGGTTTGTTTGGTATTAACGTCCTTTTCAATAGATATGGGCACTTCAGGACGGCGTTATAAGGACCGTAAATTTTGCCTCGCAAGGGTCCTTTAACATGCAGTCGGCAAACGACTAGACGGGACCAACGGCTTCCAAAGGAAGTGCATGATCTCATAATTTCCCCCCTGTAAAAATCCTCGTAGTCCTCGGCCAGGGTTGAACCCGTGTCCTCGGGCATCAGAGGCGATCACGCAACCACTGAGCCAACAAGGCCGATATATCTACGTGTTTGTTATTCTGGATGGTATTATTTATTAAATTTTTTGCAGCTCGTTGTCAATTCACAATAAACCTTTCATCGTATTCGGAGAATCGGTCTTCAATTGGTTTTCAATAAGGATTCTATTCGGTCAGATGAGTTCTTTGTTTATTTCGCTTAAAGTCTCCATCGAGGCTAGAGCCATGCAATTTTGCTTTGTTGTTCTTCAACTGATGACGGCAGAGTTAATATAAATTATATAACCACTAAAGAATTTCCAATCGCTTTCATTCGATCCCAACTTGCTTCGCAAAGACTTGTTAAATTTAAGTTTGTGCAGTTAAAATTTAGTATTTTATCTTTTGTAGTTCAGAGGTAATTAAGCAGTTTGCATAGTGCCTCCTAAAGCTACGGCCACACAGAACGCGACGGACGGGAGGGACGTTAGGTGTCCCAAAAATATGTGCCTTTATTCTCTATGTAAGTGGCCACACAGAGCTGTGGACGCTACGGACGCGAAGTTCTGGAGGTTTTATTTGCGCAAATATTTTCTGGACGTACAAAACGTCCATCGTGGATGGGCATGCGCAGTAGACCAGCAATGATGATGTGTTTATCGCCTGCAGCTAAACCCACAGCCAAACCGAGCCATTGCGATGGATGCTATGTTTGCTCCAATTTGTTTAAACTCCATTTGTTTCATTGCTTATATGAAGATTTACGTAGAGAGAGATAAATTCAAGTTTACAAGAAATAATGTATATTACAATTATAATGAATTAATATAATTATTATTTATACTGTAATTATTGTAATTAATTATAAATATTACGATTTAACTACGACATAATTATGCAATATGTTTTTATTCATAGTTTTTCGGAACGATATGGACAAAACGGTATATCCCGGAACAGGAAAAGATTTCGGTGCTCGCACAGAAAGGTGGGTTTAAGATGCGAAAACAGGTGGTCGAAGAACAGAAGGAAACTTGGAGGCAAAGGGAGGAAAGGAATTTGGAGAGACGGGAGATATGGGAACTAAGATAAAGTAGAGAGACTCATTTTTGGGGGTAAATAGGGTGAAGGAGAGCGAGTTTCCTATGGAGAATATGGAAAAAGGTCGAAGAGGAGTATCCATTTTTTAAGGCAAGGGCGTGGATAATACGGAACTCGGTGGTACAAGAGGAGGGACTGAGGGGTAATTTTTAAGGCACGGTCGATAAAGAAACATACGGAGGCGTGTGTATGAATGGGGGGTGCGACGAAGAGTGATGGGTGGTTTGAGAGGACGTTAGTGATGAGAATGTCAAGGTACGGGATAGACATGTTAACT
>JAHWFO010093546.1:1082917-1117725 GCA_023313115.1 Rhysida immarginata
AGGACGTTTTGTGTTTATCTTAACCTCTATAATACCCCCTTTAAGTATTCTACATACGATGTAAATCACCCTGTATATAAAAAAGGATGTTTGTGGGTTTGTATGTATTTTATACAAATCTACAGTTTTATTCCGATCTTGATAAAATTTCGCATACATGACCTTCAAAGCATGAGGAAGGTCACTGTCTACCTCAGATTTCGGAAAAATAATAAATATCGATAAAAAATCGATATTCATGGTTATGTATTTTACATTCGATGTAAATCACCCTGTATAAGAAATTTTAAAGATATTACTTTCTAAAAAATGACAAATGTTAATTGTATGCTCTATGAAATGCATTCACAGAAAATGTATGAAAAAGACTGAGGAACTTCACAAAAGCTCAGGCTGGTTGCAATCTTATAATGTTAATACAATTCATTTCAATGTATCAAAAGCACATTTACCACATACGGTCACAAATATTCAATAGAAATAAATTAGAATCAACCTAACAACACAAAAACAGTCTAGGCATTTAGTGAATCAAATGAGAATTCAGCTTGGGCCTCTAAAATAATACAACACCTATTTACATAGTGAAAATTCATTATTATTATTTTGGTTGAATGAGAAGATTTCAACGTAATATTCATTCATAGCTGTACAAAGTTAATAAAACATACAGTTGTGTGAAAAAAGTGTTAATTATTTGTATTTTTAAAAGAAATAAAAAGAAAAATGATAGAGAGAGAGAGGGTGGAGAGATGGAGTTTAACAAAGATGGAATATAAAACTTTTAGAGTTGGTGATGTAAACCCAATTAGTTCAGCACATTGATCAATCACCCTGTCACAAATATTCAATAGTATCTAATTAGAAATGCACATAACAACAGAAGCTGCCTGGGAAGTGAATGTATTTCGTGAGAATTTAGTTGGACAACTTACATTTCGCAAAATTTCAGTTTCGCGAAGAAGCAACGAATGAAGCGTCCACAGAACGTAGTAGACAGCAAGGGAACTTAAACATGTATACGAAATAAACATCGAGTTTGCTAGTTGAAAAAAACTAGTATTTCAGTGAATGCGAACGTTTTCTCATAATGATCACTGAATTTAAGAGTAATAAACATGCACCCTTGTAAAAAGTGAAAAAATTTAAATGAATACATAAGAAATATTTGCACCTGAAGAGTCCCATTGCATTGAACAGTTTCGCGGACGTTAAAGTTAACGTTTTCGTGCTGGTAAAATTTAAGTAGAAACTTGAAACATCTGTGTGTACTGTATTTAACAGAGGCACGACAAATATTTGCCAGTAAACTCAAGTAAACTCAAATATTCGTGCATTGTGTAACAGAAATGAACATGTAGGTCATTACAACTCCACTTCGATACCTAACGCAATTGCGAATGTATCATTTCATGTAAAGCATAGAGAACATCAACACGCACCCAGAGCATCAAAAACATCATCTAGAATGTTTTGGAGGTGTGCAAGCGACCTAAAAGAGCCGAAAACACTTAATTTCAATGCTTTTTTCAACGCACTTTCGAGGGGAGCGCCGTTGTCGAATTTAGTGTGAAAAAACATTGGATGACAGCGCGCTTTTTAAGATTATGATCTTTCTGACTTTATAAACCAGTCAGCCAACCTGTATTCAGTAAATAGAAGATTGTGAGCCACTAGACACATGGCCAATAGGCGGAAACACGCACAAATGCGTCGTTTGTGAAGGAGCGATGAATGCAGCACCATACCACCAAGGCAACTACCCACCCACTATATTTCACAGGGCTGCCAAGCTACGGGAAATAAGTATGTTTTTTCTTAATAACTTTGCCAAATTCCACCCCAGGACCAAATGACTTTACAGAAAACATTCTAATATAAATTGCAACTCGTATTTAAAACGGGTGCGTTTCTCTCACCAATAGACTATTAACAAATGCGAATTTTGTTTCCGTTGGCCCCGATCAGAATAACGCACGGCCGTGGATAGGGCTCCCCCCGACTCGTGACAAGCATCTGTACCCAGTGGCTGCACTAGCCAGTGGTTGAACATGATCACTTGCCTACTCGGGTGGCCAAAGCGAGTAGGTGTCAGAAGTTAACTTCTGACCAGCGAAAGCTGTGGGCCAAGTTCATGTTGCCTCGTTAGAGGTGTTTTTTTACGTTGGGTGTAGCATTATGCCACCTGAAGATCTTTTCAGATCTTATAAACCTGTGGAGGCAATACCATCTGCCCCGCCACTTCAAAAGTGGTTTGCTAACCATCGCTAGTTAACTGAATCACCATGGATCTTGGCCACGGCATAAAGGGGGTGCAGATCAATCCCCTTTGAGGCTCATAGTGACGGCTGCCCCTATGTGTAGTGGTGGTGCTTGGCATCGCAATGGATGTTACTACAACCTAAACTCTGCCCAGGACTTTCTGCACAGGTACCAGTGCCCTGGTCGAGTCTCGGAGTGCCCTGGCTGCCTCAACATACTGCCTGCCTGCAAAAGCGTGGTTGGGCTGGAACCCCCCAAGCACAACAGGTGGGAGGGAGAGGCAGTGTTCCACCCAAAAACCCACTTCTCCTTCTACCTCTACCTCTTCTTCTTTCTCTCCTTCTACCTCTTCTTCTTTCTCTTTCCTCTCTTTCCAGTGTCCTCTCTTCTTTCTCTCACTCTTTCTTTCCTTCTCTCTCTCTCTCACTTTTCTGTTTCTTCTTCTTTCTCTCTTTCCTTTTTCTTATCATTTCATCTTTCTTATCTTTTAATCAGTATTTAATAAAGAATTATTATTCATAAAAAATTATTAGAAATTATAAAAATTATTAGAAAAACAGAAATGGCTACTGTTTGTCAAAATGGCAGGTGGAGCGGGCGACCAGCTGGTCTTATCTTATCTTTCATCCAAAATGGCCGCATCGTTTCCATGGCAACCAAAATGGTGGGCGAAGGAGACTTATCTTATCGTTTTATCTTATCTTTACCGATAAAAAGGGTCACGTGGGTGCCAATTGGGGTATCACCGCCTGAGGTGAGGGCATGGTCAACCGCCACCATCTTGGTACCCAGATCCATGGGGTAATAGTTCATCTTGGTACCCAAAAGGCTGTTCTTACTACTTCCAATAATTTAGATGCAACATATCTCAGTTTGAAATAGCCAGGAAGTTTAGACTTCTGTCAGCTATAGTTCATAATGTAATTAATAGGTACAGGGCAATCGAAAATACCATCAAAATCTTTATCGGTGAATACTTTTCGCCACTACATCACATAGATATTTTTCTAAAAACGATTTATCGACATTTTTATAGCGATTTTGTGTAATGGTTTGGGGCTTCATGAGTGCCAATGGATTGGGAAACTTGCACATCTGCAATGGCACTGGTAATGCACACGCATATGTTGGATTTTTAGAAGATCATATGTTACCCTGTCCACGAAGTATATTTGGAACCTGTCACTTTCTATTTAAAGAAGAAGATAATGCTAAACTCCACACTGCTCGCATTACAGAGGGACTTTGGCTAACTAATAGACAAATTCAGGTGTTAAATTGCCTGCCTGCAATCCTGATTTGTCCCCAATAGAGAATATATGGCGAACTATTAAGAGGAAGTTACGTCAACAAGGACCCTTAACAGTTTAACAGCTGAAAATCTTCGTATAGCAGGGATTGGAAAAAATCCCTTTACAAAAGTACACAATTTAGTATCATCTGTCCCTCGATGGCTACGAAGTGTGATGAGTAGGAAGGGAGATTTCACCCAAAGGTAATTTGGTGTCGAACATTTTTAGAGAGTGTTGCGACCGCCAGTTAGCAAAAAACCTAAGATGTATTTCTATCAGTTAACTTTTTTGTTCCGAAATGTTTAAAACCTACCAAAAAACTTACCATCTTCTTTTGAAATAAAATGAGTAATACATCAATGTATCAATATGTTTGCTGTCTGCATGTTTTTAAACTTTTCTGGAAATGAGGTTTATAAAAGTATTAAATATCTCATGAAATACGAGCACTACTGAGTCTTTACTAAATAAAGTTTAACTGTGCATGCACAAGCACTACCAAAGTCTCTTTTGCATAATTTATTAGCCAAATGTATAGATCTATCCATGTAAAAAGCCGTAAAAATTCAAAACGTTATCGTCGATAGAATGAGTTGAATTTCAGTTGCTCTCAAAAATAAACAATATGATAAGACACCAGTGTCAACTTCTCCTTTCGCTGATATTAAATGTATATGCCTTCACCGTTACCCTAGTCAATATACGTTTTTGTCGTTTTTCTTCATACGTATGAAAAAAAAATAAAGTAAACTTTACCACAAAGCAAACACAAGATGCAAATAAAATAAAAGTCGAAAAAAACTCTCTGAACAGGATCTGAAGCGAAAAAGAAATTTAATACATTTCGAATGGGCTAAAGAAATGCAATGAAAAAAAATAATAAAAGTAAGATTAAAAATTTTTTAAAACACACTCTATAGCCACCTATTGGTAAAGTCTTCACATAAAAATTAAATTAATTAATTGCCAGTAATTGATCAATTATTTAGTGTATTTTAAATGATTCATGTATTGTCATCAGGAGTAAGTAAATGTGCAAAATTTCAAGTCAATTGGTTACTATGATGTAACTTTATTGTTGATTAGAAAATTCCACCCAAGCAAAAAGACAGACAAAGCAAGTAGAATAAAGTGTGTTAATTAATGTATAACTCCAAACATCAGGTAATGATATTATTTAAAAATATGGAAGGAAAAATTCTGCGATCTGGATTTTAACCAAGAACTTTAGGTGTCATACACACAATGCTTCTACCAACTGGGCTATCATAGACACCTGTACAGCCATGCTGTCAAAAGATGTCCCAAAGACAACCATGTTGTCAAGGTTCGAAGCCTAATAGGAGGTGGGCACCCAGTTTACAGATCGAGAATTTTCCTATCCAATCATGGGAAAGTTTGATGAACTCGCATAATAAATAATACAATCATTCTGAAAAGTATAAGCCCACCCCTGAAGTTGTGCTTTATGCAACGATGACTATTTTTACATTTTTTATAGATGAAAAGGTCTTTTCTTTAAAGAATCCACAAAAGACTTCAACTGAAAATACAGCTTTATTGCTTAACAATACATGAAAACTGAAACTAGCAACTATTCATAAGTGTAAGTCCATTCTTAGAACTCGTAGATTACACTGACACAGAAATGGAAGTAATCTTTGTTTAACCTCCAAACAGAAAAAATTTGATTGACATTGATTAAATCAATTTTAATAAAACATCGCATGAGATTTTCTCCCAGGATTCGACAATTGCATTTTTAAGTTCAGCAATTGTTGCAAACTGCCTCCTGTGTCTCTATATAGCCCTGTCCAGAACTCCCCACAGGTTTTCTATGGCGTTCAAGTCGGAGTGCTAGATGGCCACTCCAGAACTGTGATGTTGTTTTCTGGTGTATGGTGGGTTATCTTGCTGGAAGTTTTTACCCCCAATACTTCACCATATCTGCAGAGTTCATCCTGCCACTGACAAATATACAGTCCGTTTTGCCCAGTGCTGAAAAACAACCCCAAGTCATCACTGAACCTTCACCTAATTGGTGACTCATTTGTATTTGCTTTTCTGCTCTCAAACCATGCCAGTAATATTGTGTACCATCGGGCCCATCAAAATTAAACTTTATCTCGTCCGAGAAAATCACTAAAAACCATTGATGGTCCCAAGACAGGGTTGTGCAAGTGCAGGTCTGGCGGCCTTGTGTCATTGGTTAAGAGGTGTGCTCTTTTTATCTAGCAATATTTGATGTGTTCAGCATTGTTGAGAACATGGGTTGATGTCGACTGTGGAATGTTTTATAGTATGAGACCTGATATGTAATGTTAAATATCATGTTTCAATTTGGTTTGGTTTGTTTAGTATTAACGTCCTTTTCAACTGCTATGGCCATTTCAGGACGGCGTCAGAGGGGCTGCAAATTTTGCCTCGCAAGGGTTCTTTAACGTGCAGCCGGCAAATGACTACACGGGATCAACGGCTTTACTTCCTGCCCGAAGATAGTGCATGATCTCAGTATTTCCCCCTGAATAATCCTCGTCGTCCTCGGCCGGGATCGAACCCGCGTACTCGGGCATCAGAGGCGATCACGCAACCTCTGAGCCACCGAGGCCGATAAATATCATGTTTTCAGACCTGATATTCATCACTGTTATTTTTTCTTTTGTGGCAAGAACACAAACCCCACGTTTCATTCATGGTGACAAAGAATGAGGTCTTCCTGGTCGAGGTTTAACTTGTCCAAACTCTTTGCACTGTACATTTCGACTGTCCTATTTAGGCTGCACTTTGGCGTTTCGCACTTCAGTTTCAGTAAGTTGTGATCTTCTAGGCATAATTGTTTGACAAACTAAGTGCCAGGAATGGATACTACTGTTCAGTAGGTGGTTAACTTCCGTTTATATCATTTGCATTTTATTAGATTAAGGATATTTCATTATTTTTAGAGGTGGACGTATACTTATGTTCCAGCATTTTACTGCTGGAAATGAGATAAAATTTGTACTACAGATAGTTGAAATGATGCAATTGTCATTTATCAAATTAAAAAAAATTACAAAAATCTGTCGATAGGTGGCACTGGAGCACACATATAAATATTGAATATGCTTACACATATAGCCTCCCTGTACATTAATAGGAGCAGCGTCAATCGATTTTAAACAACTTTGTATATGCTAAATGCCGCATGATGCTACAGGACGAAAAGACATTTGTACTAAAATTGTTCTATATGGCCCCCTTCATTTTGAATAAAGTGTTCTAATTGCAGAACCATATTTTCCACAAATGAATATAGTGAATCTGCTGGAATATCCAAAACATAGTGGCGAATGCTGTTCTTCAGATCTGTCACAGATGTAGGTCTTCTACATTTCTCCACGTCACCAAATATCGTTTGTTTCCCTTGTTCAATATATGCAAATACCGAGGCATACAAAATGTTCTCACGGTTTGATTGTCCAAATCTTGTTATAAATTTTACTTGCAGGTAAAACTTTTGGCACAGTGAGAGTGTAGCATCCCACCCCCGTGGGCAGTGGCAAAGGCCATCCTACGGCACTCACCTATGCACGGGAGCAAACAGCGGGAGTTTTTGAGCTTGGACGGAATGAGAACCAGAGTCTGAGTGGCTGGATAATAGTAATGTAGGCTTAATCAAAATTTTAACACATTGTAATTCAGAATGCAAAATAGCACAGAGTCCTCTAAGTCATGAAGAAAAATACTATAAAATTAACCTATTTACATATTCATTATCAGATCGAATTATATATTTACATATTCATCTGACTATCAATTATATATATGAGCATAGCAAACCAATAGCATGCCTTCAACATGGCCCCTCATTCACCTGTGGATCTCTACGTTTGGTGTTTGGTCACTATAATCAGTCCTACTTGGTTTGGCAATAGTTTCTTCCCCCTCACAGGCCCTTATGTATTGCTACAAGGCTCTTTTTAGGTGCTCACAAGTTTCAACAACATTACTATAACATTTGCCGTGCAGGAAAGCTTTCACGTTAACTTAAATTCCCCTGCAACAGAAGAAAACTTCACGTGACCCTTTTTTGATAAACCGTACAATAGGGAGGAGCACCATAACCCCCCTGATATCTCCCTCTCAAGTCTAACAGCTAGAGCTTGCTACTGAGCTTTACCAGAGACTTATCCTACACCAACCGACACTAAACAGGGTTAGCAACGTAAAAGTTTTAATTCCTGCCACAGATGAGAATACAACTCAGAGTCACCACGGGTATCAGGTCAGTTCGTTGAGGCTCAATTCGTCGAGCATCAATTTGTCGAACTTCATTTCGTCGAGGTGTCAGTTGGTCAGGCGGTCAATTTGTCGAAGACAAATTCGTCTGGTGTTTCAGTTGGTCTAGATAATAAATAAATGATCGGAAAAAACTATCTAGATAAATACTTGACAAATAATTGTGAACTTCAGGAGTTTAATGAGCATGTTACACTCCTATATTTCAGCAAAGGTTTTTTTCCCCAAAGGCAAATAGGAGATCAGCAACAAAGAATTTATTAACGAAAATTTTTTTGTTATTAATTTAATTACTTGAAAGGTAAACAATGAATGCCGTTATGTTGAAAAGGTGTCCAGACAATTGTCCCAAACTGCTTATCCTTCATTTTCAAAATGAAATTAATAACTGTATAAAATTAATTATCGAACAAATTAAGTACATATAGGAAATTCAATTTTTATTAGGTAAAAATTAAATAAAAATATAAATATTAAGCTCAATGAGCTTCTATATCCTATGGCCAATTTCTCAAATTTAACACAAAATTTCACGTTTGGGGGATTGGTTTTCAAACTCCCATCAAAGAACCAGTGAAGTTGGAACTGTACTGTGGACAATTGGACAGTTTGAATGAATCTATCAACTAAAAATGCCCAGAGCTTATTAATTGTAAGGGCATTGTGTTCCATTATATGTAATAACTAGAAGAGTTACCCGGCGTTGCCCGGGATAATTACACTTGCACAAAATTTTCCTTTCATTGTTGGTCATGAGATATGTATTGTTGATCCGTGCAGAGTGTTTGTGAATTGCGTGTTGATACCATTGTTGATACCTATTGTTGCACAAACTTTGCCTTCCATTGTTGGTCATGAGATATTTCTCATTATTATGCCTTGCCATAACCATGAATATCGATTTTTTATCGATAATTATTATTTTTTCGAAATCTGAGGTAGACAGTGACCTTCCTCATGCTTTGAAGGTCATGTATGCGAAATTTTATCAAGATCGGAATAAAACTGTAGATTTGTATAAAAAACGTACAGACCCACCCACAAACATCCTTCTTTATATACAAGGTGATTATAATTAAAGTCCCTTTGTAAAAATGCTATAAAAAAACAACCATGAGTCCGAATGACTTCAAATTTGGACTGAGCATTCTTGAAGAAGGGGCATTTGATATGGGAAAAGAAAAAAATAGTTCCAAAATTTATCACTAGATGGCGCTGTAAGCGGCATATTATGTACTGTATAATAAAAAAAAATCATGTTTAACTTGTTTTAGTGTCAATTGCATTCCTTGACCAACTTTAATGTAAAAACATCATGCCATAAACAACTCATGCCAAAGCCGTCGTATTTCAATTCAAAATGTCACTTCTAGCTGAATCCGCTTCCGTTATGCCGCTTACAGCGCCATCTAGTGATAAATTTTGGAACATTTTTTTTCTTATCCCATATCAAATGCCCCTTCTTCAAGAATGCTCAGTCCAAATTTGAAGTCATTCGGACTCATGGTTGTTTTTTTATAGCATTTTTACAAAGGGACTTTAATTATAATCACCTTGTATATAGATTCTATATATAATACTCTTAATAACCTTTTATTAACATCTCTTTCTCACTCTCATTTTTCCTCAGTTACCACCTGTTTCTTAAGATACCCGTTTTCATGTCTCCTTAGCTTCGCAACTGATTAGACGCAATTATGTATGCTAGTCTGCGAATATGTGGATATCAAGTTGGAACAATTTTGTGTTAAACTTGGTATATTGGCCAAAGGATATTAAATGTTTTGGCAAGCTTATGGAGCTTAATATTTATGTTAATATTTAATTTTTACTTAATAAAAATTAAATTTTCTTTATGTACTCAATTTGTCCAATAATTAATTTTATGCTGTTATTAATTTCATTCTGCAAAAGAAGGATACTGAAGTAGTTTGGGGCAAATGTCCTGACCAATTGTCAATAAGATTACGTTTATTGTAGCTACAATTTATTTTAGCCTCTTAATCATATTGTTTACAAAAACTGTATTTAAATACTCATTTTTAATAGTAAAGGCGTTGATTGTTACCTTTTAAGTAATGAAATTACTAACAAAAATTTTTTCGTTATTAAGTTTTATTAAAGTTTTGCCCGACCATTTATTTATTATCTCGACCAACTGAAACACCCGACAAATTTGTCTCCGTCAAATTTACCGCCCCACTAACTGACACCTCGACGAATTGACGTTCGACTAATTGACGTCCGACGAACTAACCACTCGACCAAATGACACAGTCGACGAAATGACGTTCAAGGAATTGGCTCCAGCGAATTGACGCTCGACGAATTGATCCTTGACGAATTGATACGTAACCGTCATCACGATTTGTGTCATGGGGCAGGTTGCTTTGCCTAACAACACTTGACCATCAGAGCTCCTCTCTCCCTCACAATGGGGAACATGGGCTCAGCTCTGTGCCAAATTGAAAGTATTTCAATGAGTCTGAGGAAACTCAAGTGGAAAGTTTACAGTTTACCGCGAACGGATTTCCTCGATAAGCTATCCTACGCAACTTCAACAGGCCAGCACAAGACTGAGGCACACATAGCTAGACGGGCTCAACCATTTTGACGACAATTTTTAAAATTACGTCACTCACCGGCTGTGAAATCATTGATCCATAAAACAAATATATTGCACTTTCTTGCACAACATAGTCTCCCAGGTATGCTCACCCTGTGGAAACGTTGGCGCTGACATTCATCTTTGAAGAAATCGTTTGGTGCGAACATTTAATCTGCAAACTCCAGAAAAACAATTGGAAAGATTCTGCTTGGTCATCTAGACAATAACGCAGTTCTCCGGAATACTCATAATTAACATAAGAACAAACGTGCTTCATAAAAATTGAGGCACAAATTGAACGCTAAGATTTTCAGCATGGTTTTATATTCTCATCATCAGTGATAAAAATCTGCGTCTTTACACTTTAGCAGTGGAAAGCATTCTTTCAAGAACGTAAAATAAATGATATATCTTATAAATTTAGCCACTGGGCAAAAACTAATGCCATATTTAAATTCAAGGCATCAAATATATATGAAATCAGCTCCATATAACTGTTTTAGCACCAACACTACATTTGGCGAGTGCTATTAACAACTAAAAATAACAACAAAATTAAAACGCGCAACAATGAATACGGAAATGCCAGCATCCCTTCTCGGAAATTTTTCCGAGAAACAATGCTGGCTCTCAATAATTCAACGCCGATTGCATCGGCAACAGATAGAATTTAAAATGACTATAAATTAATGACAACAATAAAAAATGCAAAAAGTGTACAGATGGGTAAGCATAATCACCTATACAGAACCTATTTTATTAACAACAATAACACAGTTTTTAAACTCCACACTCATTAGTGCAATAACGATCGCTTGAAGTGGTCGTGTGTTAGGTCTAAATTAAAATCATACTGACATAGGATATCATACATGCCCACCCCAAAAACGATCATTGAGCAATGATAAAAATACCACATTCCAATGTCACGTTTCACCACCCAGTGGCATACCCAAAAGTTCCTCTCTCAACAGAATGAAGACCATTGACCCACTTCCCACACTAATAGCCAAGTAAGTCACCTTCCCGCCCTACTCCCAAGCCTCGGTTTCGTTTCCCTCTCGTTCCCCTGCATGCTTGCATAGTCGAGAAGAGGCCGATTCCTTAAAAAATAGCGTGGTGTAACCACCTCCGCTTCTGCTTCTGGCTGCTCCATGACCACCATATCTATTACCCCCTCAGTGCCACTTTCTCCTGACATGACACTTTCTTCACCTTCCATGCTTAATTTGATGCACACCTTCCATAGAGCATCAACATTTTCTTCCCTCAATTCCGCAACCAGCATTTCAGGCAGAACAATATTCCCTGCTGGTCCACCCACCACTCAAAGCATTTTATGCTACTGCTCTGTGTAGTCTTCAAGAAACGCTTCTCCTTCTTCTGATCTTACGTCACCAGATATCTGGTCCACCACCTACAATGATTTCCTTTTTCTCTTTATGCCAGACTTTTTTCCCGTCCCTCAGTAGCACGGTTTCAATCGGTCCACATGCACCATAAGTATGTCATATTTTCTCGTGACTTCAATTTCTGGCGCAAGATTCTAAAGGGGCACTAGAATTTAAAGGAAAACTTCTTTTTTCGTGCCCCCTTGCGTAGTATCCAGACATATACCACAACAGATATCACCCATGTAGCTGTATCTTTATTTTCTCATACCACTCGCATATGTCTCCTATTCCAGTCATGCTCTTGAACTGCTTGCCTGACCTGCATTAACGATTCCAGGAGCTGCAATCTGTATGTAACCGCTCTCTCCTCTGGCATGCGTGTCTGCTCTACTTCAAAGGCCCAATCAGATGGCGTGCCCAGATCCAGGCCATCCAGAAGGAACACTGGACTTTCAGTTAGGGACCTATGCTGGCTTGTCCTCAACGCAAATAATGCTTATTCCAGCATGTCATCCCAGTATTCTGGGGATCATTGCACAACATCGTAATATCTCACAGAGCTTCTTATTGCAACGTTCTCTAATAGGCCGCAGGGCCCCATCACCAATTCTCCAGTACCCACAAATAGCACTGGCAGATGTATCGGTAGATAGGAAAAACTCGTTGTGGTAGTTTGGGCCGATCACGATTAGACTGCCACTTAGAATCGTTTTAAACTGCTCAAAAGCCTTCTTGCAGTCGGGGCTCAATTGGAAATACACCCCGTTTTTGTAGTTGGGGTCAGGATCTCAGATAGAGTTGGCACAAACGGCCTATAGAAGTTTAGTGACCCCACAAACTCTGGACCTCCCACATACTCCTGGGGCGCGTTCTTGGACATGCGTTGCGCGGTTAGTTTAGAGCCAACATGCCTTCTAAGTCATCATTTTGGTTGCAGTCACTAAAAAGGCCGTTTTTGGACTTAAGCGAACTGAACGCGCGATGGTGATTGTGACGTCTGCGACTTGGCCACGTGATTCGATTCTGCCATCGAACGAGAACTTCGCTTGCGCTTGGAGTTTCAACTAAACAACATGGCGTTCTTCAGCTTTGTATTCTCGCTCTTCGAAGAAGAAGGGATTGATGAAACGGAAACAATTAGATAGTTTCCTCTTAAATGTGATCCATTCACAACATTGTCGGATGAAGACTTTGTTAAACAATTTCGTTTATCGAAAGAAGCTGCAATAATCGTGTGCAATCATGTTCGTGGCGATTTGAAGAGGCAGCGAGAGCACACGAAGACGGCATTAACTGTGGAGCAGCAAGTTTTAATCGCGCTGCGATTCTATGCCACAGGTACCTTTTGGCGGAATGCCAGGTTGTATAGGTAAATTTTTTAATTTAATTATTAATATAACTCTTTTCACGTATTATGTCGATTATAAATTTTCCTGCATTTGCAGGAGCGATTGACGGCACATTAATAGACATCCAAGCACCAGTTGGTGAAGATCCTCGATGGAATGAAGCCAATTATTACTGCCACAAGGGTTATCATGCCATCAACGTTATGACAGTAAGTAATGTATAATAAAATAAAATTTAATAAAGGAATTCCTAATCGTAATAAAATTTTATTATCATCAACATTATTTTTTTGTGACCTATTTTCGATTGCATTTTATCGCAATAAACATAATGCTCTTTGGGGCATTTAATTCAAAATAAAAACAGCTTCCATGAACACTTTTAAAAAACTTGAGTTTTATTAGCAATTGAGTACTGCCGGAGAAAGCATTCAAATAAGTTACCTTTCATTTAAAGTTAAGAGATTTTTGGTAGTAAAGTAGCTATAACTGAAGCCTCTCAGATATCAATTTATGATTATAATAATCACTTAGTAAATAAAATATAATCGACAAGAAAACTTTACTCTCAATTATATCCACTATTCAATTGAAAATTATTTTTATTTTTTAAAAAAATAAGAATTTGTTTGTTAATAACAGTAAACAAAGTTAATGCTTTAATTTTTGGCTCTTATGAATAGAGTTCACAACATGGAAATATCCCATTAACTTTACTTGCTGTTATTAAAAGACAATTTCTTATAAATTATATTTATAAATAATTTTCAACTGATAACTGAATATAAATTGGGAGTAATGTTTTCTTGTCGATTACATTTTAGTTATTAAGTAATTATTATAATCGTAAATTGATATCTGAGAAGCTTCAGTATGATATTCAGTTGTGACATTCCATGTCAGTTTGGCGCACACGGCTCGGCGGAGGACTAATTTTTTTTTATTTTATTATTATGTCCAAATATTGCTTTTCAGTATATAGTGAAATTTTTACGGGTTAATTGTGTGTTGGGGAAAATATTTTGAAAATGTTGTTAATATTTTTTTTGAATTGGCACTTTGCCTTTTTCGATGTTTCCATTGTTGTAATTTTTTTTTAAGTAAACGATCGCTGTTGCAAGCAGTTGTTGGTTGCAACAGAGATCGCGTTTGCTGGGGTGACATTGTTTTCTGGATAAGACAGTGTTAACATCCAGTGGGAGCTTTGTTGTAAAAATATGGAACTGGGATTTGGAAGAGTTTGTTTTTTGTGTGGTTGAGTTGAGTTGTGTGCTTGGAAGTGCAGAATTGGAGCTCACTTGACCGGTTTTGGTAGCAAGGAGTGACAAAGGGAACTGCTTGGAGTTGTTTGTTTTTTTTTGCTTCCTGAGCGTGGGTTCGTCTTGGCGTACGTCGGGCGTGACGTGAGATTCGAACGCTGCCGCGGCTGGGCCGCCGGACTTCTGGATGGACGGTAAAAAGGCAAATTGTTTGAAGACATCGTGTGGTGAGTACTTTTGTCATGTTACCTTGACGCGGCTTGAGGAGAATCGACAGTTGTCAATTCATGTGCAGTGCAGTGATTTTTGAAACTGAGAACTATTTTCTCACCAGAGCTGGGCCTGTGGAACTGTGTCGCTTTAAGCGCTAGAGAGAGCACCTTTAAGTTGTCATATCTATATATACTCTGGTTGTAAATGGCTATATCAAGAGAAGAATCAATGTAGTTATCTATTAAGTGTATATTAAGAGTATAATAAGGTTATTTAGGTGTTTCCTATAAAGAAGGTTGTACTTGGTGTCTGGAGTTGCTAAAGGTGGGACTGTTAAGGGCCATTGAGCTTCATAGACCGTTCCGTGGTGTAGGGTTCCTAGCATAATCGCTGGTGCTCTAAAAGGCTTATGCCGAGGCCAGCGTGCAGGATACCAAGGGAGTGTTAGTGCGACCCGCGGTCAATGTGTGCAGTCTGCTCAAGCTATCAATAGCCCAGTCTCCTCCTTCTTTATTTGATTATTACTTGGCGTTAATAGCCTAATTAGTTGGTGTCTTATAAGTGTGTGTTGAGTTATGTAAATGTATATTAATGGGTATTAATGGATTTTCGAGGAGCTCCTTACTTTGTGATTGGTCATGTGTGACTTGGGTATTAAAGAGATTGTTTTTTCTTAATTGATTTTGTGCTTATTATTTGCCAACATTGCACCTTTGGACACTCCCGAACCTAGGTAAGCCCGCCTCTCATGATTTTGTCGATTTCAGGGTGGTAAACTTGTATCAAGAGGGTGGTTTGTCACATTTTTGGCGTCACCGAGTCGGAGTGTTAATCCGTATTTCCGGATTATCAGAGGTGTAGCGTTGGGTGCTGTTTAAGTGTGAAATGTGCGTGTTTTGTTATTTTGTGTTCTACACGTGTTAGGCTGTGAAAGTAATGATGACTAGGGTTGGTGAAGAGACTGGTGTAGTAGATACTGGGACTGTAGTGGGTGGAGATAAGGGGTTTAAGGATGTGTAGGAGATGGGGATCGCGAGTGGTACACTCCGGAGTAGTGGAAATTTGCAAGCCCATCGAGGTTTTGCAAATTCGTGAGGTTGACCGAGAACGGAAAGGGATAATTCAGAGCTTGGTGTACGAGTATGCTAAGCTGTTTTCTAATGATGTGTTGTGTGTTCGTGGAGTGTCGGATTTTGAAGCCGCTTATGATGTGGATAAAACTGAGCCATTGTTTATCCGACAATACCAAATTCCACACGTTTACAAGGGCGTCTACAGGCTTAAGCTTGATGAACTGGAAAGGGCCAGGATAATAGAACCAAGTATCAGCCCGTGGAACTCTCCGGTACACATCGTACCGAAAAGAAACGGGGAAGTCCGGATCATGTTAGATCTACGTGCGGTTAATGCGAAGACCAGCGCCGTCGATTACCCTGCCCCGATTATTAGGGACATTCTTGAAGAGCTTAGGGGGCATAGATTCTTTTCAGTGCTCGACCTCAACAATGGGTATTTCCAAATACCATTGGTCGAGTCACTGAAGGAATGCTATGCCTTCCAGACACCATGGGGCAAGTACCAACTTACCAGATTGCCCCAAGGTGGGAAAAATTCGTCCCACCTTTTTCAACAATACGTAGTGTCGGCTCTTCGGGAGAAAATCGGGGGAAGTATACACACGTTCCTGGACGACATATTGATCTCCACAGAGTCGTTCCAGGAGCATGTAGCAGTACTGCGGTGGGTATTGGAGAGGTTCCAGGAATGGGGACTTGTCCTTAAACCGGCCAAATGCCAGTTCTGTACCTCGAGCGTTCGGTACCTCGGACATGTAATTACGCCCGAGGGGTCGTACCCTGACCCAGATAATGTAGCAGCCATTGTGGGGCTAAAAGAACCACGTAATGTGAGAGAAGTCCGCGGGGTCGTTGGGACCATTAATTTTTATCGACCATTCGTTCCTGGTCTGTCGGACCTGTTGATACCTCTAACAAACCTTACAAAAAAAGGGGTACCGTTCGTTTGGGGGAAAGCTTGCAGACGGGCCTTTGAGAAAGTAAAGGAGATATTAAGTGGGGACCCCCTGTTGGTGGCCCTCGACTATTCTAAGCCCTTTATATTAGCAACGGATGCTTCCGGAAATGCCATTGGGGGCATATTGCAGCAGTGGGTAGATGGATCGCTTCACCCTATTGCCTATTTCAGTAGGAAATTGCAAGGTGCTCAAATTGGGTATTCAACAATTGAGAAAGAAGCCCTTGCAATAGTCCGGGCAGCAGGTCATTTTCGTCCTATCATTTTAGGATATCCGACAGTAGTATTGACAGACCACAAGCCGTTGTCTTTCATACAGCGGATGAGGGATGCAAATCAAAGAATTCTGAGATGGGCCCTCGAACTAGAAGAGTTTAACTTTACATATGAATATCTGTCAGGTAAAAATAACGTCGTGTCAGACCTGCTGTTCCGGCAGTGCAATTCTGTATCGGTAGATCTGGGATCGCCGGAGTTGCATGACCAGATGAAGGCAGCTCAGGAGACAGATGAGTGGCTAGCACGTATTATTGGAGCATTGGAGGGGCAGACAGAGGTACGGATGGGTTCTGGGTTATATACAAGGGTAAGGGGATTGGTTACATAGCGTAGCATTAAATGCCCTGAGTCGCAAGTGAGAGTGTGTGTACCTCAATGCTTGCGAGAAAAGGTATTGGAGCAGGTGCACGATGGCGTTTTGGGTGGCTACAAAGGAGTGAGTGCCACCGTAAACAAGCTTAGAAAAATATACTTTTGGCCGGGGCTGAAGATTGATGTAATTCAAAAGATTCGTAGATGTGTGATTTGCCAGCGCTCTAAACGAGGAGTGTATTGGCAGGAGGGGGTAAACGCTGAGTTCCCCTTCCAAAAAGTTGTAATTGACGTGGTGGGCCCAGTGCAGAAGTCGTGCAGGGGAAACCGGTATATTCTGGTGATGACAGACGTCTTCACCAGATATACCGAGGCTGAGGCACTCCCTGACCAGACCGCTAAAACGGTGGCGAAAGCATTCGCCCAAAATGTGGTATGTCGATATGGAGTGCCCCAGCAGGTTATTAGCGACCGGGGGGCCAACTTTACATCCGATTGTTTGATGCGCTGTGTGAGGACCTTAATATCACTCATAAACTTACCAAAGCGTATCGTCCAACGTCGAATGCGATCACAGAGCGCTGCAACAAAACGCTCTGCGAAACCATCACGACGTTGTGTAACGATCAACCGGAGCGTTGGGACTCTCTCTAGCACTTAAAGCGACACAGTTCCACAGGCCCAGCTCTGGTGAGAAAATAGTTCTCAGTTTCAAAATCACTGCACTGCACATGAATTGACGACTGTCGATTCTCCTCAAGCCGCGTCAAGGTAACATGACAAAAGTACTCACCACACGATGTCTTCAAACAATTTGCCTTTTTACCGTCCATCCAGAAGTCCGGCGGCCCAGCCGCGGCAGCGTTCGAGTCTCACGTCACGCCCGACGTTCGCCAAGACGAACCCACGCTCAGGAACCAAAAAAAAACAAACAACTCCAAGCAGTTCCCTTTGTCACTCCTTGCTACCAAAACCGGTCAAGTGAGCTCCAATTCTGCACTTCCAAGCACACAACTCAACTCAACCACACAAAAAACAAACTCTTCCAAATCCCAGTTCCATATTTTTACAACAAAGCTCCCACTGGATGTTAACACTGTCTTATCCAGAAAACAATGTCACCCCAGCAAACGCGATCTCTGTTGCAACCAACAACTGCTTGCAACAGGGATCGTTTACTTAAAAAAAATTACAACAATGGAAACATCGAAAAAGGCAAAGTGCCAATTCAAAACAAATATTAACAACATTTTCAAAATATTTTCCCCAACACACAATTAACCCGTAAAAATTTCACTATATACTGAAAAGCAATATTTGGACATAATAATAAAATAAAAAAAAATTAGTCCTCCGCCGAGCCGTATGCGCCAAACTGACATGGAATGTCACACAGTTACCTCAATACTAAAAACTCTTATCATTAAATGAGAGGAAACCTATTTGAATGTTCTTTCAAGCAGTTCCCAATTGCACCATGGAGGAGAATTAGACCTAGCCTGAAAAAAAATATAAAATCCCTAAGAAATAGAATCTTCTGATTTCCTTTTTACTATTGAAATAAATAATTTGTCCGGAAAGTAAATGAAAAGTAGTGCAAAATCATCACCATACAATCCCAATTCAAGACTTTCATAATAATGAATTTATTATTCTCGCCTTCAGCTTCTAACTCATAAAGTTTTTAAATTAATAAATATTTCATTTTATTTAGGAATTCCATACTATTGGAATAGTGCTCCTACCATACAGAATGTGTCATTTTGCCCTTAAATTACATGGAAACTTATATTTAATTTTATTTCATTGATTTCCTATCTTACAAACTGCAAGTTTAACTATATTGTATAGAAGTGCTCTTATATTTTATAAATTTTTACTGTATTTTTGTCCTGTTTAGATTTGTAACAATGAAAAGAGGATAATCTATGTTGATGCCACCAGCCCCGGTGCTTGCCATGATTCATTTATTTGGAACCGTTCACTAATAAAGCCCCTTGTAGAAGAAAACTTCACTGGCAGTGAATGGTTACTAGGTAATTACTTCTGTTTCTTAATACTAGAAATGTTCACTTACTGTTTCTTAGCTCTGAAGTTTAACAGTCCATGTCTTGGAATTTTAAGGAGACTCTGGTTACCCCTTGGAACCATGGCTATTACGATCAATTTTAAATCCAAATGGGAGAGCAGAGGAGAATTAAAACAAGGCTCACATTAAAACCAGAATCATTGTTGAACAATGCATAGGAATGCTGAAAATGCGCTTTCGCTATTTGCAGCGTTATCGTACACTGCATTTTAGGCCAGATAGATCCTCCAACATCATTACTGCCTGTTGCATTCTCCACAACCTCTGTATAACTTGCAATGTAAGACTTGAAGTTAGCAACGATAATGAAACTGATCAGGAGCTTGGTGAAGCAGCCCCAAGTGCTTACATAGATGAAACATCAAGTGGAACAATTTTGGCTCAAGGGCAAAGAACCAGGGCCCAATTAATTCAGCGAAGATTTAGATGTATGACGTTATTTTACATTTTAATGATAGTTGATACGATTTCAAAATCAAATTTGGTTTACATTTTCTAATGTGCATAACATTCATATTCAGACTAATAATTTTGAAGAAATATTGTATATGCAAAACAGAACAATTACTTATTTTTTTATAAATTTCTTTTCAGAAGGACTAATTCAAGGATCAATGAAATGAAGAAAAGAGCTCAAATTAAATAAATAAATCTTTATGTAATTAATAAAAGAATTATAAAAAAATTTGTTAAGTCACCAATTTAATTTAATTATTGATTATCATACCATTCCTTCTTTTATATAATGAAAATAAGTTGAACGTGTGTTAGAATAGATTAAATGTTGTAAAATAATAAATTAGTTAGTGATAAAAACAAAAGTACTGTTTTTTTTTTAATTGAATATCCAAAAAACATACATATGATTGGAACACTGCCCCTGCATTCCATATGATAGAATTTGCCTGTCACTTTGCCTTAAGTTTCCATGTGATACTTAAAATTTTATTTGGATGAAAGAATTTGATAGTATTTTGAATATAAGTTCTTAGGATGCTATGAAAATCTGATTTTAAAATTGCCATTTTCTTCATGTGTTCTTATATGATTTTTTTTTAATTATGGAAAAAATAATTTTCTTTGACTTTAAAGTGCCCCAAGTAGTGCTTAGGCTCCTTTGACTTTTTCATGAGTACCTTCTTTGAATTCACTGCATTTACAATGAGAAATGAGCAAACTGAGTAATTATTATAGACAATGAAACACATTGATAATGAATTCTTTAAACAATTTATTTTTAACGTCTTTTAAAGAACATAGTATTATAACAGATTGTACATACATTTTTTTTAATATTATTAAATTGGAAAATTTTTCTCTTAAGCTCCAAAATTCAAGTCCCTATATAATAAAGAAAAGATACTAATTAAAATAATGAACTACTACATAAAATTTTCCTTTGTGAATGTGCAATGAAAATGCATACCTTAGTCAAAGTATTTGAAATGTTTTCCAGAATTTCATTGTGTTTTTTCATCTACTCTACCATTTGTAAGTGAGCTTGTAATATTTGCGTAAATTGCTCGAGAATATTTTCAGCCACTGACGGTGGTACACGCCTGCGTCTCTTTCGTAGCCCTAGTAAGGAGAAAACGATCAAACTTTTAGAAAAAATATAATATGCATTTATAATTCTTAATTAATAGCGTATACTAACTCGGCGTGTTGTCTGACGTCACTAATATCGCCTTTGTGCCAGTAGTGTTTTAGTACTGATGGGATCTCCGACAGCGGTTGGCAGTTCAGAAAGCTGTAAATATTTTTAATAGAATATGAAAACAAATGATCGCAATCAGTTCATCGATATGGTTCATTAAGGATATTTTATAACGAATTTTTTGAAAGGATGGTAAAGGATTTATTTTTTCACTTACATTGTCACACAGTAGGACAGGCTCCGGTTCCACATCTGGATTTTGCTCTGGATTTGGCTCTGGCTCTGGCTCCGGCTCCACGAAGGGGAAATCGGGTAGACATAAATCAAAATTTAACTTCAGTAAAAGATTAAGTGTAATTAAATTAATAACCAAACAATCAGTTTATTTCTTATATCTGAAGAAAATTTGAAACTTACAGTGGGTGGGGGCGACGAATTCTCGAAGACCGAAATTTGGGCCGATCTGGTTGCGGGATCCTGAACGATTCTACCTGTTCTATCAACGCTATCCCATCCCACCACCCCCATCACACGAAGGTCAACATCGGAAATCTTGATTCGTTTTTTTCTCTCCTTTCTTTTCCGTTCCTTTTCCACCTTCTGTTTTTCGTTGAAGTTGTTTCACTTCCTTAAATCTATTTTTTACTCTATTCCCCCATTCCTTCCAATTTTTTGCCATTCTTGACCAGTTCGATGACTGAATTCATTACATTTGCGATGGTATCCCATTTTTTCCGCCTATCCCCTGCTGTTTCTCCCGAAATAAGATTTTTATTGTGCGATAATTCTTTATTTTTTTCAAGCAGGTTAAGTAACATTAACTGGTAATCTTTAACAGCCATATTCCGTTTTATGCGCGAAAATCGACGTGATTGAATTTCGTCATCTTTACATGTTTCTGCGCAATCGCAGTAAAATGTGTAATCGATAATCTGCTAATAATGTGTAACTGCTAATAATGAAAAAGTGACTAATCGGCTTTACGCAGCATGTTTCTACAATCTCAAATCGCATGGCTTTCTTGGACTTGCGTTGCCAGTATCAAGATTATACAACAATCGCAAGCGCGCTTGCATACGTCACTGCGATCTTTGGATAGCATCATGTCCAAGAACGCGCCCCTGGATTGAGGCGTCGAGCAAGCTTGGCTGCGTTGCATTCTGGGACTAATTTACGAGAAAACGTGGAGGATGACGGTTCAAACAGTTTCAAATAGCGTGTGGGGAGTGAAATGAAACGGGGAATGACGGTAAAAAGAAGAAAAACGTGGAGTGACGATGCCAAACGTCCATCCAAAATCGTTTGTGGCAGAAATATCTAGACAACTTAGGAAGAACAAAAAGAAGCAAGTCGGTCTACGAGAGGATAGCGGCAGCGATGAATGATTAGAGAAGTTCAGCAAAGCAAACGTGTGGCATGGCAATGACGTAGGATGCAGGAATGACGTAAATCTAGGTCGAGGCTTCACGTCCGCACCACGCTGCCTCACGTCGACGTGGGGTAAAAAAACTTCTGAACTATTGACGTCATTGCTTCACGTCTCCACGTTAAATCATAGCGAATTCAACGCTTAGTCTGGTACGTTCACATTTGCATTCCCTATGTTTTTATTCATAAAACGAACAAATAAAATGCTATGTTTTTTTGCACAAGTGTACTTTAGACTTACATCTATGATATGATAATTGAATAATTGTTTTTTTGTACAAACAATATTTAGAATATAAGGTTAGAAATGTACAATGTCGCTATAATAAGGAACTTTAAAAATACACGCATGAGGCAAGAACCGGATGCGGATATTTGTGTTCTGTGCATGCGTAATAAGAACATTTGATGTCATACGTAAGTGACGCCATTTGGACTCGTAAGGGGTAGTAACGATTTGCTGAAGCAGATTTTCAAGGCCAACGCCTGTGTGGACGTGAACTTGGAGGATGTCACTGAGTTTCGCGTTCACGTTCACGTTAATGCCTTGCTGAACTTCTCTATTACCGGCTGTATCGAACATGGGACACGTTCAGCAAAAAATTAAAAATTTGACTTCTGAATATAGGCAAGACTTTAATAAATTATTCAATGAATACAAAATATTGGATTACATTAAATTAATGCAATTTCGAATTAGCATTAGTAGGGCGATACTATGTTAAAGAGTATGAATTAAAATTATTAAATTTCAGTAGTGACTTATAACTAGCTCAGGTTTTAGTTATACCTAGACAATCGCATTACACATTTCAATTTAGCTGAACTTCTCAATCGGGTTTGAAATGTGCAGTGCGAACGCATCTAGCCCAACTTAAGCTTGATTGAAATTCCTCGAACTGATTGGCTGGGGCTAGTAGTTTAAACTCGATCGAGATGTCGAGCTAGCTTGGCCGCGTTGCATTCTGGGACTGCGAACACGAGCATGGCCATGGTCTTTAGATAGATGGTCATCCAACTCCACTTAAAAATGAAGCTAAAGTTTCTAGCTCCCGATAGGGTGGGAACTCCTTTGAAAAATAGCGCTACATATACAATAGGACTAAAAACGTTTGCAGCACCGCCCTGTCGTGAGCTAAAAATTTTTATTCATGATTTCCATGGTCTAGTGTCGTTGTGAATATTAAATAAAGGATGGGTATAATACGATACAGATATTATTAACTTTATTGCCGACGCACGTTTCGGTGTTATACCATTTTCAAGGCTCGCATAATAGCATGGTCTTTCTATCCCCTGGTCTGTGCACAGGTCCTATTCAGTTGGGCTATTGTCAAGGACACACTATAGATGGCATTAATAACGACTTTTACCGAGGAATAGCACAGGTTTTCCCTACAGGAACCATGGAAAAAATTATTTTTTCTTCCTTAAAAACATTAATAATTTTACAATTTAACAATAGCATAATTCAGTAACTATAAATATATTAACATTAAATTGGTAAAAAATTTTAAATTTTTAAATACTTATTTGTTTAATGGTAATAACATTATTGGAGTTTTGTAGCATTGATTAAATTTATTATCAACTAACTTTTATTTACATTTTATTTTTTGAGATTTTATTGAGGTAATACTCCTTTACATAATTTATAATGATGAAAAGTAAATAAAATAAACTTTAAAAAATGTATCTGTTTAAGAATTCACCAAGTGGTTGAAATATGAAATGTAGACTGCTTAGGTGGCGAAGAGGCTAGCATGCTGACTTCTGAGTCGCTTGGTCGCGTGTTCGAGTCCCGCCTAGGGGATGGACATTTGTATTTTACCGTTATTAATAAAAGCTTACTTTCTTTATCCACTTATCAGTCACACGATTAAATTCGTTTAGGCTGAAAAGAAGAAGAAATGTGAGATGTTGACAAGTTATTACATGAATTGAAGATCTACAAATGAACATCAGCCTTTCTTCTAATAACTCGACAACATTTCAAATTCAATCTTTATTTATATATTTACTAAAATTTGTGAACTCATCAAACGTATATTACTTTAAATTTATTTCGTTTAATTTCAATCCTTACACGTTATGTAAAGGAGAATTTCCTAAGAGCCTACTGAAAAGTCGTAGTTAACGCCATCTAGCATACAATATCGGCTACGGACCAAACTTTAACCTAGAGAACAATAGCCGTGCACAAACCAGGGGATTAAAAGTCTATGATAATAGTAACAAAATTAATTTTCCGGTTTTACTATTATGCGAGCCTTGAAAATGGTGTAACACCAAAACGTGCGTCGGCAATAAAATATCCGCTTCATGTAGTATCCGTAGTGTAGACCCATCTTTTAGAAATTTTAGTTTCATTATCAGTTTCAATGCAGCCAGAATTATTGCCATAATACTGACGAAATTAATGTATTCTATAAAATTTTAAATAAATAATTGATAAACCAACTATTGAATGCATTATATAGCTCACTATTAACTTTGGGCATCAACTACAGAGGTTGA
Source organism: Rhysida immarginata (assembly GCA_023313115.1). NCBI lineage: Eukaryota > Metazoa > Arthropoda > Chilopoda > Scolopendromorpha > Scolopendridae > Rhysida > Rhysida immarginata. The sequence continues at coordinate 1,107,889 of JAHWFO010093546.1, forward strand.
GTCAAAAGTAATGGCCGATCACCGTGAAAAATTTTAAATCGGCACCAGACAGGAACCACTCATTGCTAATTTTCATAGGCCGGCCAGGTGGCCGAGAGGACTAGGGCGTAGGCTTTCTATTTCTCGAGTCTGCCTGGTCGTGGGTTCGAATCCGGCCGTGGGCATGGATGTTTGTGTTTGTCCGGGGCTGCGTACGGATATAACTTGTGTAAATGCGCAAAATGACCTTAGTAATCGACGCCAAAAATTCTAATAATCCAACCAACCAACCTAATCTTCAAAGTAGAGTCCATCATGCTCGATGGTGTTCACCCGACGATCAGCCAGTTGGTGGATGCCCTCGCGAAACCACTCCTCCGGTTTCTGGGCGAAACAGTCACCACGGCGACTTCAACCTCACTGACATTGGCGAAGCGCCGTCCACGCAGAAAGTGCGCCATGGACCGCAAGAGATGGTAGTCGAAAGGTGCCATTTCGGGGCTTTATGCTGGATGTGGCAGAACCTCGATTTTTTCCTGCAGTTGACAACACACTTTCACCCGTTGTTGTGCTTGCGCGCGCGTCAGCTCGTGGGGCACAACTCGGCGCAACTTGACCTTTCCCATGGCGTGCAGATGTCGAATTACACTCGACTGTGATGTCCCGATGTCCGTCGCTAGTCCACGGGTCGTGCTGCCTGGGTTGGCTTCCAATTGTTGCCGTAGGGCTGCGTCATCCACTTCTTTGGGTTTTCCGCTCCTTGGCGCAACTTCCAGGCCCATGTCTCCAGACGAAAAGCGGGAGAACCACCCTCATGCTGTCCTTTCATTGATCACACCCTGACCTTCCACCCTACAAATTTCGGCGGCTACTGCTCGCGCACTGGACCCTTTTTTCAACTGTGACGAAGGAGCCCGCGTATCAACAATTTTTCTGACATATTTTTACACTGGCTGACGCAGGTGGCACAATGTCTATGACATTCAAATTCGTACCAACGTTTCTTCCCACTCTTTTCTCTTAATAAACTGCGATTCTTGAAACCTTCCTTATCATGCAGGCTATGCTTGAAACAATGGGAAATGTCAGAAGTTCGATGACCATTTATATCTATAGACAAGGCCAGCTCACTCACACAAAATGCCGGCAATAGAAGGCTGGCAGATGATATAGGTGAGATGGTCTTTTTTTAAATGTTGAGCAAACAGAATGTAAAAATTCACAATATTCTTCCCATTAAAATATTACAATAATGTATTTTAGATTTATTAAGCTAAACTGACTTTTTCAAGCAGAATTATTTTTTCATACTAGATTTTAAATAGTTAGACGATTGTAATATTTTAATGTGAAGATTATTGTGAATAAAATAACATATAGCGCATGTTTTACATTTTTTGGCTGAACATTAAAAATCATCCATCACAACTGTATCATCTGCCAGCCTTCTATTGCCGCCATTTTGTCTGCGTGAGCTGGCCTTGTCTTCAGGAGGCCTTGCTATAGATCGTGATCTAAAGTCAATGGCATGGCCAACTAGATTATAGAAGGCCTGACCTCAATTTGAATTGTGGATTTACAGTTACCTGCATACTTTTGGCAAACGTTCATGATTTTCACCGAAAGTCACACAAATGGGTGGATTTTCAGTTTCGTGCATTCATATTGCCAAACTTTTATGATTTTCTGCTCTACTTCTATTGCAACACTACTTTGATTCCTTCTCTACTTCGATTGCTACTCTACTTCGATTTCTCCTGTTCTTCGATTCCCGCTCTACTTCGATTGCTGCTAACGTTCATGATTTTCACCGAAAGTCACCCAAATGTGTGGATTTACAGTTTCCTGCACACTTTTGTCAAATGTTCATGATTTTCACCGAAAGTCACCCAAATAGGTGGATTTACAGTTTCGTGCATACTTTTGGCAAACGTTCATGCGTATTATTTCTTGAGCTTCATTTAATTTAGTTTTTAACTCCTCCAAATCCGTGAATTCGTGATGGTACACCAATTCCTTATAGCATTCCCAGATAAAAAAAAAATCTATGGGGTTCAGATCAGGGGAACTTGGAGGCCAGTTAAATTAGCGTAGATAATTTACTTTAGAGATTTCTGTTTTCTGCAAGACGTTTTTGTATAATTTTGTAGAGTGGTTTGACACTCCGCCAATCCTGTTAACCAAATCAAGGTCAGAAACCGTCTTTAGAAGCTCCAGTAGAAGGTGGGGAGGGTAGTGGCAACGAGGATTTTGAAGATCCCGAATGCAGGGTGAGACACGAGTGGCCCCTACTTAGAGAGCGTGCTAGACCTATATTATATTGTGTGCTCGTCATTCCCGTTCGAATGATGTATTACATGTCTTATTTTGCCAATAAAAATATATAATGGGGGGGGGGGGGGTTGGGTCTCAATAGTCACGTGACTATTAGACTGATTTCAATCACAAACTAATCAGGTGAGCTCTGTCCATTAGATGTTTTTATGCATCTAAAATGGGAGGCAAATAGGTTTCTTATTTTTGCCACCATGGCGCTAAAATTCGTCCCCATGCATGAAAATAATGTGTTATTAAGAGGCTTTAATTGATCTTTATTAACAGTCATTTTTGCATTATTAATAAAAATTATTCTCAAAAATTTACTCAAAGTTAAAGTTTGAAAATTTGATGTTCTTTTCAATGACATATATTAAAGAACGTCATTGGTTTTTAATATACGTCATCGGTTCTTTTATATCACATCCACATCGTAGCCATTCAATATGCTTTGTTTTTTCTTTTAATTATTATCCTGATGTTTGTTAACATCTTATTGATCTTTTATACGATTTTAGAATTACATATGCCTTTGTAGAAATTAGTATTTCATTAAAACTTTTTGAATTTGCATTTTATGATTGATTTTATAAGAAATAAATGCTTTTCTTTCATTCAATATTTATGTTTTCCTTTCATTTTAATAAGGACCCGGTTTTGGAGCACTTTTTTTTTTAAATGGTAGAAAAATGTTTTGGAATTTTTTTAAAAATTGATTTAAATGGTGCAGGGGTTTCCGTGAAATTAGGTGTTAAGTTCTAGACATATTGACTGAGGGAAAGGGCAAAAACGAACAAACATTCTTCAAAATATCATTGTTTCAGTTATTTCACGCACAAAAAAGACATGAGAGAGACACGGCAACATAAAACATGGAGGACGACGATGCAAATAGTGGCACTGATAGCAGTGACAGTGACTTATTAACAAACTCAGGTTTTAGTGGTACCGAATCTGATAAAACTCGGTAGTGCGAACGGTTTGGCTTCATCAGCTAGCCTGAGCTGAGCTAACCCGAATAAGCTAGCTCAACTCGATCTAGCCCAGCTGTAGTGCGAATGGGGTATTACAGTATGTGCAATCGACTTGAAGGGGCCCACGAAAAAGCCTAAAAAGTTCAATATATTAGAAATAAGAGCTTGATAATGATAATGTCGAAAATAGAATCTGATAAAGTTAATCCATTTTTAAATTATCATGCAAACGATGGATGGGTAAACGTACAGCCCGAACTTGAATTCTTATAAATAACTTTCAGCTAAAGCCCTTAATATGGAAGCATTATTATCCTGTCCATTGTTAGAATTGGCAGTTGGAAACAATTTGAAAATAGTCATTGTTTTGAGTGTTACGTATAATAATTAAAATAAATATTATTGTGAAACTCAAAACGGGAAGAATTTTAATTTTTATAAATATTTTTATTTATATAATAAGCCACAGATAGCAAATGCTTTTTTTAAATGTAGCAACTATTCATCGTTAACATCGTTTTGATATTTGAGAAGCCATGTAATGGAATATAAAATCACCATAGAATAATTAACCAGATGGAACAGATACTTAATCTACAGGGTTTTTCAAAGTTTCAATACATAGGAAAAGTAAGCATTTTTATGAAACTATACGGGTTTCTCACGTGGTAAACGCTCAAAATCAAGAGTTGTGACATCCTCCAGCCTCTATGACGGAGAGAGGCTGAAGAGAGGAAAAAAAGCCAATCGGGTTCGAGATTGGAAAACGGAAGGAGCAAAGAGAAATTCGAATGTGAAAAGAAGCGAGGGGCAGACAGGAAGAAATCACGTCGTAAGAGCTCGAGCAAAAGGAGCTCGGGAAATTGCCAGCAGCGTGGTAAACTATAGAATCTCTCATAATTATTCAAAAAAGACAGATAAGTCGCCGTGGGAGGAAAGCCAGCAAAATGGAGTAACTATGCCTCGAATGCCGGCATGAGCCTCGCCGCACTGACAGCGTCAAAATTTTTGTTGACGTAGTGAGCCGACCTAGTGGCGTCAACATCGGAGAATTTTTAACGAATTCGACTCCAGCTGAAATGAAGAAACGTGGCAGCCTAGCCGGCAAGGAAAAGAACGATAGTGGTAAAGAGAAACGCCGCAACGCATTTTCTCCATCTGCCCGTCCCAGCGGACAAAATGAGTCTCACCCATTGTTTCATGCCAGCGGGAGAACGAGCAACTCAAGCTGAGCTTGGTAGGATTTTCTGGCATTGCGACATTGTCTACCAAACAGGTAAATTCTGACTTTTTATGTATCTCCTGCATGCAATTTTTGACTAGTAGTCCAACTAGAAAATCGTGCTCTCACTTTTTTCCGGACTTGAACTCGGACAGTGTCAATTCGAATAACTACTTACAAAATCTTTCCATGCTCCCTTACTGAATATTTAGAGGGAGGAATAGGAGCTTTGATTCCAAAACCATAAATCTGGGGACTTCGCTAGTTGATGTCATAAAACTTTGCATTCCGAACACTTGCCTTACTGAATTAAGACATGTTCTGCTAATCCATACTGAGACCAGTACAACTGCTTTAATAACTTTCTTATGTATATTCTAGATTTTCTATGCGACTGACTGTGTTCATAGAATTTTTAACAGCAATAATCCTAGAACTTATTCCGTCATATACTTACTTGATAGTGAATACTTATTTCCAAACGTTTGGTTATCATCACATTTTCTGCATATTATGTGCGATTCCGTTCAGACCCTATTATCGGCAATTCGACTTTGTACCTCAATTGGTGTTATATTCACCGAGCTGACGAAGTCAGCATATTTATTGAATGCTCAGTACAGCGTCTCTGCCAGGGTCAAGTAATAAATATGATGATAACAAAACGTAAGTGCTAATATAAGTTCTAGGGAATGGTGCTACGAGTTTGTAAGTTCATATATGTGGTTATATGTATTTCATTTTAATTAGCTGCATCCAAGTGTTTACTCGAATGCTCCTCCTCGCTTCTGTTCGCATTAGAATTTATTCATATGAATGTTCGAGGTGCGAGTCAACTATAATGTGTTATTTTTTTGCACACATGAAGTGATTTGTGTGTGTGTGTGTCGGGCAAGTGTTCGACAATCAAATTATCATTCCTTTTAAAGTGCTCAGCTACAAAAGCGTTGTACGACTTGCTTAAGTGCTCCAGTTATGTTTTCTTTTGTGTTTCAAAAGTGACATATTGCATCGAAGCAAAATAAGCCATCTGTATATTCCAGTTGAGTGTTTTAGTACATTTATTTATATACCGATGATATACACCAGCTTGCTACTTGTTTTGAAATTAATCTTTCATATATCCATTGTGCCAAATAAGTTAAATAAATATTTTTCCGTTTCAATACATGTCCTCCACTGTTGAAGTCATGAACTTATATGACACCTTTGTATGAATAAAAGTCAATGTGTGTATATTCTCGATAATCTCTACAAACACGAACCAATGAGCGTCAAACTTTGCATGATGCTGTAACATAGTTCGGGAAAGATTTTTAACTACTTTACAATGGATTTCATTGCCTTGCTGCAGCAAAACAAGTGGAAAACGATACATTAATTTTATGATAGCATGTTCTCATACATTTACATTATGCATTTTCAATACTTACATCCTACACAGTCAAATTTGGCAAAAAAATTGTGAATTTGGTTATTCTAAAAATTACTGTAAGCAACCTGGCTTTGCTATGGTCCACTAAACTGAGCGGAGCAGGTCCTTATTCTAGTGAAAGGAAAACAGAATCACACTACACCAGTTATTATCAGAAGTAAATATCTGTGAACAAGTGATGGGCTCTGTAGAATGATAATGGACCAAACAGGGCCTGATTGTGCAGGATAGCGCCACAGATCTTCGGATACATGGCCTATTTTGTCTTCATTACAGCTTGTCTTATCTTCAGTTTATCTGAAAAGGCAAAATGAGAGAAGCGTGTGAAGACCAAGTGATTTTTCAATATTAAGCGTGTTAGGAAAGTAGGTTACAGCCCCTTTATTGTACAAGTGATGTTTTAGTGCTTAAGTTGGCTATACTGGATTAAATGTTAGCCTTCCATTTTCCTCTCACGGCTGTTTCTTATTGCTACGTGGAGTCTAGGTCGAGTAATACGTGTTTACAATGGATGTGCCAATTCTGAATCCCACCAAATGTGAAGTGCTCTCCGCCATACTTTTTTCCTAAGAACAAGGCAAGCGCCCAGAAGATATTCACAATAAACGTTGTTTCCTTTATGGAAAAAACACATGTGAATTCTCTGGATGTAGTTCCGATGTTCATTTCAAACACAGGAACGGTAGGCTGTCTGTGGTCCCTGATGAACTTCTGCACTTGTTTCTTAGAGAAAAATGTTGCTGGACAATGCTTCCGCGATTTTGAAGATATCAAGCACGAGGTTGAAATGAGGTTACAGCAGCAGATGCCAGAATATCATTACTATGGGATACGGATACTAGTAATTAGCTTAGTGCTTGGACGATGGCAGCAATATTTTCGTAACATAGCCCCTAAATTACTGATGTAAGTTGTATTCAAATAAACATTTTTTGAAAGAAAACTAGCCGTTGTAACCTTACTTTCCGGAGACACTTCGTATTTTAAAGGGTGTTCTTTTTAAATATGCGAATTCTTCAGATTGTGGCCCAATAAATCTTGCAAACAGAGATATACAACTCCTGGACAAAACTATTTAATAGAGACAGGCTCGTTATACAAAACAAATGATATATCAATATAATTCGTGAATAATCTAACACAAAATAAAGTAAAACAGCATTCACTATTAAATAAAATAAATATTTTCAAAATGAGACAAAAGTTGTACATCGGTAACTAAAAAAAGAGATAGTACAGAATTTCAAACTTAAGGCATACTAAACAAAAATATTGAATATGGTTTTCACCTGGACAAAAATATTTAATTAACAGAAAAAAGTCAAATTTACCTTTAGTTTTTCCCTACCATTTAGGTGGTATTTTCAATCTTTCCATTACTTCATTAATTACTTTTTTCTACGCGAAAGGATCCACATATTTCGGAAATAATTTCCTACCAGTTTATCTTTTTTGTTTCAAGGTACAGGAGGCTTGAACTATTACTTGATCTCTTATTTTGATCCGCCATTTAGTGTGTCCTCAGTCATAGAACCGTTTATACTTTTTGTTGGCCTTGGAGATATTTTCCTTGACTGATATCAGCAGTTGTTTTAAGTAGTCCTTATAGTGCTTAACTACTTGTGGCTCTCGCCCAGTATTATCAATCTTCAGGGGAATGTTAATTTCTTGACTTAAATCTTGACCTAATGTTTCGGATACCGTGAAGTTAGTAGCTATTTCCACAGTATCCGAAACTCATCCCAATCATTTCTGTCGCTGTAATTTCTGATGATCTGGATTACCGACTAATTAGATCTCTTGGATTGACCATCTGTTTGAAGTTGGTAGGCACTGGATTGCTTAATTACTAACTTTAATAATTTAAAAGTTTGTTTCGAAATATCTATCACGATTCGGACGTCTTTGTTTGAGATAATTACTGAGAGGAACCATGTACTTTGAATATATTTTCAAACAAGATTTGGGGAGTTTCTTCTGCAGTAATCCCCGTTTTGCATGGAAACCGACGTACTCGTTTGGATAATCTATTTGTTACCTTTAATATTGCATCTTATCCTCGTTTTGTAATTGGTAAGGGCATCACATAATCATTCGTAATTTCGTCCCATCTACCCTTAGGAATCGGTAATGTTTTTAAATACCCATATAGGAATTGGGTAAAGGAGCTTAGTCCTTATGGGATGAATCCTTACCATACAGAAACCAATCCTCCACAAGTAGTATTAATTGGACAGCACTGTAAACGTCAGCAAGAGTGGTTGCACAACATGTAAATGGTGCGAGTGACCTCTGCACATATGGAAAGCATTGTTGTTGCTGCAAAGTATATTGCACCACAGTTAAATGTAAGCTTTAAAAGCAGTCAGCTGAACTTTTTAATGATTAATTATGTTCAAAGCTATTAGGTCTTACTTGTTTGTAATACAAGGTGCATTTGAAAATTTGGTGAATGGTCCCATAGTTGAACAACCGCACTGGTTAGGATATTGCGCTCCTGCAGGCGCATTAAGACACATGGCAGCTAGTACCCCCTAGCATCTAAATCATGACAGTTAAATAGAAGTATATGCTACGACGATCTTAACGCAGTCATTGTAAGAAGGCGTGTCATTGCGAAATGGAGCAACACGTCAACATCCAGTTTTGCTTCATATTTGGCAAACACATGTAATATCAGCGAAAGTGTACGGTTTTGCTTCATCTAATAAAATGTATGTTTTGGCTGGTTATAACTCTTTAGAGATGGAAGGGAAGTGGTCCAGGATGAGCCGCGTTTGGGTCGACCGTCAACAAGCACAACCCCAGACAACACTTAATGACTGCGATGGATGCTTGAGCATCTGGCGGGTTTGTCCACAGTTGTACCAGAGTGGACAGTGAAATGTGCTCCACGACAACGCTCGTCCGCACAATGTGATCTGCCTGAGGCACTTTCTCGCCATACGCCAAGTAAGAGTTCATAAACATCCTCCATATTCTCCAGATCTGGCACCTGCAGACTTTTTCTCGTTTCCCCGCCTCAAAGGAGCCCTGTAAGGTCTACGCTTTGCCGACATTGTGGATATACAACGACATGTGACAATGGTACTTCAAGCTATAACGAAAGAGGCATTTGATGATAGTTTCCAGCAGCTGTACAACCGATGTCAAAAGTGTGTAATAGCTAATGGCGTTCACTTTGAATGCCAGTAAAAGTATTTTGTTTGTATCTCTTTTTTTCTTTTTTTTCATGACCATTCATCAACTTTTCAAACGCAACTTGTATAAATTGATGGATCTTTTTATATTATTTATAATCTTAACTTTCGAAGCTTAAGATAAGAAATGGTTATCTCCTCATTTGCTTTATACTTTATTTACGCAATGTTCTGCCACGCATTTGACCTATGCAACTATAGTGAATGTACTTCTATTTGAATTCGATATTCATTGCCTACGTAATGTAGATGATAACTGAACATGAAAAGTAACCTGGCTGCAACAAAAATTGTAAAAACATTCGACCTTTATTATTGATCATGATAGACTCTGAGAATTCTTGCACTCTAATATTTTACAAGACGTGAATACACGTGAAAAAGACGGAGGATAACCCATTCATTTTTCTCCTTTTTTATAAAAAGAAAAGTACACTACTGTTTATAAAAATCGCAACACCCTGATGGAATAGCCCAATCTGCATTAAATTTGGAGCATTTGCATATCATGGGTCAGAAAAGAAACCATTAGATTTTCAGGTCAATACAATGCGTTTTATTGTCACATTAGTATCGGGTGAAACCACCGTGGGATGCAATTACAGCCTCTAAACGTCGTGGCATTGAGTCAAACAAGCTCTGAATAAGGGCCTGGGGAATGTCCTGCCATGCTCTGTCTACACGGGTATACAGTTCATCCACAGTTGCTGC